>VXBI01002839.1:10295-68087 GCA_013397375.1 Toxostoma redivivum | reverse complement strand
AAAAAAGGCCATTTTGGGCACTTACAGGCCACTACAGTATCTGAGCACATCCTGTTAGGTGCATGGACACCCTCTCTCTGCTAGGAACAGTGGCAGAAAAAGCCTTATTTTGCAAATGCTTGCTGTCTTGTGGGCTGTGATAAATATTAGGAAAGGGGTTTTTAAGTAAAGTGACAGCCAAATGAAGAGATCTTGCAGGCCATCTGCTCTTCCTTTTCTGTTTAATGTGTGTGTTAATTATGCTTTAAAGCCTATGAGATTGTCACAGTAACCAGCGACAGAGAAGATGCAGATACAAAGGAAAACATCTGGATCATCCTAGAAGGGAAGATGGGCCGCTCAAAGGAATTCCTCATGGAAAACTCCTCCAAGAAAAGGAGATTTGAAAGGTAGTAAGCAGGATGGTGGGCCAGAGGAATTCCCCACCCGTTGTGTGTCCTCCACAAATGCCACCTCTTCTTGCTGTATTTGTGCCATGCTGCTCCTCATCCCCCTTCCCAAAAGCTGGATGGCTTCCCACTTGGATTACAGGGAAGGTATCAAAAGAGTTTCTGGTGGGCAGTCACAGAGTAGGTTTTAGAACAACGAGAAAAAGGCATTTGGTAGAAGGAAATGTAGATTTTGCATGTGTGTGTGTGTGTCCTTTTGTACCACTGCATACAAAGAGGCTCCTGGCAAGCTCCTAGGGAGGCTCTGTGGTTTTTGAGCTGGGAGGAGCAGAAGGAAGCTGGAGGTGGTTTCAGTTCTTTTCACAGCATCTCACTGGCAGTAGGAATCAGAGAGAAAGTAATAATAGTTGGAGGCTAGATGTTGTCAGAGCTGCTCGGATTTGACTTTGCAGACGGATCTGGGGGGTAAGGCTGCGAGATCACTGTCAGATGAGGAAAGGCAGGAGTCAGCCTCCTGCTGGAGGCACATCCATGGAACATGGGGCATATTCCTCCTCCCACGTGGGACCAAAGTGCTCCAGGTGTCAGCAGGGCTTTCTGCTTGTTTAAGGACACAGCACACCCTTAGGAGATGGGGACCAAGCCAAAGTCACTGCTGATGTTCTGTTGCCTTACAGGGAGGAAAGGGGTTTTTTTTTCTGGTAAAGGAAGGTGAAATTGTGGCTAATGTGTATTGTAATATGACTGTCTGAGATATCAGATGAAATATGAAAGATCAGGAGGAGCTTCTTGAGCTGATGGTGCCTATGGAGGAGTTAGACATCACTCTCCACTAGGCACAGTCTGTCCTTGGAGGCACCAAGGGCCAGTCCAAGCAAATTAACCCAACAGATACCCAGGGAACATAGCAGGGATCCAGTCAACACTTTGACAGAAATCCATCATGCCTGCCCATGGCAGAGGGTTGGAATTAGATGATCTTCAGGGTCCTTTCCAACCCAAACCATTCTGAGATTCTGTGATTTAATTGTTTCTCTAAACTATTTCCAATCTGAGCTTCAGGAAGGGTGGCTCAACTAGCAAATTTAAAACAGCTATGGTGGGTAGATGTGTAACAGATACAGTATCTGTCAAGAATGAATGAATAAGTGCTGGAGGGGAAATTAGTCATTCTTTAGCTTTATCTATAATGAGGCAAATTGATTTTGTATGTGGAACAGCTCAAGTTTATCCTAGAAAGTCCTAGTGGCAACAATTTAAAGTGTCACCCCTAATCAGAGAAAATACTAAATTTAAATATGGAAATTATACTTTGTGTTGAATGATTGTAGGTTAAATCAAATGACTGTAAATGAAGGCTTATCTTCTATCTTCCATAGCCATGTGCTAATTACTTAATGTCCATATGAGGCAAGTCACTGGCAGCCTCCAGGATGCTGAAACTGCTCCCTGTTTCCTGTAGGGGAGCAACAGACACATTCCAGTTTTCTTCAAAGAATGTTGGGGATATTGCAGCCATCTGTGTTGGTCACTGCCCAAAAGATGGGAAGAAGTCATCTGCAAAAGTTGATGTCTTCTGGCATGTCCAGGAGATTATTGTGACAGAGATGGAGCTTTGTAACAAGTAAGTGCCATTTCATCCTCAAGGAGTTGCCCTGGGAGGGCATGGGGGAGCTGAGCAGCTCTGCACACATCCTCCTGAAGCATTTCAGGCTTAGGAAACAACAGAAAGTGTTATTTTCTGTTATGTAGTTTGGTGTGTCAGGTCCAGAATGTCCTTGTCTGACTTGCCTGCACAATTTCTGAATTGTTATAGAGGGTATTTTGATGTGCAGGTAACTTTATAAAAAGTTGGCTAGAGTGAATCTCAGAGTCAGTATGAATTGATGTCTCACCTTATGGAAAATAACAGTGTCTGAAATTCAAGGAGTTTGTAGCATGCTCTGCAGGGACTGGTCTTTAAGTAAGCCTTGTGAAAGAGTTCCTAGAAACAACAGTAAGACAAAGCCTGAGCCTCTGATTTAGACCAGTTTGGATCCTTCTGGTCTGGTCCAAAAGGCCACACACGAATGGAAGGGTTGCAGTCATGCAGTTCAACCATACCTGAAGAGCCCTGAGCAGGGTCAGGTCATACACATTTTGATCTGAGTCCCATCTTTGGAAGGGGAGCAGATCCCACAGGAACAGAGGAGATCACCCATTTGCAGAACAAACTGCACTTCAGTAAAACAATCCAAAACGTTAATTGTGGATTTCTTTTCTTCTCCACGATATTTCCATTGCTGCTAAAGAATTTAACTACAAGGAGTTTGTTCCAGCTGAGACAATTGAGTGTTTAAGAAGGAATCCTTGAAGTGGTGCTTTTTTTTTAAGAAGCTAAGAGTCTCTCCTAGCAAATTAATCAGTCAGCTGAAGAGCCTTAATAATATTTGCTGAATGAAAACTCAGTCAATTGCATACTAAAACATGTTCTTTTCTCCTGGTGGGGAAAAGCCTGGAACCCTCCAAGTCCAGCTGTGCAATCAGATCCGTGCACTGAACTCACTGGAAGCATGCTGAAACTGCTGGGACACTGTGCTGTGAAGGGGCCAAAGGTTTCCTCATAAAAATCCCACTTTTTAAAGATTGTTTTAAATTAAAGAGGGCAGCCAGAAGGTATGGGTAGAGCCTGCAGTCTGTCCTTGCACTGGAGCAGGGCTCCAGCTCTGCAGATGCAGCACTTTACAGTAGTGTTTGCTGTGCATGAGCAACTGGAGAGCTTGCACCACAAGAACAAGTTCTCACTTAAGGTATTACTCATCCCAAATATCAAAAAACCTACCCAGACAAGCCAAGGTCCAAGTTAAAAGAGTTATCAGATTGTTGCAACAAAGTTTTGAATTATACTGTACTTCTTAGTATGCAAAAAGATTGTATTTAAAGATTTTTCTTTGCACATTCTGGGGCTACAAAAGTCATCTTTTTTCTCTTTGCCCTTTGTGAAGATTAGCATGCACCATTTTACTTCCAGACCATGAGATATCACACAGCTGAGGAAATCCACCTGCAGCATTGGACATCCTCTCCGTCACAGCCTCATGCAGTTTTTCTGTCCCCGAGCCTAAAAGTTTGTTCCCCCTGCAATTTCTCATCTACAAAGCTTATTTCCAGGGAATGAATGCTTCTCTTAAGCTACAGAAAATGCCAAGAGTGTAGGAAGTGCTTCAGGAACGCCATACAGCTGGAGTCACAGTAACCCTTCCTCCAGGTGTTTATTTCACACACACACACGTGCACTGCAATCCAGCCACACTCCATTCAGGAGGACCTGCTGCAGTTCAGTGAAGGTGGGGGAAGGGGGAAAAGCTCCCTTGGAACTGATCTGCATCATTGGAAATGAAATACATCATTAAAAGCAGAGTGCTCCAGCCCCTGGCTGAGCGCCAGCTACGAGGTAATTTATGGATGTGCTCGGTGTTCCCTGCACATCACCAGAGACAGGACTGCAGAGACAAGGGCTGTCGGCATCTGGTACCTATCATTTCTGTGTTACAACTTTTCCTTTCCCCTGCTAAGGATGAGGCAGGTGATCTAGAATGGAAAGGGGAGATTTAAACCTCCTCCACCTTTCCCATTCCTTTTTTTTTATGCCTTTCTCCTGCTTTAGCTCTGGGTCTGACTGCTTGTCCTGCCTTGGTGGGTCTGAAACTGGACATGCCATTGCACAGGCTAAAAAGGTGACAAGAGCCACACAGACCCTTGCCATGTGCAGTGTGCCTGTAGCTGTGTAGGGAGAGGTCAGATTTTTCCAGTTACAAAGTTCCATCGTGGCTCTCTTTCTAGAGAAATATTCAACTTCTGGTACATAGAGGGAAAGATGCTGAAACAGCACTGTTATTGGGCAGTTTAGTAGAATGCAAACTGCCGAACTTGCTGGCTCCATGTTTGTAGCAACAACGTGGCCACAGCTCCAGGGCAGTGCTGTCCCCTGTCCTGGCAGGACAGGAGAGACATCGAGGGGCTGGAGCGTGTCCAGGGAAGGGCACGGAGCTGGGGAAGGGGCTGGAGCCCCAGGAGAGGCTGAGGGAGCTGGGAAAGGGCTCAGCCTGGAGAAAAGGAGGCTCAGGAGGGACCTTGTGGCTCTGCACAACTCCCTGACAGGAGGGGGCAGCCAGGGGGGTCAGGCTCTGCTCCCAGGGAACAGGGACAGGAGGAGAGGAAATGGACTCAAGCTGTGTCAGAGGAGGCTTAGATTGGATATTAGGGAGAATTTCTTCACTCAAAGGGCTGTCCAGCCCTGGCACAGCTGCCCAGGGCAGTGGTGCAATCCCCATCCCTGTAGGGATTTAAAAGCCATGTGGATGTGACACTTGGGGACATGGGTACAGTGGTGGCTTTGGCAGCACTTGGGTAGCAGTTTTCCCCAATGATCTTAGAAGGTTTTTCAGCATGAACAACTCCACAATTCCATAACATTTCCCCCACAAAGCATCCACCCACGCCCTTAACCCGGCGCCAATCCCCCCTGGCAGGTACTTCTTCAGGTGCAACGCGAAAATCCCTCTGCGATACAAGAGGCGAGACTACAAAGTCTTCGAGTGTGCCAAGGTCACCGAGAGCTTCGCCAGCAAAGCCCGGAGCTTGGTGCCAGTCAAGTACGAGACCATCGTGGTCACGGGCTTCGAGAAGGGCGCGGGCACCGACGCCAACGTCTTCATCACCATCTACGGCCTCAACGGGGACTCGGGGCGGCGCGCGCTCCGGCACAAGTTCAGGAACCTCTTCGAGCGGGGCAAAACCAACAGGTTCTACCTGGAAACGCTGGACATGGGGGAGCTGAAAAAGGTCCGGATCGAGCACGACAACAGCGGCCTGGCGCCGGGCTGGCTGGTGGAGAGGGTGGAGATCACCAACTCGGCCACTGGTGTCACCACCATATTTCCCTGTGGGAAGTGGCTGGATGAAAACCGAGGGGATGGGTTAATCTGTAGGGATCTTTTCCCTAGGTACTGAGGAGGGTCCCTTCAGTATGCACGTTTTTGGTTTTTTTTTCTCGTTATACTGTTTTATATTGCATTTTGCTTTTTAACGCACCATCTTTTGTATTGAGAGGTTTTTAGTAGCAAGGTGTTCTTCCTGGGTTAACATTTTGTAAATTTTGTAAAAGCAATGCTGCTTTTTTTTTTTTTTTTAAGTGCACATAAAACTGTGAATTAAATAAACACACTTATTGCTTACTTATGATTAAAAGCTACAATCAGCAGAGATATAAACTGTCCTTCACCAGCTCAGGTGTTTCTGCTTTCAGTGTTACGCCTTCACAGGGCTGTGAAAACCCACTGACCTACTCCACTGATAGGCACCACTTTTAGCTGAGCACAAGAGAATTGAGACACATTTATTTAAGAAAACTGAGCTGGAAGATCCCAGTTTTTTTCCCACTTCTGGCAACTGCGAGCTCTGCACATCCATATACACACACGCACATCTCCAGAGGGCACCACATCCAAAAACAGCAGGCACAGTAGGACTTTCCATGGGGAGTTTGGGGAGCATCTGCAGCCACCCAGCCAGGTCTCAAGCAGCGGGATCTGGTGGTGTTTTCCACCCTGTGGGCTTTTTTCCCTCCCTCAGGGCAGACTCTGCTCCCTGGCTGAATTCCTACAACTCTGCCAGGAGCTGGAGATCTATGGTTACAGCTGGCAGTGCAGAAGACCTTCCAGATAATCAATTCCACAGCAAGGAAGCTGTGCTAACTATATTCAAAGCTGACTCAGGATAATCTTACCCTGCATGGCCTGAATACCATCTCTGTTTCAGAGCAACTGCCACTCATTTTAACTATTTTTTTTTTGCTTTAATAAGGATTTCTGTTTTGTCTTTCTCTGTGGCAGAGAAGGGATTTCCCGGAGGCAGTGAGGGCCAGTGCTCCTGTCAATGAGCTCTTCCCAGGCGCTCACATCTCTACAGGCACAAACAAGAGAATCTGTTTCTAGATCATTGATTCTGGAGCCCTGTCTCTCTCTCTAGGGAGCAAAGTAGCAGGGCACATCTTTAGGAGGAGAAAGGGAGGTGTTTGAGCCATGGGTTGGTTCTTCCTGGCCCACCCTGGAGAGGACGTTCCCTCTCCCAGAAACTGCTTTTAGACAAGAACTTTGTATGAATAGGGATCAAATGCGTCAAGAGTGGGCTTGAAAATCCCACCCACCCACCGTTCCTGGGCTGAGGATGATGCTTCTGCTGGTCCTACTGCTCAGTCCCTCACTGCTCATGGGCAAAGGAGGCCCAGCAAAGGCTGGTGATGCTGAGACAGGAGTTAGAAGCATCTTAGAGATGCTGTCGATTGCTCAGAGGTATTTGAAAGCTGCTAACCCACCAAAGCCCTTCCAGGGAAGTTCTGGATTTCTGTTTCCCACAGCAGGCACCACCAAGGAGACTTGACCTTATATATCATGTCTGTCTGTGCCAGCTCACAAATAATAGCCCAGACTAATTCATTTTAGAAACCTTTATGATAACTGATGGTTTTGGAGCAGAGCAAGTTGCTTAAATGAGCCCACTAATCAACCTCATCAGTGATCAGCTACTCACTGAGAGGAATAATAATAGCAGCCTTCCCTGGCTGTGCTCTCCCTCCTCATGGCAGACTGGTGGCTGCCTAGCCCTGAGCAAGAAGCTCATAGGAGGAACAGAACAGCCCTTAGGAGGGCTAGGATTGCATCCCTGGGACCCTGCTGGGATAGAGTTCAGACTCCCTGGATGCCCAGGGGGTCCCATGGTTGGAGTCTGGTGCATCTGGGTTTGCAGTTCTTGTGCAGTGTCATTGCAGTCCCCCAGTAGGTGTTTGAAGAAAATAAGGGTCAGGCTTTTGATCTCCCTGCATTCCCTCCCACGCAAGTGTAACCAGCACAGTGAAAAAAAAAAAAAAAAACTGTCCTGTCAAGAGCTTTGGCTTCTTTTGACAAAATGTGTGCTGCAGTGAAATAGGAGTGTGTCCCAGTATAGTGCTGTAATCCCATGATTTCCAGCTGGTACAGGGTGCTGGGGAAGCTGGCTTTAGAGCACCACTTTAACCCCTGTCACCCCCTGGGCAAACTCACTGCACTGGTACTTGCTTCCAAGGCCAGGTTGGACGGGGTTGAGAGCAACCTGTTCTACTGGAAGGTGTCTCTGCTCATGGCAGGGGGTGGGAACTGAATCTCTGGGGTCTATTCCAGCCCAAACCATTCTGTGATCCCATGAAGATTCTATGATTCCAGCCCTGGGGAACAGTGGGGCAGCTCCTGACCCACACACCACCCCTTCTTGGGGCAAGGAAAGAGAAATCCTTACCTTGGGTGTGAGACATGCTCATGTCTGGGAGGAATCACGGGGAGCAAGTGGCTAGAACCATGAGTTGAGGCACAGCTGAAGCAGGAATTAATCTCATCAGGGTGACCAAATCACTGTGCAGATGGGAGATGGGTCTGTAGGTACCTAGGTTGTCATCAAGGCCATCCCTGGACAGGCTTATTCAACACAAAAGCTCCAGGCAAAGCTGCCCTGAAAAGGGCCAAAGGAGAGTTTGCTGATAGAGGGTCAGCACCCTCACCGCCTACCAGGAAGGCAACCTTGGCAAAGCATGAAAGAACTCTGCTTTTTTTGCACTAAAGACTTCAAACAAGCCCCTCCTTAGTGCAAAGCTCAGCTCCACCCTGGCTCTGGGGAATCCCTCTGTTGCTACAACAACTAATGCTACAGAAGTAATAAGGCAAGAGTGAAGTTTTTCCAACAGCTGAATTTGCATTAAGCAGCTAAATTCAACGCATTCTTGGCTAAGTGGAGATCTAGGGAGGAGAAAAGCCAAAATTTTCCTTGTCCTGTGCCTTTGTGCAGGGCTTAGTCAATCTTTTCCTGTGGAGACCAAGCATCCCAAAGCTGGTATGTCAGGCAGATACAAGGCTCCTGCTCCCACCACTAACCTCTCCTTTTTTTTCCACTTTATTTCCTAACTTGTGGCATTTTAATGCTCATTCCTTCATCTTAAAACAGCACTGTAAATAAGAAGCAAAAGGAAAGGACAAGATTGGTAGTACTCAGTGTGAGTCTTTAAAACCCGGCTGTCCCATTGTATTTGTGTTCTTCACCATTTTGAGACTCTGATGAAGTTCTCTGTTAATTAAATTTAGGTTTACTAAAGCACTTGGGTGCTGCCAGCGAAAACAAGCATAAAGAAGGAGTACTTAATAGTGTTTCATGCTGAAGGACCAGTTGCCTCTTGGTGCAGGACACAAAGAATTATTTACAAATCTCTATGAAATTGTTGCTAAGCATTTTTGGTAGCATCGTGTGCCTGCGTGAACCTTAGGTTCATGATGGGGGAATGACTGAGAGATGTGAAGTATCTCATATTCTGTAGGTAGAAAATATCTTATAATCTTCCTTGACCCTTTCTTATGTTTAATGGTCCATTCTGAACTAGAAAAGAGCTAAAAATAAATCAAAAATAAAACCCAAAAAACAAACAAACAAAAATTATTAGTGGAGTTGTAAGCTCTGAGCTACAACCTGTGGGCCAGCTGCAGATTTGGACACCACAAAACACCAATAAGGGTTAAGCTTCCCCACCCTGGGCAGCTGCTGCCAGAGGAGATGCTGGTGGTGAATAAAGATGTTGCACCTCAGTCTGTGCTGCTGTGCCGTGATGGGCACAGTCTCTCTCCCTCCCCAGGCTGGCACTGTGCTCAGCAGGGCTGTTATCAGATTGTGGCAGCTCGTTTGCTGCTCCAGTTCCAAAACAAACCCAATTGCCATCTGCACCACCACTCTCAGCGCCGTCACCCTTTCAAAGGACATCAGCAGGATCTCAGCAAGAAACTGAGATTTTCCCTAGCTGGACCAGCGAGCCAATTTCAACCTGTTTTCTGTTTTCTGAGTTTCTAAAACCTCCTGTCACAAGAGCTTCATGTTGTGTGAACGCGGTTCATCCCTTATGCAGCTTTTGATGGATGCTGGAGGAGCCGGCGGCTCCTTCCAGCTACAGGAACCAAATCTCTAGGATCAGAAGCCACTTGTCTCCAAGGCTTATTTAGTCTAATCACACAGTCAAAGCTAGGCACTGGTCTCAGCTTTTCAGGAGGAGCAGCTGAATTCAAGAGTGGGCAGGAGCAGAGACTGGCATCATTTGTTGTGGGAGAAAATAAAAGCACAGGAGGATCTGCAGAATGGATTTTGCAGGATGCAAAACTGGGTATATGACCCATTGGATTCTCCAATGGGTAGCAAAAAAGACTGAAAATACCTTCAAATGTACCTATGTTAGTTTCAAGGGTTTGAGGTTTTTTTCATCCAATCAGTTTCCCCTTCCTTAGTTATTAAACTAGAGACCCATGCAGAAGGAAATCCTTCTTCACCAGGAGGGTGAGAGAATTTGTTGATACCTCTGCAGGGCTTGCTAGAGATACCTTACAGGCACCATCTGATGTGTTTAAAGAAATCTCCCTTTAATAGGCAACTTTCTGAAATTCTAGAAAGCAGTTTTGGTACCTGATCACCAAACTGTTGCCACAGGCCATCACGCTCAGCAATGTGCCCGGTGTGGAGAGCCCCACCTCACCTCTGCCATGGGGCTCAGCCACCAGCAGCCTCTGCAAACCAGATGGGCAGAGTATTTTATACCCCAGCAGTGGTTCTCCTGCACATCAGACACAAGCAATGAAAGGAGAATTGATTCCAAACCAAAGAAACCAGAAGTGAGCAGTAAATAAAGACCAAGTGATCGCCCTTGCCAGGTGGCTTCTGCGTGGCACAGGTTTATAGTTAGCAATGCAGTTTGTTTTATTAGTTATAAATAAAGTACAAAAAATCCACCAAAAGTGAATCTAAGCATTTACACAATTTCTAATGTCTTTCCATTTCTTCAATGCACTATTGCTTTAATATTAATAATAAATATTTTTCTAGCTTTCTTCTATAAAATAGTCTATGTAGCAAAATGTTGCACAGCACAACAGAACAGCAGTAGGAATACAAAAATGTGGGTGATCCTTTCACCTGCCCGGGTCATTAAAGGAGAGGGGGTTTTGTTTTACTCGCTCCTTGTTTTGCTTATCCCTCTTACAGTGACTTTGAGGGGGAGGACAACCAACCCCCCTGTCCCCACACAGCTCAAAATCACAGCTCCAGGCTACAGGGGAGGAGTGTTACAGAGCAGCAAGGTAAAAAACACAGACAGGTTTAAAACCCGGGGTAAGGCAAAGTCAACAAAGCAGCGCAGCACCCTGAAGGGACAGAGAGAAAAGAATTAAGGTACTGTGATTTTGTGCCTTTTCTAACCCAACTGAGAATTTCATCCAAAGCCTTTTTGTGGGGAGGATGGCTACTGGCTGAGCACATGCATCAAACCCCACGTCTGTCTGTACATGGCTGAATGTCTGCACCGACCAAGCATGGTTATGGCTTAAAGCTTAAAATGCTGTCAAAGGTTCTCTAACTCTCTGGCAAAGCTGGAACACGTAGTACTCGGGAGTCGTTAGGGAAAGGGCAACATATTGCAAGAGCAGAGCAGCCATGGCAGGATGGGGATGCTTGGCCATGTTAGTTTGGGGCTGACCCCCTTCCTGGGGACAGGAGGGCTCTGATGCAGGTCCCAACTCTACACTGGATTAAAAAGCTTCAAATTGAGTTTCCCTCCCGTACAGGAGGGATGAAACCAACTGGTCAAAATCAGTGTTAAGCGCTTTGCTGCATGCATTTCTCAGAGCTGGGTTACAGCCAGGGCTCATGGCAGGTGCTGCAAAGAGATGGCAAATGGATCCCATGTCCATCCCAACCACTCTCAGCTGGACATGGTGTCACAGGATCACAGAATGGTTCAGGCTGGAAGGGACCTTAAAGCTCATCTTGTTCCAACCTCTGCCACCGACAGGGACATCTTCCACTATCCCTGGCTGCTCCAAGCCTGGCCTTAGACACTGCCAGGGTTGGAGCAGACACCACTGCTCTGGGAAACCTGTGCCAGAGCCTTCCTAGCCTCTGAGTAAGGAAGTCAACCCCTAAAAACTGCACTGAATCCCTCAGTTATGTTGCCCCCAAGCTCAGGCTCACCCTACTGCCTCTTTCATCCCAACTGGGCACACACACAGAGGGTGAAAAGAGCCAAACCAAGCACTCATAGACGCCAAAAATTACAGAGCCACCACACCTGGGCGTCCTTCCTCGGCTTTTGACACAATCTGCAGTCTTGCAGTAAAGGCATGCATTGCTCCAAGCACAGTCTTGCAGTGGAGGCCTGCTGGGTGTTATTGCAGGATCACACAAGCAGCAGCAGCAGCATCACCAAAGGTGTCGGGGACAGGGCAGTACCAATAAACAACCAAAACATTTTGGTTTTATGCAGAGCGTCGTTAACTGCCTTCAATGTGCAAGGACAGAAGTGAAAGGATCACCAGAGTTTGATTATGAGTGCAAATAATATTCATATATATGTGCTAAACACAGTCACTATATTGCAGTTTTCCACTATGTCACAGCATACAGAATCAAAGGTTTGCATTTTTATGGAATGTATCCAAGGTAACAGCACCACAGTAATACAGTTTGTAATCACACACCCTGATTTTTTTCTCTTTTTTTTTTTTTTGTTTTTGACAAGATAAGCATTACCCCCCACATCCCCTGTTTAATTTTATTTTAAGTACCGATGCATGCAAAGCATTCCATTCCCAGAAACAATGCAAAAATGAGGTAATAGGAGTAATAAAAAAAATTAGTAGTAATTTCTAAATAAATAAATTATAATTAAAAATGCAAAAAAACAACTATAAAAATAATTAAATAAGAACCCACAATATCTACAAGTTAGTCATAAATTATGATTGTTAAATATAAGGCATTTAAACTCACAAAACCCTGTAAACTATTGATGTTTTGTTTCTAGATTTTTGTTGTTGTTGTTGATGTTCATTTTGATTTGTTTTTAAACTCCTCCTAACTCGCAACCTACTTGTACAAATTATTTAAACGCAAAGGAACCTGACACACCGATACAACTCCAGACACTGTAAATTCGCGCGCACCTTGGGATCAGTCATTCTCACAAGACCATGGGAGTTTGGTGCTTTTCTTCACCAAAGGTTTGCTTGTTTTTTTGTTTGGTTTGGTTTTTTTTTTAAGTTTGATCGATTTTTTTTTTTTTTTAAAAACTGTGCTTGTTTATTAGGCAAATAGTAACACTTTCTCATAGGCTTTAAAAGAAAACAAACAGTTCAGAAGCGTTCTTCATTCCCTCCCCATCCAGTGGGGGTATCAATCCCCCCTGTTAGTCTCCCTGCTTCTCCCTTCCAGGTCATACCTGGGCAGAGCAAACCTGCTCAGAGTTTATTTTACCACCAAAACCTTGCTTTGTTTGTCATGGTATTAGTATTATTAGTATTATTTGTAATGCTGCTTCAATGCTGATGGAGCAAGACCCAGAAGTATCCATGGGCCACTCCTTGACCCAAGGACATCAGGGCTGGGACCACCACATTCTCAAATAAGCTGTCACTTGTGCTGGGTGGCAAATGTGTCATAAAGTCATGGAATGGTTTGGGAGGGACCTTAAAGCTCATCTTGTTCCAACCCCCCCACCACTGGCAGGGACACCTTCCACTAGACCAGGCCACTGCAGTCGTGATCCCTGAACACTTCCAGGGTTCTCTGGCCAGCCTGTGCCAAGGCCTCCCCATTCTCATAGCCAAGAATTTCTCCCTTATGTCTTCTCTATATGACACCATTTGTCCCCTTCCACTCCCTCCCACCTGCATAGGCACACAATGAGACAGGCTCATGCACCCTCACGGGGGGCTTCCCTGCTTCTCTCCCCTCTCTCACCGGGAAAAAAAGGAAACCTCTGTGTGCCTCTGAGGTTGGTGTTTTCCAGTTACAGCTCATGAGAACCTTGCAGTTTCTCAGATGATAGTTTATGATTGAATCGACTTGGGAGAGCATTTCTCTCCAGCGAAACAGATGCTCAGGGGAGCCAGAAATCATTCCCACCACACCAGCATTTTCAATAGATTATGTTTCTAATTCCCCTGCTGCTCCTCTGCAGCTCCTTTCTCCCTTAGTATGAAAGAAAGAAAGAAAAAAAAAGAAAAAAAAGAAGAGAAAAAAAGAAAACTACAGGTTTTGGTTGTGAATATCAGTTTTCCCAAGGATTTTCCGCCCAGTCACTGTGGTTGGCGTGCTTTTTTTCAGGGGGAGCATGGATCACAGCAGCTCACCCCTTTGGGTACCACCTCTTAATTCTGTTTTGAGTGTTAATGTGATTAAGTTTCATTTGAACAACCGCCGCTTACTCCGTGTGGATACAGCCTGGAACATGCAGGCGTGGGCGCACGCCTTGGGGCAGGTCACGGCAGCCCCACCTCCGCCCTGCCTTCCCCTCCCGCGCCCAAGGGCTTGTGGTCTCAGCAGTGTCTTGTGAGCATCGAGTTTCCTTCCGTCCCGTTAGCGAGATGCTTTTGCCACGGGAGAAGAGTCGATATTTTGCACCTCTCTCTGTCGCTTTTACACCCCAAAGAGCAGCGGTAGGCGCCGGCTCCCGTAACCTTCACCATCATTTTGGAGTGGTGCTGGCGAAGCCAGCCAGCCACACAGCTCACAGAGGAAAGCATCACGGACAATTGCAATCATATAGACAGAACTTCCTTGGATTTTGATTGACAAGCTACTTTGTTGAAATACAGAAAGCAAAGAAACAGCATCTACTCAAATACTGTGCTGCTACAGAAAGTGTCCAGCACCAGCAGACAAGCAGGAACGAAGCTTTTCCCTATTGCTTCGTTCATTTTATCCCCAATTTTTATTTTCATTAAGCTTCTCTAAATTTGCAACACACTGTAAATGCCAGGGAAAGAAGCACACGCGGCTGAGGCAAAGAGCGCAAACCCTTCTGACTGTAAACAGGATTTTGCTTTTCTCCTCTTTCCCCCACCCCGAGGATGGGAAAGTTTGACCTCTTTATTCCCCCTCTGCAATGTATTAATCAGGCACCAAAATAAGGAATCTATGAAAAAATATTTGGTGCAAATTAGGTAACAGCAACATGTCCACCACAAGATGAGTAGGGCATCAAACACAACATTTCTTAAGCTAACATGCTCCAGCTGCCATCCATAGAAATAGCTAAAGGACCCCTAACATGTTTCTACATATTTGAGAGGTATATATACAATCCCCATGAAAAGCAGGATTGACAGGCCGGACTACCACAACTAGCTCCTTCATATTCAACACTAAAATCTTCTGCAGCACGGGGTCTCTGAGCTCCGGGAATGCCAGCTCCCTTTCACTAGGCCTGTATCCTGCATATATGTGCAACATCTCCTACTGCTAGATATTGTATCACCACCTCCTTCTCACTAACGTGCCTGCAGACTTCCCCTCTCAATCAAATGGCTCAGAAGGCAAAAAATTTTGCTGCAAGTGTTTATGGCCATACGACCTGGTAAGGAAAATGGTGTGTCCAGCTAGTCTTTTCAGCTGTCCGAGCCAAGCTGTGTTTCAATGTCCACTCTGCAGATCGGGCACTTCTTGCTGGTGGCCAGCCACTGGTCCACACACACTTGGTGAAAGAGATGCATACAGGGCAACCGCCTGCAGAGAGAAAAACAGCACTGTTGGGGTGGAGGAGGTCCAAGGGACCAAGAAGAGCTGAGTAACAGCATCTGAGGCTGTTCTGAACATGGGAAACACTGCTGTGGTGACAACACTGCCACCAAGGTCCTGCAGCCTTTCCCAGCCACACTGGTTCACATAGGGCAGTGGGCTGGAGACAGTGTCCTTCTTGGCCTTTTAGAAACCCCCACACCATCCTGAATTGAGTTATTAATTATGCTGGCTGCTAATATTTAACCTTCCAGGAGCAAGGATCGGGGCTTTTCTTGACAATCCAAAGCTGAGAAGCAGACCTGGGTACTTCTCACCTGCAGTCCCTTCAGCCATGAGAGCTCAGCCCCTTGCAATTTCTTATTTCTATCCTTCTCTCACAAGCTCACAAATCTCACAAGCTGAGATTTGACCCAGTCAACAGCCTGGGATGTCTGTTAGAGACAACTGGAGTTCTGTTGGCTGGGGATGGTTTTCTGTGACCATGTGGGCAGAGTAATCCTACTTACTCTACAATAAAGCAGCTGTGCCTTGGGCACAAGCCCAACTCTCCTGGACTTCACACTAACACTGCTTTTTGTCATACTTTGGTCATCTGTCAGGTTCAGATGTTGATGACCCCAAGCTCCAGATGGTTGTCAGAGTTCAGTCTGACCTACCCTTCTCTGACACTTTGCCACATGGCCAGCTGGCACAGACTGGAAGCAGATGATCCAAACCGAGGAAACACTATAAAAACTTGACCCCCTGCTGCTGCAGGGCTCCTCCTGCCTATGGACTATACCAATATCTATCTGCAAAGCATTTGGGTTCCCAGACCATGCAACAGCCCAGGTGAGTTTCTCAGGACAAGAACAGAGACAACCCCATCAGTGTACCGTTGCATTAATCCAAATAACACAACTCAGATGGCATTGAGAAGCAGGGGAGGGGATGGAAGGATCTCACCTGACATCCTCTCCGTCTTCAAGCATGGACAGACAGATTGTGCATTTCTCATCGGTGTCTGACTCCTCGCCATCATCCTGCTCAGCTTTGCCTTCCTGTGGTCTTCTCTGCAGCAAGGTTAAAGACATCATTTGGTTAGACCTTGCCTTTCTACTGCTCTCCCAAGCCTGGGTAGTTGCAATAAATAATAAGATCTCCATTTATCAGCCAGATCCTTCAGCTCAGGGAAGTCAGCCCAGCCAGAACAGCCAGCGAGATGAGTGTGCCACCAAAATGCTGCAGGTTGGCATGTCTCCTCCTGGGGCTGGTGGCAGTACCCCAAGGAGCAGCCTTGTCCTCTGCTGCCCTGATACAGCCCTCCACCACCTCCTTGCAGTGGAGATGGCCCCATGGTCTCCTTTGCTGGAGGTTTCTTCTTGGGAAGACCCCAAAGCTCATGGTGCCACCACTGCCAGGAAGGGCAACCACTGTGCTCATGCCAGCTCGGCCACTGGCCCAGCCCCATGCTGCAGCACAGGGCAGTGCTTAGCCAGTCAGCTCCCCCATTTCCTCTTTCCCCACACATCCATTCCTATTCATATCCTTTTCCTGGGTTCACTGGAGATGCAACAAGAGACAAGCGCAGCAGGAATTACCTCACTTCCAACCTGGGCGATGCAACATCCCTACCCTCCAGCCAGGAGTGACCAACACAAGAAATTACTACCCAGACAAGCACTCTTCCCAATTTCTACTTAGCACAACTCAAAAAATGTGCCACCCATTTCCTCATGGGCAGGAAGCTGGGGGAGGACGAGGTCTCCAGGCCGTGGAGCCCTCACGGCGGGCGCCGCTTGCATGCAGAACGGGGTGGGTTTGCATGCACGAAGCTCCCTTGGTGGTGTGCACTTTCTTACCAGGTGCGGACAGGGGGGAAATTGCACCCGCTGGGTGGGAGAAGGTTGAGACCCTTTTGAAAATTTGGCCCGCAGCTTCCTAGCCTAGAAGTGAGAAACAGGCAGCTGAGCTACGCCAGCACTCCCGCCCCAGGAGCCCCGCAAGATGTTCAAGCACCACTGCTGGGTTTTACATTCCTCCCCCTCCTCAGGGGATGGTTTGGTTGATGGTTCCAGCTTGCCAACCCTGAGGATTGTGACCCACTGAAGTCCTTCCTTCTGCCTGCTCCGCAGCCCTTGGCTGACTGAGAGGGGCTGGCAGCCACGCTGTCTTTTGGGGCACTCACCTTCTTGTACTTGTGGGGGAAGGTGAATCTCTCGATGGTGTTCTGGACGGCGCCCCGGCTCACGCTGCCCAGCCTGTCCTCCAGCTGCAGCAGCTCCTGCGGCACAGGAATACCAGGAAAGCACCATCCCCACTGCTCCCAAGGCACCAGGTCCCCCCACACAACCATACCTGGTGGCAACCGAGGCTCACTCCTGTCCTCTCCTCAGTGGACATGTCCATCAAACCCAAATCAGCCATGCTGTAATGATGGATCTGATCCCTGGCACTTGGGATAATAACTAAGAGCTCTAGGCAAAGAGCTGGATATCCAATATTTCACAAATTAGAGTGGGATTTGAGATTCATCTGACAGGCTGGGAAACAAAACCCTATAGATCTGGAGCACTTTGTTCACAGGCATGAAAGGAGCCAGAGCCAACCCAAGCGAGACCCAGGCAGTTTGGAGTAAACCATCTTTTACCAAACTTAACCCCATCACTTCCCAGTCATTACTAAAATTGACGAAAGGCTCACTGCAATTGCCATGCCACAAAACAGTGTTATAACTTTATACCAGGGCTTGCATAAACTCACAGCACTTTAAAACTCCAGATACGTACTTCATAGCTCTCCCGCACAGCGGATGTGTGCCTGCTTGGGTTCAGTCCCTGAAGAGCAAGCAGCTGAAGCTGAGGGTAAGGGTAATTTCTGATTTCATGAACAACCTGAAAAAAGCGAGGGAGAAAAATAAAACCACCTATACTTGCCTACAGAAAACCCTTGTGTGCCCTGGTGTATATCTAATGCTTTAAAAATTCAAATTGAAAGAGTAACTTGATACTTTCACCAATTTAAGCCTTTTGATTAAAAAAAATGAGGTTTTATAAAATACATTTCCTATAAATTATGGAAATAATAATACCTAAGAACATGCATTTCTTCCAAATAAACTACCTGTTATAATAATTTCTGTATCATCTATAACATCATGGTTCCAAATTCCCAATACGGATTAGATTACAATTAAATTTTATTTCATTTAAACGGGTGGATTTCTGTTCATCCAAGCTATGATTGTTTTGGGGTTTTTTTAAGGCTAGCTTTAGTACACAGGTGTCAGGGTCTGACTATGGCACAAGGGAAAAGCACCCTTGTGGGATTTCTTAGGACATTTTAAGGATTAGCAGTGCTTGGCATGACTTAGCTCCAAATACAGCGCCCTGCTAGGAGGAGGGGTAGAAAACTACCCCAGTCAGCCTGTCTTCTCACCAATCCTGACTCCACCTGTGCAAGAGGTCATGCAAAACCTTTACAGGTGGCATCAAAGCTGATGGAGAAAGCAATGATGTGATGAGGAATGGGCCTTGGGGCTGACACCAGGAAAGGCAGTCACCCATTGCCAATCCTTCTGCATACAAAGTCCTGAGAGACCACAGTTCCTTCCAGTATTAATAATATTATTAATATTAACTGCTGAGTCTCTCACATCCCGCCCATGTTTTGCAGACCAGCTTCTGAACGTGGTGCTGCAAGCGATGGACTGAAGAATCCTTCCAGAACAGCTGAGCTTTTCTTTTCTTTCTCTAATCCAGTGCAGTGATGCAACATTATCCTTTCAGACACTCCCTCCCACGGCCGGAGATAAGTGGGATTTGCAGAAGACAGGTGATAGAAAGATAGCAGCCTTTATTTTGACTGCTTTCTGGCAGACAATGCATAAAACATTTCTCAGTTAAAAGCGTTTCACTTACCATCTGGGTTGAGGATGTGCTTCTGGGGAAATGGTGCATCCGAGGTGTAGCCAAGTAATGCTGATAGGGCTGGGGCACCGGCCGGACCTGGAACTGGGCGTGAGTCAGCCCCGCGTCCACGCTGAGGTCCCTGTGGGCACCAGGAGCAACACGTGGCTCTGAGTGCATGGTTGTGCTCATGGACTGCAGCAAACCAGACCATGCTCACAAGGAAACTGCTCAGTTCTGGGCTGTTCTGCGCTCCTCAGCCTGGGAAAGGTGGTATGGCGTAGAAGGGAGTTTCCTCCAGTTTGGGGAATCACCCACTATGACATCATGAAGGAGTGAGGGGGTGTTTCTATGCCAGATAGTATCTGAGTTATTTGGGGTCAAGAGCTGTGCAGATGCACCCTGCTAATTTCAGAGCAAGAGTATTTTGGTGGCTCAAAAGGCACAGGCTCAGCAACTCAACCTGGTCAGACCAGGACCTTCCTGTGCTGCCAGTGCTGCAAACTATTACAGTTTGCCTTGAACGTTTTGCAGGAGTACAGATAATTACTCAAGGGACTCAAAAATGAACCATTCTAGTAGCTTTTAGAAGCTAGATGGGCACTGTCTGTGGGTTTTTTTCATGTGCCTGTGCTCTCCTTGGAGGTCTCCCAGCCCAGATCATGGCAGAACTTGGGGAGTTAAAGGACAGTGTGCCTTGCCTGAATCCAGCCTCAAGGTGGAGAGGGTTTGAGGCATGAGGCCCTGGCACAAGCTGCTCAAAGACGCTGTGGCTGTCCCATCCCTTGATGTGCCCAAGGCCAGGCAGGAGAGGGATTGGAACAACCTGGGATAGTGGAAGATGTCCCTGCCCATGGCAGAGGTTGGAACAAGATGATCTTTGAGGTTCTGTTCAACCCAAACCCGTCTGGAATTCTATGAGTCTATGAACTCCAGAACTGTGATTTATGAAAAAAATATAAAGCTTTTAAGAAATGTCTGGATGAGGCTGCTGTAGGAAAGGGTGTCACAAACCAGAGGGTCAGCACCAATAAAGCAAGACATCCCTGATGGCCCTGCTTGCCTAAAGATAGCTGGGCCCCAGGCAAGCACAGATGGAGCTCAATTTGGTGAATCCAGGCACTTTTATCCTCCAGAAAACTAACCCAGCTCAATCCCCCGACTTGTCATAACCAAGATGCCATCAAACATCACAGCTCTGCTCAATCCAACACACAAACTACAGCCCCACCACTGCCACAACGTGTGGAGGGAGTGGAAGGAGGCCCAAAGCAGCATCTCCATCTCTAATCCAATTAGCTGATTCCTATTCTCTCCAGTCTAAGGGTCACTTGGCAAATGAGTGCCTTGAACATCGTTCACTTTATCATCATTACAAAATCCGGCGCTCTAACAACAATTTTCTTCACATTTCCCAAAGCAAAGCTAATTAGAGTGTAAGGGTGGTTTTCCTTTTCAGCCTCCAACTTCTCCCCTGCATGGAGGACAGCAGCAGTGTGTACCACAGCTTCTCAGGAGCAGCCCAGATGTGTCCTCCAGCAGCTGTGAAACTGCTTTCACCCACCAGAAGATGGGGACCTGAGGGGAGCTGAGATGCAGAAATCCTTTATCCAGAACAGCCTGTGCACCAGGCAGCAGCACCAGTGCTCTAAAACTCCCTAATACCTGCACCAAGCTGGATGCAATGATCCTCATGGGTCCCTTGCAAGTCAGGATATTCTGTAGCTCTATGATTCTAAGCTGAGGCCAGGAGAGGGACAACCTTTGCTGGCCCTCTGTTAGCCATGTGCTAGACAGACAAAACCTGGCAGAGGATAAAACACAGCAGGCAACTGGCAGGAACACAACAGGGTGAAAATTCGCAGGTCTTGGCACTTTCCAGCTCGTGTCCCAATTTTGGATATTTACCCATTTGCTTAAGGTTTTTCCCAGGCTAATGGAGGGCTCAATTGGGTCCATTCCCAGCCCTGCCACTTTCCTGATGCATGACCTTGATCCACTTCCTCTCTGCCTTCTCATATTCCCTGACTATGAAATAGATGTGGTAATTCATGGAGAGCTTTGAGATCAAGGACTGAAAAGATCTCTCAGAGGTGAATGGCAATTATTAAACTGCAAGAGTAATTGCAATAACAGGACTGCTGAACTGTTTGTGCATCTAGATACTTAAAATCAGAATGTTGAGGTTCCTGAAGTGATGCTCTGGGTCTACAGATGTGTCCAAAGAAGAATACAGCATGAAACAGTATTTTCCCAGGGTTTGGGGCTAAAGAAGCAGAGCACACTTGCTGAAGTAGAATGGAACTAACCATTACTTTCTAGCCCATGCTACATGAACAACTGGACAGCATCTTGATGTTCAGGTGAGAGGTTCAAGAGCTGTGATGCTTGTGGTAAATGATCTGCCAACAACCAAGGACTGAAGGACAAGACACCAGAAAACCGGTAGGATGGTCATCACTACATGTGTGTGCAGAAGATGATTTAAGGTACCAAATGGGAGTTTATTTATTCTTCACCAGAAGAAGAAATAAATAAATAAATAAATAAATAAATGAAATAAACCCCAACCAATTGGGGTTGTGAACAGTCTGAGACAACTGATCATTCCTCGGATCTTTCTTCCATCCCCACTTCCACCTCCTGTGGCAGCACCCACAGCCTCTGAGAAAACACTGCTGTTGCTGCTCATCCGGGGGTAACACATCAGAGAGGAGTTTTTGTATTTGTCACTGGGCAAAACTGTACGTGTGCCCCAAGGAAAAGTGAGTCACCCAAACATATGCTCACCGTGTATGATTCCTGTCACCCCCCCTCCTCGAGTTTTATAAGGCTATGGAGCAACAGAGGAGAGAAAAGAAGGGAGGGGGAAGGCACTTAGTGATGCTTTATCAGATACTTCTAATGATCATAATTAAGCCCTCTGAGCTGAAAGAGGGGCAGAAAGAATCGCTCTATCCAGATGGTACATGAACTGCTTTGCAAACCAATCCGAACAATGTCATCCCGACCACGTTCAGCCCACAGGAGTGCCAGTAATGGGAATACCTGAGAGGAAAATTGCAGGAGGATATGGTCATATTTTAGATTGTGTATTATGCACTGAAGGGGGAAAAAAAGCAATAACTCTGGGTTAAAAGGACTTTTCATTTGCAGAGTGGAGTGCTCAGATGTTAGGAAATGCCATCATTAAGACTTCCTGTGCCATTTTATTTCAGTCCCCTTGTACAAATACATTGCGATTGTCTTTAATTACAAGTTCACATGCTATTTTTTCCATTCAGTGCACAGAATGGACTTTACTCAGCTTACAAGCAGCTACTCGGAAGAATGTTTTTATTTTCTCATTCTTTTGGCTAGGTTACCATACTTTATTAACTGTTCAAGGGCTCTCAACCTACTCTGAAAATGAAATTAACAATTTCCTGCAAAGCTTTTCCAGGGTATTGAACACTACAGTTGGAGAATGATGAAGAAATCTCCATTCATATCGTCCTGCATGGCAGGGTAGCATGGTGCTCCCAAATTTGGACCACAGAAATATTATGGCCACTGGGTTTTGAGTGCCTGAAGGACAGCAAAGGTACTAGTTCAGTGGTCTACAGGAAAAAAATCCCTCTCTGTGCCCTACAGCACAAAGAGCAACTTGGGAGTATTAATGCTTGACTTGACTCTAAATCTGTAGGTGAAAAGTTATGAGCAACAACAATGGAGCATGCCTAAAGGGGGGCAATGGAGCTGGGAAAGGCTCTGGAACACAAGCCTGCTGAGGAGCAACTCAGGGAGCTGGGAAGGAGGCTCAACCTGGAGAAAAGGAGGCTCAGGGGGGACCCTGTGGCTCTGCACAACTCCCTGACAGGAGGGAACAGCCGGACAGTTGGCTCTGCTTCTAGGGAACAGGGACAGGAGGAGAGGGAACAGCCTCAAGCTCTTCCAGGAAAAGTTAAGATTGGATATTGTGGAAAATCTCTTCACCCAAGGAGCTGTCCAGCCCTGGCACAGCTGCCCAGGGCAGTGGTGGAGTCCCCATTCCTGGAGGGATTTAAAAGCCATATGGATGTGACACTTGAGGACATGGGTCAGTGGCAGCCTTGGCCATGCTGGGGAATGGTTGGTCTTAGTGGAAAGCTTTTCCAACCCAAATGATTCAATGATATATTTCTATAGGAGGCTTTCACATTCTCATGGACCTCTCAGAGATTAATTTTCCCATTACACACTCCCCACACTGTAACTGCTGAGCTGACTCATTAGCTTTCATCAAAGCCCTGATGCCTGATGGCATTCCCCAAAATTCGCAGCCTTCCCAGGACTTTTTAAATACCTCTATGGACAGCAGAGAAATGGAGATCACTTACCAGTCCGTGCCCTCTGCCAAATACCTGGGCTGGGGCCCCATGGGTTGTGGAGTCTGCAGTTGGTGGCTGAAGTCAAAGCTGGGGTGTAGGCGGTGAGGCTGGACAGACATGCGCTCTTGGGCCCGCCTGCAGGGAGCAGAGCAGCAACAGGGAGGCTCAGACACCAGTGGGCACTGGAATTCCTGTCAAGAACCCATGGAAAAACCCCAAAGGCTGGGCTTGAGGATAAGTGTCCAAAGCTAAGCACTCCAGGCAGGTGTAAGGGATGATGGGAGGAAGAACACAGGGCCGTCATTCCCTCACAGCCTTCACATAGCAATCTACTCTCAGGCCCTGTGGCACTCACATACGCTCAGTTTGCAGGAGATATTATTTGCTGGCAACATGCAGAGAAAAAGGGGAAACCAAACAACTTCTCAACAGCTTTGTGCAGTTGGCACTATTTCCTTTTTTTTGCTACAGTCAGCCCCATAAATAAACAACACACAAGGTAAAACGTGCCCCTGCTTCAAGATATCTGTGATCTATCATCATAAAGAAGCTGCAGGTTGTCTCATCTCCTGTGCAGTCCATAAACTCCTGGGGAGCCTCATTCATAACCAGATTACTCACGAGTGACTGAAAGCAGAATTTACTCTCACTGGCCTTTGCCAACATTTCTTTGGATGATGGACAGGCCAGGCTGGGTTCCAGGTCCTTCTCCTTCTGCTCTGCTGCCATTGCAGGCAGGAAAAAGAAAGTGCTAGAAAATACAGCATGGTTTTTCTAGGGATTTGAGTCTCATGATTATTGCTTATTTGAACTACTCATGGGAAGAGTGTGTGCTGCTGGATCAGTGTCCTCATTTGGCAAGAGGCAAGGTGGATGCACGAGAAGGATTTGCATTACAGACTCCTAACCTTTGCTTCCTGACAAGTTACCACTTACCAGTGGAACCATTACAAAGAAAATCATCAGGAAAGAGCTAGAGCAAATGGAGCAGGGAACTGCCAGGTAAATAATTTTTCATGCAGCCTCAGTTCAGAGGCTTCACTCTCAAAGGCATAACCCATATTCCCATTGGGATCTCCTGCCCCACACCTGTAAGAGTTCTGACATCCTGCTCCATTGCAGCTTTCAGAGACAAACACTGGGACTAGGCAAAAGGTTCCTGACTTCTTCCACACCACAGCCCACTTGCAAATACAGCACTGACAGCATTTGCCAAAGCAGATTCTGCGTGGAATTGTGTTCTGTGCTTTTATTTGAATTCAGCTTATGACTAAGAGATAAACACTTGTATCATCGGTTTCTCAGCCTGGAACATACTTGCTACCCAATTATTAGCTAATCATTAAATCCACCTAAAATCCAGCTTATGCAAAACAAAAACAATGATGAGAAGAACACATTATTTTCAGACAGAAAGGACATGGAAAGAAAGGGTTTTCTATCCATAGCATTCTTTCCAAATGAAGCATCATTGCAAAGTCTCATCCTCTGATTCTTGATCCATGGGTACAACCCACAAATAGCTTCCATATGTTTTCCAAAAAAAATCACTCCTCTCTCAAGAAACACAATCAAGATGAGGCCAGGCATCCTTTTCCATCTCTGCTGAGTTACAGCAATTCTCTCTGCATTTGTCAGCTCAGTGTGGATTTAGGACGCTCTCTGTGACAGAGTGTGCTGCAGGTCAGTGGCACCATTCCCTCACAGAGATGGAAAGCCTACCAAACCCTGAGCAGCAAGACCTCCATGTGCATAACCTGATGAGACAGCTGGGCACAACCTCTTGCATGGTTTTGAAACAGCAGTTACAAGGATGTAACTCACACACGCAGAGACAGCAAAGGTCCCTGGCAGCACCATCGTGATTCTCTAGGAGTGACAATAACGGGGCACACTGGATAAGCACAGTAGGGATCCCCATGGGAGGGGTGTAAAACTCTATTCCAAAACTTAGCATAAACTTTAGCATCTGAAACTTTTGCCTTTGAAACTAATATACTTCTACAATAAACAACTTTATAGCAACTATTAGCTACTTAACTCATTTAAAAAAACAACCCAACAAATTAGTGCTAAAACACCAAAGTTTTAACCTCACAGAAGGGGACACCTTCAGGTGCAGGTGGATGCATTTTCAACACACACAGATGAGCTCAGGAAGAAAAGCCAACAGTGCCAGCTGCAGTCCCACAGGTGACACAAGGCTGGCTCCTCCACACCTTTTGGGAAGAGTGGGATGCCCTTACCTGGGATGGGGCATGAGCCGGCGGTGCTGTGCCTCGAGGAGCTGCTGCTGGAGGAGGTATTGCTGGTGTAGCGCCTGAGGTAGGAAGGAGGGCCCGGCGACGTCCTGGAAGGGCAGGGCAGGCACAGGTGCCAGGGGCTGGTGCAGGGGGCCGCTGTGCTGGTGCGCCGGGGCCATGTGGGGAGCCAGCCCCGGCTGCGGCTGCACCGCGTGAGGCAGGGCGAAGTCGGCGGAGAGCTGAGGCTGGGGACCCAGGTGGAAATGCCGGCAGGAGGTAGCATGGGGATGCTGAGACCTTTGAAAGGGAGCACCTGGAAGAGAAGAGCACAGCGGTCACAGAGAGCTGGCAGCGGTCAGGGCAGAGCAGCCCTGTGGTTGCCCACCCAAGGGCAAGGGTTGGGCAAATGGCTGTTACTCTCCACTTCTAGAAGGTTTATTAAAAAATACAAAAGAGAACAAGTCGGTTAAAGCTGATTACAAGAAAAAAAGTGCTGATTTTGACTAATGTTATTTCTCCTCCAAGAAAATATTGAAGCCAAAACATACATTTGGGTTCAAAGTCTCTTTTTGGCTCTAAGTTGAAGTGTGTACTGATGAACACTGCTTCGAGCTTGTTTTGGCTTTCCTGTCTTAAACAGAAAAAGAACAAAAGTCTTCATAAAGCCTTTGGACATAGAAAAAGGAATGATGGTCTTAAACTAGAAGAGCGGAGATCCAGACTAGAATCAGATTTTTTTGTGCTGAGGGTGGTGAGGCCCTGTCTCAGGTTGCCCAAAAAAGATGTGAATGCACTATCCTTGGAAGTGTTGGATGAGGTTTAGAGCAACTTTGTCTAGTGAGAGATGTCCCTGCCCATGGCAGTGGGGTTGGACTAGATGACCTTTAAAGGTTCTTTCCAAGCCAAACCATTCTGTGATATAGGCTCAACACCCTAGAAAAGAAAATAAACAATAAACCCTGTTTTCTAATATGTTAGGGTTTTGGATACTATATCACTAAAATTTTGAATGTTTTCCCTGAATTGCAGACTTTCCCTGCAAGTCATTTCTTTGCCTCTCTAAAAATGACTCACAGCCAAGGAATAATCTCTGCTCTAAAAAATTGCCTCACACTGACTTCAGGCCATGAATGAGACAACTTCCACCTCTGAAAGCAGGGGGATGAAGGCCCTGTGTGTCTGCTGAGATCCTTCAAAAACCCGTCCTCATGAGCTGCATGCAGGGAGAGAGCAGCTGCTGGAAACACAACATGGACTGCTGTGAGACCAGTCATGGAGCTGATGGGAATGAGGGAGAAATGAGGTGTGAAAGATATCCATAGTGGAGGTGTTTTGCAAAACATCTGACACTGGCTTGCACCTTGCTCAAGATCCTTGTTTGGACGGGCCCTTGGCCCAGACTGGCGTGTTAATTCCTACATTCCTGGATCATGCAAAACTTTTGGCTCTTAAACCAGGGAAAGAGTCAACTCAGAGATGAAGGATGGGACTCGAGTGAGGCTATTAGAGATGCCTCTTTGCTGAGGATCAGCCTCAGGATGGGACTGCTGCCCTTTTACATTGCTTTAAACACCCTGCCTTCCTCTTTCTGTTTTAATCTTTGTGAATGATACAAAACATCCCAGAACAACAACCAAGAGACACTATGTCATCCCACAGCACAAGCATGTACATCATGCTTTCTTCACCTAGATCCCTTCTGCTCACATCTCCCTGGCAGGCAGGGCCAGTCTATCACAGCAGCTCAGGGAGTCCTGAGCAAGCCAGATGCCAGCAGGAGAAACAACAGGAGAGGGCCTATCAGAAATGGACGGTTTGCAAAACTGTGCATAATTACACACAGCATCTCTTAAATACAAACTAATCCTCCACAGTGCCCCTCTGAGAGAGAGCCGGTTACACAGTATGTGCCACCCACAGCAGTGCTTCTCAAGGTGATAATTTCCCCTGCTGTCAGATAACAGCATGATTCAACCACGATATTAATTAAAACCAGAGGTGGTGGGATCAGACCTGCTGTTCCTCAATGACAGAGTTGCAAACCCAGGCCAAAGAGCCATTCATAAACCCTGTTCCCCTGCAGGTTGTATTGGTTGCTGACAGGCTGGCCCAAATTCACCACCAAGAATGAGTAATGAAATGGGAATCCTGCACTTCCCTGGCCCATTGCTGAAGGGAATTGTGAGGAGAAGCCTCCTGACTGCTGTGTATGTGCTTGCTACTTGCCAGCAAACTTGCATTGAATTGCTCAACCTCTGATGGCCGTGTGGAATTCTCCCAGTGGAGAATTGCTGCAGCAGGTCACGAGTGAGCCACTGTGCACCCCCAGGTAACCTTCACGGGGCCTGAAGAGAAGGTGTGAGAGCAGGTAAAAGTGCTAGACCCTCTGCACACACCAACACACCAACCTGTGCCACCACGCTGCAGTTCAGCTGCGTTTCAGACAGAAATGTCTTAGGGCGATACAAGACAGTGAAACGCAGTGATCCTCCCCCACATTTCCTGGGACACGTTCTCTAGCACATAAGTAAAGCAGGGAAAGCCTGTCTCTTGTCTCCTGTGACTCTCTTGTCTCTCGATGCCTGGTGTAACCTCAGCCAGCGATTTCCAGCTTTTACTGAGTCTTGTGAACACTTAATCTGATTCAGTTAAATGTCTGGAGGGCCTTTGGTGCCAGAGCCATGGTGAACGAGAGAGCACCAGGTGGGCAGATCAACTGGTCATGTTTTTTGTTTGGATTTTGCGTCTCATACAAAAACAGTCCTTGGGAGGAACTCAGTCCTACACTTTTCCAAGGTCTAGAACACGCAAATTTTATCTGTGGTATGTGTGCAGGAAGATAGCAGAGCTAACATATCTGAAAGCAAAAGCCTAGCTCATTTTGTTTTGGTACAGAGTAAATTTTCCTTATCTTTAGGAAATAATTAATTAAATAAAACACTTTCCAGTATTTTTTGCTAGTGCCTACTGGTGCAGTGATGCATGTCCCTTCATAGGAATAACACCATCAAGATGTGACCGAGACCATATGATTAAATAAAACCCATCAATTTGTCTTAACATAACATATTACCCTATGTAGTAATTGTTCATTCTATTCAACTAATCCAATTGCTGATGAGGATTTTTACAGCAAAGCAAAGACTTTGGGGAATACTTCAGCAATCCTATGCTTATTAGCAGTTATCAAATCACACTGCTGGCATAACCAAGCCAGTCTGCAAAACAAAGAGCTAGTCCTCACTAAGCAGGGTGCTGGTAAGCTCCAGAAAGCCCTGGCAAACAAATAACAGCTCAAAACACAACATTATATTTTCGAGTTAGTTATTTTTGAGTTTATCCTCTCCTGCTCATTGCATCTAGATGCAAATGCCCCTGGTGGATATTGCTTTCCAAGTCCACATTTTGATCTCATGTACACTAAGAAAATACAGTGTCACCCTGCAAATATGAGCTGAGCATCCTTGTCCAGGTAACTCACCATAATCAACACCAAAAATAGGCACTTATCCCTTTGAATTCCACAGAGGTCACACATTAGCAGTGTCAGAGAATCTCAGGATTGTTAAGGTTGGAAAAATCCTCTAAGATCAGTGAGTTCATTAACCCAGAGCAATCATGTTCACCACCAACCCTTGCCCCCAGGTGCCACATTCACATGACTATTGAACACTTCCAGAAGTGGGGACTCCACTTCCCTGAATGCCACTTCCAAAGCCAGACCACACTTCCTGTGAAAAAACTTTTCCCAGTATCCAACCTAAACTTCTCCTGGAACAGCTCAAGACCATTCCCACTCATCCTGTCCCTTGTTCCCAGGGAGCACAGCCTGACCCCCACCTAGCTGCCCCCTCCTTTCAGGGAGTTATGGAGATCCAGGGGGTCTATTAGTGATTACTTTGCTAGCACATCTTCTCCCTCTTTTCCAAGCCACAAGTGTGGTCCTAGATCCCATTTGCATTGAAACGAACAAGCATAAACATTGCCCATAAGATACTTCAGGAAAATTGGATTCACGGGTTTAATCTGATTTTTGCCTGGATAGCAATATCTGCCACAGCAGAGACTAATCCATGACTAAAACCCAGTCCTGATACCACATACCAGCTTTTGTTTTCACTCTCCAGTACAAGAGAAGAGCTGACATTTTCATTAGCCAAGCTCTGGGGACATTTCCACAGCAAAGACAATGAGGATATAAAGTGTGCCTATCATGCTCTAGAGCCATTAACTGCATCCTCCACGATCCTTGTTCCCCATTACCTGCCCAGTGCTGCCTGCATGAAGGCAATATTGCTCTGGGATCAGCAAGGCAGAGACTTTCTTTCAGTTTAATGAACACAAGGTTTGGTCCTCATACCATAGAAGGATTCTCCTCCTCCACTGGGATACTTTGATTTTGCAGGAAGAGAGATTAGCCAGATCTTGGATGTTTTTATGGCTTACCCTCCATGTCCAAGCACTTGCCTTCTCCAAACCAGGACACAGTCACAAAATCCCAGAATTAAGGTTGGAGGGACCACTGGAGACCATCACTGGAGACCTGCTCAGACAGGGTCCCTAGAACACATTAGTCAGGATTGTGCCCAGTTTTAGTATCTCTGGGGAAGTCCACAGAGGCAATACAGTCCTCACCAGCCCTAGAGAGGCTTTTGACCCAAGGCCAGCCTGGAAAATCCTGTGGCTGTGCCCACCCTGCCAGCTTGGATGAGAGGGCCAGCTCCCTGCATGAGGCTCATTGGCGTGTTCCTGGTACCTTAATTCCAGTTGCTCCTGTCTGGAGCTGTGGAGGTCTGATTTCCCTGGGATCACTGTCAGGCTGCCCACTAGCCAAAAATCATTTTGTTCTCCTGTTGGTGCTTACTTTGATTTCAATGCTGTTGCTGTTGCAGATGATGACAGCTCTGAGCAACATCAGATCAGCAGCTCTGAGATGAGCAATGCATCACATCTGTGTCAGCAAAGCAGGTGACTTATTCCAGTTTTGGGCAGTTTTCCTTCCAAAGGTTGAGGCCAAATGTCCTCAAAATGCCCCCAGATCCCCACACACCCACCCAAGCTCCCAGCTTGGACAAGTCTTGTTGCCTTACACTCAGCTAAGCCATAAAGATAGCTAGTGCCTAAATCTAGATAACCCAGGTATACAAGGTGCCTTGCATGCCTCAAAATTTGTGATAACATATGGAGGCAGAGACAGGATCTACTGGAGAAATGAATCATGTCTTGGGCAAGCCAGGCTATCTGTGGGGTGGGAAAGAGAGCCAGGTGGTTTTCTGGCATAGCTAAGGCCAAGTCTGACTCAAAAGAGGCTGTAGCACTTTGTGGTGGTGTAGGACCATGTGGTCAGGGATGCCTTTGGGTGATCACCAGCAACATCTCCCTGACTTGTATGATGCTCTTCTGGCTGCTTCTTCCAGTCCTCCTCAGCTTCTTCCACCATATCCTAAAGCAAAGTTCAGCACGAGGGGTCAACAGGTGGAGAATCAGTACATGAGTGCAGCATGAGGGATCAACGGGTGGAGAATCAGTACATGAGTGATTCCTGCCACTGCCAGAACAGGAGTGTGGATCAGTGGCTGGTCCAGCTGGCCTGGCTCTCCTCTGCTGCTATGACAGATGCTGCAGCTTCACACTGTGATGCTGAAAACCTGCTATGGAGCTGGGTCTGTGTGACATCCACTGCTCTGGGCCTCTACAGCCTGCAGTACTCCCCACAGACACTCAGTTCTGCAATTACACAATCACACAGTCACACAATCATAGAATGGCTTGGGTTGAAGGAGGTCTTTGAAATCTCATTCCACCTCCCTGCCATGAGCAGGGACGCCTTCCACCATCCCAGGTTGCTCCCAGCCCTGTCCAACCTGGCCTTGGACAATTCCAGGCATGGGGTCTCCACAGCTTCTCTGGGCAATCTGTGCCACGGCCTCACCACCCTCACAGGAAAGTATTTCCTCCTAATCTCCAATCTAAGCATACTTTCTTTCAATTTGAAGCCATTCCCACTTGTTCTGTCACATCAGGCTCTTGCCCCATCTTTCCTGTAGGTTCCCTTCAGGCACTGGAAGGGAATGAGGTCACAATGAGGTCATTCCAAAGCCTTCTCATTTCCAGTCTGAACAATCCAAATTCTCTCAGCCTTTACACACAGCAGAGATGCTACATCCCTCTGATAATCTTGGTGGCCTCCTCTGGACTGGCTCCAATAAGTCCCTATCCTTCCTGTGCTGGGGATGCCAGAGCTGTAGGCAGCTCTCACCTGTGTGTGGCAGAGGAGCAGAATCACCTCCTTGATGCCACGGCCTCACAGCAGCATTTAGCACCACAATAATAGAATCATTGGGGTCCGAAAAGCCCTCTCAGATCATCATATCACACCCGAGCACTGCCAAGCCCACTGCCAAACCACATCCCTCACCTATACTGCAAAGAAAATACTCCACAAGCCCTCGGGGAAGGCTGCTTAACAACAATTTACAAACCACCCAAAACACTTAGCTGGAAGCATTACCGGCTTCAGCCTCAGACTGAGGAAGGTACAAATTTGTTTCTAGAAAGCCAGCAGATGATTCAGGAGTGTGGACAGCTGAACCTGCTCGGCTGCTTGCTGCTGTGCCATTTCCACCCTTCACTCTCGCAGGCATCGAGCACGGCAGAAACCTGCAGGGAAACTCAACACATCCTCCTCACCACTGCTTTCTCACTTCCACTTCCACGCTGCTTTTTTTTCTATTTTTTTTTTCCTTTTTCTCCTATGTTCTACAGTTATATTTATTGTTTCCATACATTGTTCGAAGCAGCACGGGTTTTTTTTTCATTAACAGCAATGCTCCCGTTTCCTTTGTGCCCCCAGGTGAACCCTGTGAATTATAAGTTCATATATTTTGGCACGTTGGTAAGTGATATGGAGTCACAGAAATGTACTGGTCTGGTCCTAGGTGCTTCTGCCACTGAGGATTCTTCTTTAGCATCAATCAGGGTTTGGCTACACCTAGGCACATGCATATTTATCCACGCAGCAATATTTCAGCCGGAAAGGCTCAAGGGATCCGTGTGCTCGTTCAACACTGACCCACCTCTGAGATGAAAGCCTCTGGGTAATCCCTGCAGCGAGACAGGGGATGCTACAGGCTGTAAGAAAAGAGAAACCCAGAAAGCAGAACTATTTATTTCCACCTCCTTTCCTCAGGCAACAGCGCTCCTGATGCAATCAGGGTACTGGTGAGGGACACGGGATCCGGATCAGGCCTGGGGCTGGCACTGGGATAGGTGTCTGGAGCAGACAGCTGCAGCCCAGCGAGCCCGGCCCCCTTCAGCAGCAAAACAAAATCTGTCTCATGCTGTTAAGCTGCCTGCAAAGCCTGTGAATATTTCCCCTGGGCAAGGCAACCTGTGCTGCTTGTCGAGGCCTCCGCGCGTGGGGGCCGGGGTGTGAGGGAGGCTGGGCCTGCTTCACATCCAGGTCCCATCGTGGCGGCTCCTGGAGAGCCCTGGCTTCACTCACTGACAGATTTCACAGCTGAGGAGGATCTGCCTGCTGTAATCAGCCAAGCTGAGGGATGGAGTCGGGTTGTCTCGGTCACTTTGTCCTGATTAGACCCCCTGCGACCCCTCCTGCTGCACTGGGGTGCCAGATAAGGCCCCTCAACAAGGAGCCCTTGCGGTGCCTCTCCGAGCACCAGAAGAGCCTGCCAGGCTTTTTTAACAGCCCTGCAGCTCACTTCCCTGGATGTGCATTAAAATTCCCCTCAGAGCCAGCAGCCCAGTGGGAAGTTTGCATCAGCCCCAGCAGCATGCAGTGAGTAAAGGCCAAAATCATGGGAGCAGCTCCAGCTTCACGTGGCACATGGAGAAGGACACCACGGGGGACTCACACTGCGTCTACAAACAAGCTCCTAATTGCCTGATGCCATCAGACATGTGTTAATCCCTTCCAAATTGTTTGTGAATATACCCTAACGAAATGAGTGAGATTCGCTTACTAATAGGAAATGAGGTGTGACAATCACAGAACAGTCCAATGGCTTGGGTTGGAAGGGACCCGAATGATCACCTAGTTACAACCCCCCTGCCACGGAAAATAAAACATGAAATAAGTAATCCCCTCAACCAAATTCATGGTATTCAGCTGCATAAAGGTTGAGTGGTCTGGCAGAGGGAGATCCTGTGCTGTCTCACTCCTGTTACAGGACAGCTGACTGCAGGGTGAGGGCAGGGAGGATGAAGGAAGGAGAGGAAAGAATTTAAGAAAAATCTATCAGGCAGGAAGGAATCTGTCTCACTTTCAGCACCTTTGCCAACAGCTTTCTCATTTCATCCAGTGAAACCGAGAATCACAGAATTCATTCAAGGCTGAAAAAAACCATCAGGATCATTGGGTCCAGCCATCAACCACGCATAACCATTCCACATGCCAAATCCAGACACCTCTCAAACACTTCCAGAGACAGTGATAGCACCACCTGCCTGAGCAACTTATTCCAATGCCTGACCACTCCAGGAGTGGAAAAAAAAAATTCTAATAACCTGTCTGAGCCTCCCCTGGCACAACTCGAGGCCTTTTTCCTTGTCCTGTCCCTGTTTTCTGGGAGCAGAACCCGACCCCCGCCCCGCCGGCTGTCCCCTCCTGTCAGGGAGTTGTGCAGAGCCACAAGGTCCCCCCTGAGCCTCCTTTCTCCAGGCTGAGCCCCTTTCCAGCTCCCTCAGCTGCTCCTCATACAAGTTATTTTTTAGACACTTGACCAGCTTTGCTGCTCTGCTGGGGCAAGATGCAAGAAGCCAAAAACCATGTTAAAAGTAATGGGCTGCCAGCACCAATGCAGCTCAGGGTACAGCCTGCCATCCCTTGTGTCTAGTGCCAGGGAAGTGGTAAAGAACCTCAGATCTGTGGCTGAGAGATGCGAGAAATGGATAAAGACTATTTAAATTTGTGTTCTTTACTTGTTCAGGTTGTGCCATGCCAGTGAGGAGTCAGGATGAAGGGCTGGTCTGTGGCGGCTGGTGGAGCATATTATATTCTGGGTGGAAACATGAGGTTCTGGAGGTTTAACATCTCCTGCTCAGAGTCTTTCATAGTTAATGGAAAAATGCTTCAAAGGAATTCAGGCTCAGATGGGCTCCCCACTGCTGATAAATTGTTTGGTGGTCACAGCCCTCTTTGCACTGTGCTGCTGTGCAGGCACAGCACAGCACAGCTGAGCTCTTCCCAAAAAAACCCTCATAAACACAGACCTCAGAGCCTGCACAGTGCCTCTGCCTGCTTGTACAATCCCCCAGTCAACATCCTCTCACACTAATGAAGCCTCTCATTAATTGCTGAGTGACATGAGCTGGTGTGGCTGAAGGGTCCCTAACACAGAGCACAGCATCTCCTCTCCTGCACATAATGCAGGGAAACCACATGCAGCCTTAATACACCAAAAAAAAAAAAAAAAAAAAAAAAGATGAGGTGGGTCTCCTACCAGGGCCTAAATTCAGCATTCAACAAAATCATAACCCAGCCCCAGGTGTGATTCTTAGGGTTGTTCAATGCAGGGCTTGGAGCTGGACTCAATGATCCATATGAGTCCCTTCCAACTCAGGATAATCAGTGATTTTGTGATTTACAACCAGCAGTGACCAGCGTTAACCAGCATACTTACAGAAAATCATAGATAGTTAAGGGTTGGAAGGGACTTAAAGATCATCTAGTCCCAACCCCCCACCTCTATTTACATCAAGATGAAGAGGTGCTGAGTGCTGGAGATGGGAACTAGCAAGAATGAGGGATGGGATACAGCCAGGCAGCCTGGACCCATCACAGGAGGGAGACAGCTGTTTATACAGCACTGGATGAGAGTTTTTTTCCTGCAACTCTTTCCCACTAGCTTCAGGGGAGAAAAAAAGTTTTGTTGAAGATGATGTTTCACAGCAACGTGTTGAATTCAGCAATATTTTCCAAGGAGGAAGGAGAAACACTTCAGCAGCGTTGCTACACTTAAAGCTGTCTTTTTGCTTTTATACTTCTCACTGTGTTTTAATTATAGCTTTATTCTCAGTGTTGAATTCGAGGGTGTATTTGAGATTTTTGGATCATCACATTAAAAAAAAAAAAAAAAGCCAAATTGCACTGAGAGAAAATGTGTTCTGGGATTTGGTGGTCCCAGTTTCACCCATCCTCTCTCAAGGTGTGGCATGCCTGGAGGGATGGGTTGTCTGAACAGCCTGGCATGATGTTTCTCACCCAGCCCAGTTCTTTCTCTCTAGGTTGCCCTATTTCTCCAGGGTTTAGGCCCAGCCTTGCACATCTGCCAGGAACAGGCCCTGGAGGAAATGTGGCTTTGGAAATGTTGAAAAGCCCCTCTGAGACTTTTTTAAAAAATAATGTTTCTCCTTTCTGTTTGGTCAGAAGGTGTTGGAGAAGAAACAGCTGACAGGAATCACTTGACCACAACTCCCATGCTAAAAGCAGGAATCACACTGTAGGTCTCAAAGTAATTTTTGGGCTTTAGGGCTGATGCCCAAGCAAAATTCCAGCAATTCCAAGGGCAGAGAAGGTTTGGCTGGTACCTGAACTTTAAGACAACTCTTGTGACTTTGCCATCCCTTTTCCCTCACCACCATTCCATCCAGTTCCTGTGTGCAACCTAAGCCTGTCCTGCATTGCTCTGCACTGGAAAATGGAAAAAAAAAAGCTGGAGTATTCCCAGTTTGTGGGAAGATATCTAGGTTCAAAGACTCTTCTCCAGGGTCTGGCCAGTTATCTCAAATTAAAAAAAATAATGCTGAAAAAGAAGTGGAGTGGGTCTGGGTCCCCTTTGGTCAAGGGAGGCAATAAAGCCCATCTTTTCTGGCTTTATATTACTAGCAGGTTGATACATCCATGTGAATGAGTCCCTAACCTGGAAATGTGATAATTAACCAGGGGAAGGAATTAATCCCGTTTGAAAATAAGAAGTAAAAAATCCTGGCGAGACAGCAGCCTATTACTTGGCTCTCTCCCTGCAGAGAGCAATGGGAAAGCACTTGGAGCAATCCCTATCTCCACCCTTGGGAATGTAAAAACGTGCTGACTTGTGCCTTCAACTTTGACAGGCAGTGATAGGCTGCAGGCAGTTGTTTGGAAAAGGAAATTCAATACTTGTGTTTCCAATGTTTCCTTGCTTTCACAGTGTCCAAAGCCCTCCCCAGGCATTTGGAAGTGCTCAACACCTGCCTGAAAAACACTCTTAACTGCTCCTAATGACTGACCAGGGAGGATTGCAGCAGCTCCCTCCTTCCAGTAATGATATGCAGGACATCCAGAAACAGGCAAGAAGCCAGAACCATGGGAGAGGGGAGGAAAAAAGATCCAGCCAGACATTGCAAGACCTGGCAGGGTCTTGGGGGCTGCACTGCATTGTTCATGGAGCCTCTTAATTTTGTGACAGTCCCAACCAAAACCCTCCACCCAAACGCTGCAAAACCTTAGGGACCCGAACTCCCCATGGAGTTTGAATTTTAACCCTTCCCCAGAGACTGAGTTAATGGGAAGAGCCAATGCCCTCAGCTGACTCTGATCCCTGTTTAAGCAAAAGGCTTTGTGATGGCCCCTGGTCTCACACCCGCTCTGCACACACAGGAGGGGCTCAGGCAGGAGCAGGGTCCTGTGGCATGGAGTGCCCCTCGGGATCTGGGGATTATCCACAGCCTTGGCTGCCACAGCACCCAACCCTGTGCCACCTTCTACATCCCATCCCTCCACAGCAGCTTTTGGGTGAGGACCAGTCGTGGTGGTCTGGTCCCTTTCCCCTCCCACACACATAATATCTCCCCAAAGAGATTTCCAGGCTTTTCATCCTGTTCTCCCACTATCAGCAAAGAGGGGAAAGATGCCTTTTTTTGGAAAGCATTGTTTGCCTGACCTGCTTTAAACCTCCCCTCTAGGGAGAGATTGGAAGAGACTTTGAAACCTATCCTGAAAACACAGAGGAGGCTGCTTTGGGTGGGTTATTCTGCATCAATCCCCATCCGCCTCTATTTCGCATGCATTAATTCCCCACCCACACACCCGTTGTTTTAAATTGGACTGTAATAACCAGCTGGGTTTTCCTGAAGGATTTATTTATCTGCATCTTAAGCCCAGGGGTGGGAGATTCCCATCTATCATGTCCACAGAGCTGCAGAATGAGTGGCAATGGTTTGGGGAGGGGAAGGGGGTGGGGAGGGCAGGTTTTGGAAACGGGTGGAATGCTTCACCATTTCTAGGAACAGCACATCAGTTTGGATGGGGGATGTTTGGCAGCCCAGCCTTTCTTCTCTGCTGACTCTCTGGCAAATCAGCCCCTAAGCCAGAACATTTTGGCAGGGAGTCAGGACATGGGACATCCCCTTGCAAAGGGATTGGTTGATGATGGCAGGTCACCCTCTGGGCTTTATCTTAAATCCTGTAATCCCATATCAGGTAAGGTGCAAAGGATTTACCAGCCTGCATGAGACCCTCAGTGTGCCAGGAGGGCAACTGGTGCAGTACCTGATACTCAGGGAAGACAATATAATGTATAGTCCCCCTTGAGTTTTTACAGATGGTTCAGAAGCAACACCAAAAAATGTCTCTCCTCACCCCAGAAGGCAGTAAAAGTTCAGCAGCTGGTCCCTCTTTCAAGTGGCATTACACAGAATACAGGAGCATCTTACAACTGCTAAGGCACAAAAAATGAGGATTATCTCTTAAGAGAGAGCAGGCGTGCTCCTAGGAGGTGGGTGTGCTGGATGCAGTGCCAGAACAACGCTAGCAAATCCCCTGTAAAGCACGCTTAAGTTCCCATCCTGAGCCCAAGAGCTCAGCCCCACAGCCAAAGCTGAGCCCTCAGAGTGGGGGATTGATTGCAACTGTGGTGCTCCTGTAAGTTCCCCATCCCACTGGACCTCTTCATTTAATCAACCCAAAGTATTTTGGAGTCCAGACCATCAGTGTGTGCTGGCTTGAGGCACCTGCTTGCACCCCCAGCAGCAGGGCAGCATCTGGGTTCAGGGTCCATCCTGAGGACCAAGGCTGGCTTGGAACTGTGTGAGGTGCAGTGGATGCTGACAGTGAGCTGGCACAGATCAGGGCAGCTCAGCAGTTCTTTACACTGAACTGACTTGAACTCAGGTTTGGGAAAACCCCAGCTACCGTGAGTCCTGCCACACTGTGTCCTGGCAATTCCCCTTTTACGCTCTGTGAATAAGAAGTCCATGGCTAAAAAATCAAAGATCCTGGAAGCCTGTTCCCTATTAAATTTAATATCCCAAACTTTATAGGTGCATGTCACTCCAGGAGATATAGAGCTGTGTTTAAAGTACAAGGGAAATGTCAGTTCCTTGATGTGGAAATAGCTCTTACTTTACATTTCTGCATGAGGTCCTGGCATGAGTTAGTGCTACTAAGCCCTGCTGTAATAACATATAAAGGAAAACTCTAACCAAACAGCAAAATATATGTATCTTATACAGCTAAATGTAAAGTCATCCATCTAAAAAAACCCGTACAGGTACTATTTGCAGGTGTGAGGCTATCTGAGGGAAAGTGAATTTTGGTAATCAGCAAACCATGAGCTCCCAGAGTCCCAGCAGCATCTGAAGGCACAAATGTTCACTATATAAAAAGCAGGAGGTGGGGTTCCTTGGGAGCAATAAGCGCCTCAGATTGATGCCAAAGCTGGGAAGGAGGCTTGGAGAGGAGCCCAAGCATTCACCATGGAGGCAGGCACTGCAGGAGGCCTGTGATTCCACGTCAGAACGAGCAAAGGTAAAACCATGGTTGAGCAGAGCCTAAAATGCTGCCACACATGAGCTGGGCAGGATGAGATTTATCCTCCTCAGGCAGGCAATGAGCCTGACAAAACCCAGAGGCTAGGTCTGGCCTGCAGCAGGCACAGCCTGAAAACATGGGGCACCATGTGCCCACAGCCAAAATCCCTTCCTCAGCACCAGGGCTGGTTGGTTTCCTAAAGGACATCCCCTCACTCACAAAGGAATTAATTTTGGGATGTGGGATGGAGAAAGTCACAACAGCTGTCCCTTCCAGCATGGAAATCCAGCCACCTGTGGGTATTTTCCCCTCCCTCTGAAGCCACAGGAGATTGAGTGCAAGGGATTTGCTTTTCCAACATAATGGGAAGAGGAAATCACGTTCCTGCTTATTTCATCATAGAATCATAAAACATCTTGAGTTGGAGGGGATCCACAAGGACCATCCAGTCCAGCTCCTGACACCCCAGCAATCCCACCCTGTGCATCCCTGGAGCAGCATCCAAACTCTCCTGGAGCTCAGGCAGCCTTGGGGCTGTGCCCATTCCCTGGGGAGCCTGGGCAGCGTCCAGAACCCTCTGGGGGAAGAACCTTTTCCTGATACCCAACTTAAACATCACTAACATGGCTCCAGCCATTCCCTCAGGTGTTATTACAAATTGGTTCCTATTTATTCAATCAAGAATATCCCACAGGGCTGCAGATAACCCCATAGGATGCTGCAGATAAAGTTCTATGTGATAAGCAGCATCTCATTTCCCTACAATCAGCTTTGGATCTGGCCTCCCTGAGAGAGTTAGGACTAAGTCACTGTTTCCATCATCAAACTAAGTTTTGAGGGGCTTGTAACTCTCAACATTTGTGCTCTCACAGTGCCAAAACTTGGCGCAGAAACACATGGCCCAGATGCAGTTTTATTCAGTAATAAATAGCTTAAATCTCATAAGCTATTTTTCATTTTGGCTTAAACGTGTAAAATGGGAAAAGAAAAATGTGTGGGATTTTTTTTTCCTACCTTCCAATAATTTTGGAAAAGAAGATTAAACTGAGTAATGGCAGCCTTTTTTTTTTTTCCAGAAGCAGACAGCCAACAATGCCATTTCTCAAATCTTTTGCCTGTTTTACATCCCCTTTTTAATAGGATCGATTGCAGTGCCATCATTGCAGCCCCAGTGTTCTGGAGGTGTTTCAGATTATTCGATTTTTGGCACATTGAGCCTGAAGTTCTGTGAGAGTTAAAACACAGCAAAATTCCACAAGCTCTTTAACCAATGACGGTAATGTTTTGAGGATGTATTGCTCTTTTAATGGTGCCTCTGTGACCTCACATTTCTCTGGACTTCAGCAATTATTGCATCCCAGCACTCTCTGCCCAGCCCTTGGGTGAGCACTGGTTTTCATCAGCAACCCACCAGGATTTCAGCACTTTCGGATTTACTCCAAGCTCAGACTTTGCTCTACCTACTCCAGCTACTTCCCAGTGGCCAAAAGCCAAGGAAACGCCCCAAACCCCTAGCCCAAGGACTTGGCTGCCCTTCAAAAGGCCGCCTCAGCTGGAGCAGAGAGAAATAGTGATTTTGCTCATATGGTCAGCTCCAGTCAGCGGAGGTTCCCCAGTGGGACACTGGGCTACTGGCCAGATTGCCGAGTGATTTGTTATCTGTGGGGCTGGGATTTTTTCACAGAAGGCAGTGAGGGGATTCAGGGAATGAGAATGTTGCACTGGTATGGGGAGCTGGGCTGATAACGGGTCAGAGACATGCAAAATAGTCCAAGGAGGATTCTGCAGATTTCATAGAAATCACAGAATGGTTTAGGTTGGAAGGGACATTTAAAGACTGTCTTGTGCTAACCCCGCTGCTATGGACACCTTCCACTATCCCAGGCTGCTCCAAGCCCCATCCAACCTTGCCTGGAACATTCCCAGGGATGGGGCAGCCACAGCTGCTCTGGGACATCTGTGCCAGAGCCTCCCCACACTCACAGGGAAGAATTTCTTCCTCATATCCAATCTAAATCTCTCTTCTTTTCCTTTACAACCTTTCCCCCTCACCCTGTCACTATCTGCCCAGGTAAAAAGTCCTTCTCCCTCTTTAATACCAGCACTCTTTTGGGTGCAATGAGAGGCTACAATGAGGTGTCCGCAAGCCTCTTCTTCTCCATGCTGGAGAATCCCTTCCTATGCATGCAGATCCCCTCAGACCCACATCCCCCTTTGCTGGGAAGAAGGGCTGAAGACAGCACTGCAGTATTGGAAAGATGCATCCCAAACAGCTTCCCACCAAGTTCTCCATCTCAATACCCAGCAACAGCATGGACAGAGCCTCCCCATGCACCAATACCATGCTTCAGCCTCCCCAGACCCCAGCAGATCCAGGGAAGACTTGCCTCCAAGGGAAGCACATGGAATTTTCTGCCTGGAAGCAAGCTAGGCAGGCAGCTCGTGCTGCAGAGCCCACCCCTTGTCCCAGCAGGACCCAGCCTGCTGTCAGCCCTGCCTGCACGTAGTCTCCAGGAGGAGCGGGATGGCTCACATATGGTATGGATTCACAGAGGATCAAGCTGACTCACTGGATGGGGGAGTGGTGGATCGGAAGAAAAACCCCCAAATACACAGGTACCTTTTGGGCCATCTGTCCTCGGAAATACCAGCCATGAGCCACGTTAGAAAGCACACAGGAGGAGAAGTCACACGTGAAACAATTCTGCCAGGACACAGCTACCACACCCAAGGTAAAAGCATCAGCCTGCTGCATTTTTGGAGGGAAGTTTTTGGTGGACAAAATGCAATCCTGCATCCATACAGCAGCCTAGAGACCTCAGAGTGCTCTTTTCCAGGGCTTAAATGGGCTCCAGGAGAGCTGGAGAGGAACTTTGGACATGGGACAGGAGGGACAGGACAAAGGGAAATGGTTTAAGCTGAAAGAAGGTAGATGCAGGGTAGATATTAGGAAGGAATTCCTGGCTGTGAGGGTGCTGAGACCCTGGCACAGGGTGCCCAGAGCAGCTGTGGCTGTCCCTGGATCCCTGGCAGTGTCCAAGGGCAGGCTGGACAGGGCTTGGGGCACCCTGGGACAGTGGAAGGTATCCCTGCCCAGGGCAGGGGTTTGGAACTAGATGAGCTTTAAGGTCCCTTCCAACTCAAACCTTTCTGTGGTTCTAGCTACCTCCATCCACAGCAAGGCCTTCCCACTCATCATTCACATGAGACATAACCCAAATTCCACAGCTGGGTCTTTGGAGGAAACACCAGGCATGCTCTACGGTTGAGAAGCATTTGCTTAACATCAGGCTCGTGCCAGGAATGTCTGTGCAAATCCATGCAAGCTGGCTCCAGTCTCTCTGCAGGAAAGACACAGCGGTGAGTCTGTGCACCCTGTGCTTGCCATCAATGAATGCCTTTTATTTTTTATTTTAAAATTAAAGTCAATCAAGTAATTGAACTAGTCTGAGGAAGCAGACCCAGCCACCTCATACAGAAAAGCTGTTGCAGAGCCAAAAGACCCATTCATGCATACATTAAAGACACAGAGAAATTACCAACAATTCCAGAATGAACCAAGCTGGGTGACAAGGGAGACCCACAGGCAAACCAGCAACCCCTGATTTCATGAGGAATGAGCAGGTAAGGAGGAAAGGGAACCTGTCAGCTAAGTCTGCTCCCTCCTTTGAGCAAAATGACTTCCAGCAGTCTGCTCTCCATAAAATCAGACCAGACAGAACTAAGCTGAGCATCACAGTCTGGGAAACTGGTCTGGGTCCAGCATCCTCACACTGCACCAACCCCATGGCTGGACACGATGGTCACCTCATGGAATGGAGAGCACTGGGGAGCTGGGGAAGCTGCTAGGAGAAAAACATTATTCTCACCAGAAGACAAGTCAAACCAGGTCATCTCAACTCACCTTGAGGCAGGGTTGCCAATGTAATGGCAGATGAGTGTACCTCCCTTTACCATTTCCTTCCAAAGAACTGCACCCTCCCACTGTGTGCCCTTCCAGGACCCGAGCTGACCTCCTACTATGATTTTTAGCATTCCTGACAGTGGTTTAGCTGAGCCTGCTCAGACAGAAACATTTTTCCTCTCTCACGTGGATGTTGTTTTCATTACCTTGGAAACCTACATGCTGCCATTCAGCATAACCAGAAAGCACAGGAGGTACAGGGGAGCTACACAGCCCTCTGCCCTGCTGGACCAGCAAACCCCCTTGCTATATTCTATTAACAGCACCAGATTGCCACCATTATCTTGTTTTCCAAAGCCAGCCTTGCTGTTGAGAAATAAAATTGACATTCAGAAAGAATTTGATTCCCAGGGCTGCAGGCAGTACTCTTAACAGAGACAACAAAATAAGAGGGTTTTGGTTAAAGGGTGAAGAATAACCTGTAAATTGTTATTTAAGGGGCTGGTTAAGTGCCCCATAAATACAAAGAGTGGCAATGACTGGAGCCCATGAGCTGTCACACGGTGGGAGGAGGGTGGGATGCTCTGGCATTTCTGCACCCTGGGCACCAGGCTCTTTTTAATTTAACTGATGCAGCCATCCACAAGTTTTCAGGACAAATCACTACCCACCACATATGAGAGGGTATTCCTCTCATGCCAGTGGGTTATTTCATGTTAGCAGGGTTTCTCATATGGGCTTTTAGTGGGTTTAAACAGGTGTGAGGTTCAGATGCTCCTCAAACTCCTGGTCTTGGCTCTTGTGGGAGACCCAGAGTAAGGCACCCGAAATTGGATGGTAGGGGAACGAATGAAGTGAGACCATCCATCCATGACAGAGCCAAAGGATTTGCTAGTTAATTAGAACAATGCTATTAGGAGAAGCTTGGTGGCCTTGGGGAGAAGTCTGCAGTCCTGTTGAGCTCTTTCCATAAGCACCTGACCCCCAGTTAAACTGATGCTTTGACACTGCTTTTCCCAGATGAAATTCCTGCCCGGCACAGCTCCTGTACTGATAACTTTGATGTCAAATGAAGCCTTTAAAAGACCTTCAAAAGATTTTCAAACAAATGCAGGATGAGTTGATCTACCTAGCAGGGAGATGTCCCTTGGTGTCCCCAGGAGCCGGGGCTGGAGGCTGGCAGAGGGACAAGGCTCTGTTTCACAGCTGCTGATTAAACTGCCATGACAATGCTTGGCACAACGCCAGATTAATTAGCACTAGCCACATGATCTACAAGTCCCTTTTGGCTTTGAAAGAAAAAAAAAAATCTAAGGATTTTCCAAACTCAGTTTCACACACCTGATGCTTTCCCTTGAATTTTCTGTTCGTGAAATTGTGTCTCTTTCACAGGGGCTTGTGCCATTTTTAGATGCTGTGAGCCTGGACATGTGGCAGGAGGAACTCACAGCCTGTGTAGCTCTTGGCCTTTTGGAGAGGATGGACTAATCTTTGGCTGATATTTAGCAGAGGCTTGCAGCCCCACACGCAACCTCCAGCTTGATACTGTTGTGACCTTTCAGCTTCATTTGCGAGGCCATCTGAAATTTGTTTGATTTTGGTTCCTCTGCAGGGCCTTCAAGCAGGCTTTTCATGCCATGTCAAACCACAGCACACACAAATTAGCTGCTTCTCTGCTTAAATGGCACGGAGGGAGGGTGGCAAAGTGCAGTGAGAACCAGGGCAGGTGGCTGCAACCTGTTTTACAGAGGAGAGGACAGGCATGGGGCAGAGAGCAGAGTTGTCCTGGCCAGCAGAACCAGTGGGTGGTGGATCCAGGGCCAGATTCCTCTCTCTGCTTGTCTCCCATGTTTGTACAAGGGCAGGCTGCTGCCATGCTGGTCCCTTCCCACTCTCTCCTGGGGATGCTTTGAGGATCAAAGCCACTTTTCTCCCTTTGACCAGCCAAGGCCTCCCAGAGGTCTGCAGAGCATTTTCTGTTCATCCCCTCATGTCCATGGCCAGGTTGGATGAGGCTTTGAGTAAACTGGTCTGGTGGGAGATGTCCCTGCCCATGGCAGGGGTTGGAACTAGATGAGCTTTAAGTTCCCTTCCCAAACCATTCTATGATTCCACAATTTCAGATATCACTCTCTCAATAAGTGTGTTACCACTGCTAATAAGATGAACCAAATACAAACAGGGCTGAGTTTCTACCAGTAGCAACCTGGATACCCCTATTTTTGCCTTAGGTGCATTTTTTTTTCCCAGCAGCAGGCAATTTTCTGTCCTGCAAACCATGGATGCACACAACCAGGAGTGGAAAGACACATACATCATGGAGGGCACTGGGTCAGCCCCAGGGAGGTGGGCAGCACATTTACAGACTAAGATAGCTCAGCTTTTATCCATGCCTCTCCCTCCTGCTTCTTATGGAGACATTTCCTTCCCAAAGGACCTATTACAGTGTCATGGCCCTAGATTTCAGGAAGCATTTAGGAAATAGTAATTTGATCTTTTGTAGAATCACAGAATTGTTTAGGTTGGAAAAGACCTCTAAGATCATGGACTTCAGCCATTCCCCCAGTATTGCCAAGTCCACCACTAAACCATGTCCCCAAGTGCCACATCCACACATTTTTGGCAACTTCCAGAGATGGTGACTCCACCATTTCCCTGAGCAGCTCTATCTGAGAATTTTTTCCTAACATCCAAATAGAATAACAGGAATATTTTACCTGGCACTGTGCCAGCCCAGAGCTTCCTTCCTCCTGGCCCCATAGAGACACCTTCATCTGCTCCAGACTGAGGAGCCAAACAGCTGGAATGGCTCATTCTCCAGTTTTATTTTGTTCTGGCAAGGACCTTATATGCTGACAACCCTGTCTGTTCTGCTGCTCCAAGGGGGCAAGAGAATAGAGGCTCATGGGGAGAAGAGAACAGGCAAGAAACCTGTCTGTGGCCACTTGACACCTACTCATACCTGTTATCTTTGGCACTTGCTGGGTGCCAGGTGAAGCTCAAAGCCCAAAGCCAAAGGCAGAGGTTTGTGTGTCCTGAAAATCCCAGAGGAGGAGAAGAAAACCTCCTCCAGCTTGTGACTCAGGCACACAGATGTTCCTAGCTATGGAGAGCCTCACCAAGGAAGCATCCCAAAGCAGTTCCAGGTGTATCACACCCAATGCACCTGCTGCCTGCAGGCCCAGTGGCACAAAGCCTGCAACCAGGCACCAGGGGTGACCACATCCACCCTGGGCAGCCTGGGATTTTCAGCAGGGGACAGCCTTGAGGCCAGATGGGGACCCCAGGGAGCCAAAGGAAGGAAGGATGCCATGAGATGATGGGTGCCCAGGAGAGCTCCCTGTGGGTGAGTGCCTCGGGGTGACAGACCCTGAGCATCCCAATGAAGCAAACAGACCAGGAGGATGATGGTGATAAGGCTGGAGATAGAAACACAGATTCATTTGGGTTAGAAAAGCCCTCTAAGGTCATGGAGTCCAACCATTCCCCCAGCACTGCCAGGGCCACCACTGACCCATGTCCCCAAATGCCACATCCACAAGGCTTTTAAATACCTGGGGACTCCACCACTGCTCTGGGCAGCTGTGCCAGGGATGGACAACCCTTTCCATGAAGGAATTTTCCCTGATATTCAATCTAAACCTTCCCTAGCCCAGCCTGAGGCCGTTCCCTCTCCTTCTGTCCCTGTTCCTGGGATAAGATCCCAAGTCCCCCCCCAGCTGTCCCCTCCTGTCAGGGAGTTGTACAGAGCCACAAGGTCCCCCCTGAGCCTCCTTTTCTCCAGGCTGAGCCCCTTCCCAGCTCCCTCAGCCTCTCCTGGGGCTCCAGCCCCTTCCCCAGCTCCGTTCCCTTCCCTGGACCCCCAGTGTCTTTCTTATTGAGAGGAGCCCATCTGAGTGGGGCCAAGAGCATCCCAAAATTTCCCACCAGTCCAGGACAAACAAACTGCATCACACTCCTCCCTGCAGCACACAAGATCCTACCAGCAACCTGTACAGCTGCCAAGTGGAAATAAAAATATACTTTCTTTTTTTTTTTCTGTTCCACATGTGACCTCTAGGCCCCAAGGATTTTTACTAATTACCAAATTGAATTTATTTTCCTGTCTTCTCAGTGCTAAGGCTTTGCATTGCTGGGCCTGTATTGTTTCTGTTGCAGCCTGCTGGTGTCCACAGAAATTTCAAATTAAATATCAAGCACATATTAAGGTCAGGCAGCTCAATTCCATTAGCAGGCAGCCAGGCTCAGCCTCCCTGTAATGAATGCTGCTCTCACCTCCTAATGATAGCAGCAGAGGAACTGGGCAGTGCCAGCCTGTGGTGATTGGCACCCCACTGACACCGGGGACCCTAAATTGATTTTAAAATTCCATTCATCTTCTGCAAATCGTGGCTTAAGTCTTCCTGACCTGTGACAAATCTTCATGAGCTGCAATTTGAAAGATAGAGCCCAAGAGGAAAGGGAGGAAAAACATGCACAAAAAACCCTACAAGAAATTCCCAAGAGCAAGAAATAGATTTCAGCTGGGTTGTTCTGCCTTAGTTTCGAGCCCTCTCCCCCAGGTGTGTATTCTGCACTCACTTTGTGAGCAAGGTTGAAGGTTTTTCAACCCACTGCTCACCACAAAGAGGACTCAGAGGATCCAAGGATGCTACAAGAGCCTCCCTGTTGCTGGACTCATGGGCATTGGAAGAGTCATGAGCAATGGAGGTGTCCTCCCCATCACCTTCCTGACACCTTCTTGGCCCACTGCAGCACGGCCCCCTGGCCAAAAACATGTGCAGCTCCCTGCTTCTACAGCTAAATGCGATGGCTGCTGTCACCCCTGGGCAAAGGAGATCCACAGAATTACCAGAAAATGTTTTTTTTCCTACACCCTTTAGCACAAGGAGCTCCAACCCAAGGGTGCAGCCAGCTCATGTCTGCACCAGACTAGTCCAGGCTACAACTCCCTCTAGATCCCTATCTCAGAGGATGTTGAGGCTGTGGCACAGGGTGCCCAGAGCAGCTGTGGCTGCCCCTGGATCTCTGGAAGTGTCCAAAGCCAGGCTGGACAGGGCTTGGAGCAGCCTGGGATAGCGGAAGGTGTGTGAGCAACACCATTGTTTCAGAGATACTTTAAAATGCTCTTGGGGTGAAGAAAAGGACATAGGGCAGAGGGTGAAACAGGACTTTAAGGCACTACCACAGCACGAAGAGTCTCAGGCTGTAAGTTGTCACATCGTTATTGCTGAGGCACTTGGGAGGTTTGTAATAGCTCCTTTACCCCGTAGAATTCGCGCTTCCTAAAGGAAAACATTTTATTACGCTCTAATACAAATAACAGCTAAATACAGGCCCATCAGTTTAACAGCGTAGTTATGCCTATTAAAGTGGCTGTAAAACCAACATCAAGGCATTTCACATCAATTCCCTCTCAGTGTATCAGACTCCAGATCTGGTACACGTGGACAAATCCCCTGTATAAAGAAGTGCCCACAAATCTCCACAGCTCTGTATCAAGTGGCATTGAAAAGGAATTGCTGTTGGACTCAAAAATTTTGTCAAGATCTATCAGGGAAAGAAAACCTATTTATCAGATCATCCAAATAAGGAAGTTGTACAGGTAGTGCCAGCAGACAGGTTTTCCCCCAGATCAGTATTTTTAAGCAGATTTCATCAGAGGAGAGGGGGTGTGAGTCACTCTTCCCACTTCCCAGTGAGTGACCTTGGGAAAGTGCCTCCCCTTGGATTTTAACCAAATAATGTTAAAGCTATTATTTAAAAAATAATATTTATTCATGTCTATGAAATTAAGAAAGAATTAAGGTTTTCATTTTTCGTCCAAAAGTCTCAGTTTCATCAGTTTTCTGTTTCATTTCCAAATCCGTTTCCTGAAGAAAGCGGAGACATCTGATCAAGTTTTTATGGCTAAATACAATCCTTCAGACATCTCCTGTATACACATTTCCTCAAGAGGGACCACAGAAAGGAGGGTATGAAACAGAAATCTACTTTTCTCCACCCACATTTACATTTACCCATGAATTTTACATACAAAGGAGCAGAATCATCTGCATTTTCCCCATTCCTTGAATTTTACACCCAGTGGCCTGCGAGACTGGTGCATTGCACAGGTGGAGAAATTAAGGTGGGAGAGCCAAAGCTCTTGCTCAGCCTTAGGAAAGATCAGAGATTCTGATGGGGATGTGCAGAACATGCTGTGCCCACATCCATCTGAACCCAAAGGTTGGTGTTTGGGTAACCAGGAGCACATCCAGCACTTTGGGAAGAACTGGGCTCTGCTCCAGGTGATGGGCACAGATATTTGGCCTTGGACCACACCCATGATTGTCTGGGTCTTAGAATCCCAAAAGGGTTTGGTTTGGAAAGGACATTTAAAGCTCATCCAGCTTCACCCCCTGCCATGGGCAGGGACACCTTCCACTGTCCCAGGCTGCTCCAAGCCCTGTCCAACCTGGCCTTGGACACTTCCAGGGATCCAGGGGCAGCCACAGCTGCTCTGGGAAACCTTTGCCAGGGCCTCACCTCCCCCCCTCAGCATAAAAAAAATTCTTCCTGAAAATGTTTTTCCTACTCAACACCTTATGGGACATTTGGGACAGATCAAAAACCATAGTGAAAATAATCCTAGATTTTCCACTTATACTGTCAGTTCACAATATTACTGGACCTTTAGAGAGCAGGAAAAGATTGCAAGGTTTTTTTTCCCCAGTGCTAACTGCTGAACCCAGGAGAAGACTTCTGCCTGGGTGGAAATAATAGAGCACAAATAACACTAACCCATGTAATATCCACTGGATGGAGGTTCTGGCAGATATCAAGTAGAGGAGAGAGAAGCAGCAATTACAAAGCAGTATTTCAGATTAAACCCAGCTCTGAGGGGAAAAGAGTAACATCTGTTCAAGACAAAAAACCTGTTGACACCTCAGAACTCACAGTTATATACAAAAAGGAATTAAATTTGGGATCTGAACTTCTCAGTGATGTTAATTAAAGGCTGGCGCCTCTAGAACATCAGATGAGCCACACACTGAATTTCTAAAATCCTTCTGGTGCTTTTGAGAGCAATGGACTACAAAGCATCTAACCCTGCTCCTCCATACAGGAGAAGCATTTCGACCAATCAATCAATCTGAGCCCTCAGGTAGGAGGTCTGGGCTGGTTCAGAAATTGTCCAACATCTGGCAGGTCTGCAAACATCAAGTCCTAAAGAGGTGTCTGCAGGCTGTCCGCTGAATACCCTCACACAGGAAAATGGTGGGCAAAATCCTTTTTTGTACATTTAGGATGGAAGCAAATGGCCTCAGGTTGTGCCAGGGGAGGTTTAAATTGGATATTAAGAAAATATTTCTTCACTGAAAGAAGAAATTTTCAGGTCAGACCTTAGAATGGGCTGCCCAGGGCAGTGGTGGAGAGTTTAAAAGCCATGTAGATGTGACATCTGGGGACATGGGGCAGTGATGGCCTTGAAGTGCTGGGGGCATGGTTGGACTCCATGATCCTGGAGAATTTTTCCCACCTTTAGGGATTTATGATTCTATGATTTTGCAATGGAATCTTCCCTGCTTTTTACAGCAATAACAAAAGTTGTGTGGATGGCAAACTTCCTCTGGGACCCCTGAGTTCAGACATGCTCCTGAATGCCCCATTTTCTCAAATCAAGGGGTGCTCACTCAGAAAGGTGCCCAGCCCTGCAGAGCAGCTCAGCAGGCTGGACAAAGGTCTCCTTTCCTCTCAATATTGCAGGAACCAGCCAAAAACCTCCTCCACCCCCGGCCTAGAAGTGGACACCCACAGTTCTCCTGACCATCATCAAGCTGCCTCATCAAGCAGCCCCAGACCAGTGTGGGATTTCTCTCTTTGTGTTGCTGTTTTCCCTTGGCTTTCTGGTCCATCACCTGCTGCCCTAAGATCTTCCTGAGCTTCTTTCTGTATGTCACCTTCCCTATTCCACTATCACCCAGCACTTCCACAACAGAGTTCAGCTAAAATCCCTCCCACAGATGAAAACTTGCCAGGAATTTTAAGCCCTGCTCTTCACAGAGAGATACCTTTCTCCCCCAGGGGAGGTGGCATGCACTGACAGACAGAAAAAGCAACTCCTACAGCTGATGGGCTGCACACCACCCAACCCCAAACTCAGATGTAGGGAGCAGATCACTCACCATGGGTATTGATAGCAACAAATCACTTTCCATTGGCTTTTTGATGCCTGAACCTTGGCAAACAGTTCACATTTCTACAACACTGTTGTGCTCCGGAGCTTCACCCCTTTTCTTTCTTTCTTCCCTTTCTTTTTTTTCTTTTAATCTCAAAGTCTCATTATATTTGTTGGCTTTCTCAAAGCTCCAGCTCCCTGGTGAGATGCAAAGTGTGCACGTCATGGCATCACTAGAAAAGGGCTTGTTCTTTTTTGAGAGGGGAAAAACCCCAACAGCAAGCAGGATCTGGGACTATTCATGGTCTGGACAGGAGCACTTTGGCTCAGGGGCAGGGTGCCCACCCTGCACACCCACCTGCTCCATTAAACTTACCTCCAACAGGCTGCATTCAAAGAGGACTCCCCAAGGGCCTCTGCAGTGGTGGCAGCTCCAAGCAGGGGTTGTTGTTGGGTGCCCTGGTGCATCTCTCCTCCCCTGCACCACCCTGCTGCCAGGCCCTGGCACCTCCCTGATACTCTCTGACCCTCGTGCTGGCCTGGATGTCACCTACCCCTGCAGGGGATGCTGCCAGCCAGCTGGGTTTCTGCAGAACACGTCCATCCCTGCTTCCCATTTGAACTGCAGGGCATTGGGAAGGGGCCCTTGCTGCTCCCCCACTCCCATCATGGGGTCAGAAAGCTGTGACCAGTTGTGCCATTGCAGCAAGAAGAGGAGGAGGGGCAGAGGAGAGGCACCAGTGCTCCCTGGAATAGCAGCAGCCCTTTAGCACAGGTACTTCCTGCACAGCATCCATCAAAACCACCGCCCCCACGAAAAGCAGTGTTTTCTAGAACTGGAAGAGGGATATGTACCCAGAGCCCACTTGGCACCACACCACGATGTTCCTTTCTCCTGGCCAAATAATGATTGTGACTGTTCTTTAAAGCTAGTTATGAGAGGGATCTGCCCATCTCCGTGTTCCCAACACCACTTATTACAGCATTCATCACAGACATCCCCCCAGGGCAGCAGCCAGAGGACAGGGCTTGTTCTTCAGCCTCCTCACCCCTCCAGCCCATTCAGAGCTCTCAGGGAGCTCTGGACACATGGAGAGCAGTGCCTTTCCCTCCTCCACACCAGCACACACCAGGCAGCGTGCTAAAGCATCTCAAGTGTTTTCAGCAGGTTTGGGTCCCAGAGCCAGCACCAGCCACGAGAGAGATGGTGGTGCTTGGAGGAGGAATGTGAGGAAGGAGCAACTCAAAAAAACCCCTCACATCCACAAGGGAAAGCACAGCAGGTATTGTAACACGTGGTGGGAAATGAGAGAGGTAAAGGTGCAGAAGTTAAGTGAAGGTAATACCAAGAGTGGTGCTGGCTAGGAGGAAATTTAGGCTGGATATCAGGGAAAGGTTCTTCTCCAAGAGGGTTCAGGCACTGCCCAGGCTCCCCAGGGAATGGGCACAGCCCCGAGGCTGCCAGAGCTCCAGGAGAGTTTGGACACTGCTCCCAGGGATGCACAGGGTGGGATTGCTGGGGTGTCTCTGCAGGAAAAGGGTGTGGATTTGATAATCCCATTTCATTTAGGGTCTCTTTCAGCTCAGATGACTCCATGATTCTCAGATTCTCTACTCACCCAGCACACAACCAGGTTTGGAAGGCATTTGCTGAAAAGCAGCAGCAGTTGAGTCTCTGCAGAGAGACAGAGCCTGAGTCTGACAGTGCTGAGGTCAGCCCTGGGGAAAAGACCTCCCTCAGGGCTTAGTTTCTAATAGGAAAAGGTCCAGTGAGAGATGCTGGGATGTGGATAAGGAATCCCACAAGGTCTGCATGATGCTTGAGCGTGCTGGTTTGGGCTGGGGTAGAGTTAATTTCCTTCACAGTAGCTGTTACAGGGCTGTGTTTTCAGTTTGTGCTGAGCACAGGGTTGATAACACAGAGATGTTTTTGTTATTGCAGAGCAGGGCTTGCGCAGAGCCAAGGCCTTTGCTGCTTTTTCTGTGGCCACAGTGGCGAAGATAATATAAAGTGAGGGGAAGAAAGAGGAAGGGAGGGATGTTTGGAGTGATGCTGTTTGTCTTCCCAAGCCACTGTTCTGTGGGAGGAGGCCCTGCTCTCTGGAGATGGCTGAACACCTGCCTGACCGTGGGAAGCAGTGAATTTAATTCCTTGGTTTTGTTTTGCTCATGTGCACATTTTTTGCTGTCCCTATTAAACTGCCTTTATCTCAATCCACTCAAAAGTATTCCAGCTTTCACCCTTCTGATTCTCTCCCTGATCCCACTGGTGGGGGATTGAGTGAGGGGCTGTGAGGGGCTGGATGGGGCTAAACCACAACAAGCCACTGCAACATATCCCAAAATCTGCTGTGAGCTTCCCAGACATTGAGGTTTGGCTCTTGATTTTGTTGAAGGGGCTAAAAATCACTTGTTGCAAGAAGAACAGAGAGAACACCCAGCAAACATACATGGCTTCCCTAACAGCATCCCAAGCCCTCTCAGGAGGCACTGCTTTCTCTCCAAGGAAACATGTTCCCCTTGACAGATACCCTGTTTTTCTAATCCTGTAGCTACCTCCTGGCAATATTTTCCTTTCCCAGGACACCCCTGCACCATCCAGAAGGAGCACCTGGATAGCAGCACAGCCATCTGGATCTGGCAGTACAGCTGTGACTCTCCCTGGAGATGACCCAGGGCAGGATGATACATCCTGACCTCCAAGGTGCCTCTGTGGTCTCCTGTGGCAGAACACTCAGGATTTCCACTGGCAAGGTTGTAATCACATGTGCCAGACAGCTTTTCCTGCCCAGAGCAAACAAGGCCATGGAGCCTGCATCTGCAGGCTGGANTCCTCGTGCCTCCTTTGGACACTCTCTAACATCTTCATGTCTCTTTTTATATTGTGGCATCCAAAAGTGCCCTCAGCACTCGAGGTGGGGCTGCCCCAGCCCAGAGCAGAGCAGCAGTGACTGAGGTGGGTGAGACCAGTGAGGAACAGAGCAGTGGTGGCACATCTTGGTCGAGATTTCCACTCTCATTGTCATTTTGGAAATGACCTCTGTCCCCTCCCGAGCCTGGAAACACATCCTTGAGCCATTGGAGGTGAGGAGGAGGGAGGGGCAGGGGCTGACCTGACTTTCCTCTTTTGGTAAAGGCCAGCTACATTCTGTGACCTCCCACATCTTTCCAAGATTCATCTCAGGCATTGAAGCACTTTCTGTTTATCAAATAAATGTGATGTTTTCACAGTACAAGAACACAAAGGCAGTTTATTCCTGACCATTGCATGCTTCCCAAGACACCTAACTCACCTCTAAGATACTGAAAAAATTATGTCAAAGTGCAACATTTGTGTTTGTATAAAACCCAGCATAAAAATCATGATTAATTGGTTTTACTCCCTCCATCCAGCTGATGCAGTTTCATTTTTTGTCATAAGATACCATTTCACTTCTGGGGTTGTGGCCTATTTAATCTCCCTTCAAATCAACCATTTAAAAGCCTCTCCCCACCCTCTCATTTTGTTGAAAAACTCAAGGACAATATAGAACCAGGAAAATAAATTTTCAGCCAATCAACTGGAAAATAATCATCATCATCAAAACCAGATATTCTTGTTTACTAGTCCCTGGCAACTCAGTTCAATAGAACTGCCACCAGCTGAGCTGCTGGCCCACCACCCACTGCTCACCCATGCACTCCCTTGGTGCTATGGGGACAGAACATTCCTTGCCTTGGGGCCCAATATCCATGCCATACCCTAATTTCCAGCTCACAGTTTGAAGGAAAAGCCTCAGAGGCAAGAGTCTGGCAAGAGGCAAGAGGTCATCACTGGTCAATATACTGCAGGAGGGAGTTAGGCAGAGCTGAGCAGAAGATTAAGGATAGAGATGGGTTTTGCTGCTGCTTTGATAAACTGGGGGAAGTAAAGAATCAGCAAATCATTTAGACTGAAAAAACCTCTAAGATCAAGTCCAAACACTCCCCAGCACTGCCCAGGCCACCACTGACCCATGTCCCCAAGTGCCACATCCACATAGCTTTTAAATCCCTCCAAGGAGCAAGACTCCCAACACAGCCCTGGGCAGCCTGTTCCAAAGCTTAGTGACCCTTTCCATGAAGAAAATTTCCCAAATATTCAATCTGAACCTCCCCTGGCCCACCCTGTCCCTGTTCCCTGGGATAAGATCCCAAGTCCCCCCCGGCTGTCCCCTCCTGTCAGGGAGTTGTGCAGAGCCACAAGGTCCCCCCTGAGCCTCCTTTTCTCCAGGCTGAGCCCCTTCCCAGCTCCCTCAGCCTCTCCTGGGGCTCCAGCCCCTTCCCCAGCTCCGTTCCCTGCCCTGGACACGCTCCAGCCCCTCGGTGTCTCTCTTGTCCTGAGGGGCCCAGAGCTGTCCCCAGCACTGGAGGTGTCCCAGCAGTGCCAGCTCAGGGGACAGCACTGCCCTGGGGCTGTGTCACACCCTGGCTGGCTCACAGAGTCCATCTGCTACAAGTATTGGATCCCAACTTCCCAGGAAGTAGCCAGACATCACCTGGGGATGGGAAATGTAACTCTCCTGTTTTCCTTTGCAGCCTTTGCTTTTGCTTTATTTAATTGACTTTATCTCAACAACTTCTTTTCCATTTCATTTCTCCCCCCTGCCCTCCTGAGGAGGGGAGGGATGGAGCAGCTGGGTGGGCACCTGGTGTCCACTCAGGGTCATCCCACTGCAGTTTCCACAGGAGTTTCCCACTCTGACCAAGGAGGGCTGAGCAAACGCAGCTCCCCAAGGGTTCCTGGTACACAATGGATAACATTTTCTCCATTCAGTCTCGTGGAGATCTGCTGTAGCCCTTTGGTCTCAAAGGAGGCTCTGCACAGAGGAGCAGGAGAGAGTTTGGGGCTGCCAATGGGCTCTGCAGGTGGCTACAAAGGAAGGGGACCTTTTTTATAGGGTTGCACGCAAGGAGGCATTCATTATAAAAAAGAATCAACTTTGTAACAACCCCAAGCCCAGTAATGTCATGCTATCTCTGCGCAGGAAGCCTCTTCATTCCTTATCTCAGCCCCAGGAGATTTGTGGGATATCACAAATAACAGCTGGTCAAGATAAGGTCTCTCCCAACACGCTGCTTGCTCCCAGCATCTGCAAAGCCTCATCCTGACAGACCTGAACGGACCAGTGCCTGGAGCTGCTACATCTCATCTGCTTTCAGTCCAACCCTGCTCTTTTCTACACATTTCAAGCAAATATTCCGATGCTTCCTTCTTCCCTGCATTTTCATGCCTTAGACACCCATCTCCAAACCCTCCCAAACACCCTCACCTACCATCAGGGGAGCTCAGCGTCCAAAGGCGCCCAGTTTTGGCAAAGCAAAACTTAATCCACTCCCTGTCCCTTCTAGCTCCTAGCACGGAGAGAATCTCTTAATTCCAATTAGGAAAACCCCACCAAGGAGGAGGGGAGCTGTCAGGGTCCCCCTATGCTAACATGGAACCAGCAAACAAGATGTTTATAGCCCAGTGATTCATAATACTGCAGAGTTTGCAGGAAACGCAGCACCGTTCATGGTTAAGAAATTCTCTTGTTTTCTGCTAAATATATAAAATAATCACTCATCCCCTGAGCAGCAGATGCAAATTACACCTAGTATTAGCCTCGTATGCCAACCGCTATAATTCTGGTGCAGCATGAAGCTGTTTCCCAAGGCTTTAGAAGTCCCTTAATCTGCCTTTTGACGTCAAATGACAAATTTCTTCCCTGGGATCATTAACAGGATGACTAATGAAAGCTGATAAGTGAATTTATAAATGAAATTAAAGATATTAATATTAAAGGCCAGGCTACAAAGAGAGAGAAATGTGGATTTAGCAAACCACAACAAGAAGCGTGGCAATCTGCATGAGATTTACAGCTCCTCTCCTGACAGGCAAATGAGTGGTATTTTCCGCCTGGAGGTTGTGGAAGCTGCCAGGCTTGATGGACACTTCTCCTGAAGCATCACCACCCCCATCACCTTCAGACGCTGACTGAGATTTAAAAAGCTCCTGCTCAAGTTTAACTGCAAATGCCAAACCAGGGATTAGCACACTCCAATAGTCTTTGCAAAGATAACTGCACCACCAAACCCTCCTGCAAACAAAATACCTTTACTCTGTGGCCAGTTCGCTGCCAACTTTTTTTTTCCCCTCTCTTTTAAGATAAAAACACACCTCTGACTATATTCTCATCTTATTCACCCCAGTATAAATGCCAAGCAACTCCTTTAAAAGCTGAGAGCTTCTTTTTTTTTGGAGGTTTATGCATGTACAAACAAGTTCAGACCTTGCCAGATGGGTATCCAGCCCCACGTCCAGGCAGCTTCACCATGAACCCACAGCTCCTTTCAGACTCCAGCTGCTCCTCACTGAGGTTTGGGGTTCTCAGGAGAGACTACTGAAGTATCAGCTCCCACCAGCTGATGATGGCCAGCCCTGAATGGACTAGACAAACATCCTGCATAGCCCCAAGGCACACAGGCAAACACAAGC
>VXBI01002835.1:6565-87932 GCA_013397375.1 Toxostoma redivivum | reverse complement strand
CAGGGAGACACAGACAGAAACCCGCCCACACAGTCACACACTCTTTAGCTTACACACTCACTGCAACCCTTCCTTGAAACACTCTACTGAAGAAAATCATCTGGCAAGACTTAACATTAACCCAGAAGTTCCGATGCAGGACTGCACAGCTGGGATTTCAGCTGCCATACAAACTGTGAGAAGCAGTGAGCAAAACAGGATCTTACAGATGGAACAGTGACACCTGATCAGCCAGCAGCAGCTGCGCCGCGCGGGGGCTGCGGGCAGTACCGCGGGGGCGGGGCCCCGGGACAGGTGCGGCATCGGGGGCTGCCGTTCCTGTGGGCCCTGCCCACGCCCGTGTCCGCCCGAGCGCTCCCCGCTCGCTGTCCTGCGGCCGCCCTGGTCTCGCTGTGCCAGCGGCAGCTGCGCCAGGAACGGGGAAAATCCGCTTGGCTCGGGCAGCTGTGGAGTCTGCCTCCGAAACTCCGCGCTCTTCACTAAAACCGCGTTGAGCCACACGAGCGGCTGAGGGTACTGGGCTTGTTCAGCTGGAGAAGAGATGGGGATGAGAACTCTTTAGGGTCTGCATCTTCTNCGTCCCGCCGCGGCCGCAGCGCCCGCCTCCTCCTTGCCCTCCCTTCCGGGGCGGGCGGCGCAGTGCGGAAGGACGCGGAGCCGGCAGGAGGCGGATCCCGGCGGATTGCTGTGGATGCCGCCGGCTGAGCGGCGATCCCGCGGGGCCGGGCTGGGGCCCGGGCGGCTCGGACGGGCTCGGGCGCCAGGCGGGGCGGGGCGGGCGCTGCCGGGCGTGTCCCGCTGCGCTGTGCGGGAATGTGGCGGCGGCCCCGCGGCTCGGCCGTGTCCTGAGCCCGCTCGGGCGCGGAGAGGACGGGCAGAGTTCGGAGCGGGCAGTGCCGGGCCCGCTCCGGAGCTGGGGGAGCTGCTGGAAGGGAGCGCGGAAAGCCCCGCTCCGGGTGCTTCGGAGCAGACCTCCTTCGCTGCGTGTTCCCGAGCCTCAGCACGGAAAACTTGGCTGCTCTCGCATTTGTTTATGGTTTGTTGCAGTGTGAGAGTTTCGTGGGTTTTTATTAAGATCTCAGTCGTGCGTGGCTGCTGGGCAGCATCACCAGTGAGGCACTGCGGCGTTTCAGCCGCTGCAAGGGCAGGGTTTAAATCCAAACCAAACCCTGTTTTCGTTTAATAAAAAAAAGGGGGGGAGGGGGACGGGCAAAAATAGGTTGGCATTCTTGTACGATCCTTTAAAATGTCTTAACGGCTTCAGTGTTTAAAATATACTGTCCTTTCATACAAGGTTAGAATAAAAAAAAAATCTAAAAATAGAAGGTTACCCCTCTGCTTTTAACACTAGTGTACCATTAAGATGGTTGCTCCTCTTCCATGTTGCTGGTAGCTGGAAAACCTTCTTTTCTATTTTTTCTTTTCCTAAGAAGAAATCCTACTAACCAAGTATTGGGAAAGAAATTGCCTTAAACAAAAAGAGAGTAGGATTAGATTTAGATCTGTTCCCTGAAAAGGTGGTGAGGCCCTGGCACAGGCTGCCCAGATAAGCTCTGTCTGCCCCATCCCTGGAAGTGTCCAAAGCCAGGTTGGATGGAGCATGGAGCAACCTGGCGTATTGGAAAGTGTCCCTACCTGTCACAGGGGGTGGAACTGGATGAACTTTAAGGTCCCTTCCAACAAAAGCCAGGCTGGGCTTCTGTAAAATTCTAGTTGTCTCCAAGCAGCTTTTAAAAAAAATAAGTATTTTGAAAGGTGTTTCTCTGGATAGTTCTGGTTTTGAAACATCATTATGTCTACTTTAGATAATCCCTGTATTTGTTTTGGAACACAGATAAACTAAGTCTCATGAGGTAGAAAGAGGGAGCAGAGGGTTTTGTTTGTTTTTGTTGAACACATAAAATCCCTAGGAAAGGACATGGGTCAAGCCCACTTGGCGGGAGGTGTCTGGAAGCACAGGGAGGTTTCACTAACATCATCTTGTGTTGGACAGGGCTGCCTGTGTTTAAGGCAAACTGGCTTTCAGTAAAGGATACCATGTCTGTCTCAAGCTGGACCCACTTCCATTCAGCGAGATCGTGGAAACTAGGAACAGAGAAGAATGTCTCATGTCTGAGTCCCAAGCTGTGGCTGTCCTCTCTATGTCGATCTGTTGTCATAACTAGTGTTAGAAAGGTGGCAGGCTTGACATTGTGTGAGCCACTTATTGTGGAATGTAAAGAAGCAACTAATCTGTTTGCCTATTTGCTAATGGAGAGGCTTCTGATTTAAATGAGAAAAGAAAAAGAGACATTTTCTTCATCTCTTGAGAGAGAATTTTACACATTTAATAACATTTCATTATGCATGTATGTTTTCATGAAGCTGAAGCCTAAGCCTAGCCCTAACCCCAGTCTGAGCCCTAACCCTAACCCAGCTCCTGGCCAAAGGCACCTTGCTGTGAATGCTGGCCGTTTTCCAGGGGAAACAAACTCAGCCCTCCAGTGTCTTCTTGTCAGTTCAGAGGTGGCATCTGACGCTGCAACAGCCAGAGTCCTAGTTACCCTTCTCATCCAGTCCAACTCCTGGCCTTGCACAGACACCCCAACTATCCCACCCTGTCCCTCAGAGCATTGTCCAAACACTCCTGGAGCTCTGGCAGCCTTGGGGCCATGGCCATTTCTTGGGGAGACTGTTCAATGCCTGACCACACTCTGCAGGAAGAATCTTTTTGTGATATCCAACCTAAACCTCCCTGACACAGCTCCAGCCATTCCCTGGGCCCTGCCTCACAGAGCAGAGGTCAGTGTGTGTCCCTCCCCACACTCTGCTCTATAACCTCCCTGTACAAATCTCTTCCTTTACTTTCCTCTCCCTCAGGTGCTTCTGTCATCAGCCCAGGGATTTTCTTGCTCCCAAGGCTAATATTCTAGCTGGAAGCTTTTTTGATCTTCCTCTGGCTTGTCCTGGAGAGACACCTGTGACCCAGGTGTGGCACATCCCCTTCCAGACCAGGGTCCCCAGAGGATGCCCACAGTGAGGGATTGTGTCCATGGGGTGCTGATGCTGTGACCCACCTGGGGACAGTGGGCACAGCTTCTGGAGGCACCTTTTGGTGCACTCAGAAATGATGTCACAGTCCCGTGCAGAGCTTTATCAGGTAATAAATGTTAACAGCCCGACTGCCAGCTTGTTGTTGGAATGGATTTGTTATTTTTATTAAGGAGAAGATGAAAGACTGGTGGGAGAAAAGGCCCCAATAACTTGGATACCACCTGACTGAACACCCACATCCTCCCATAAAACTTCACCTCAAACAAGAGTGTTTTATACCCAGCCCTTTGTCGGTTTTGAGTGATCCAGTCTCAGGAACCAGGATCTCCAATTGCCCCTATTTCACACAGAACAAACATTATTCCTGCCATAAACTCTTCGAGGCAGGGCTCATGTTTTATTTGCATTCGTCCAGCCTCTTTTCCAAGCCCGCTGTCTCCTGACATCCTGTACACAAAAACTTCAAAAGTGCCTCTGAGAGATGACAGTCCCTGACTAATTTAACTGAGGGCTCTTTTTTGATGCTGCTTTTTGTGGGCAGGTGCAGAATCTGGGGTCCCAACAGAGGCAAGGCTGCCACAGGCCCACCAGGCTCAGCAGCACTGAGTGTGCATCTCCAGTAGCTGCACATCAACCCAATAGCTGCTCCTGGATCTTTCCCCTTCAGATTCCAAGATCTCTCCAGCAATTAGCCAGGGCCCTCTGAGCCTCTGGCAGTCAAATCCTCCGGTTTTTACCCCCTCACACACACATGTACTCCTGCCTCCCAAGGCTCTTACCTAGCTGGTCACCTCCTCTGGCAAGACACTCCTGGGATCACACAGTTCATTCACACACACAGATCACAGTTCCAGCCCCTGGCACACGAGCCGTTCACCCATAGTCCCGCTCCTTGGAGGCTCTCATACCTCACTTCAGAGAGAATAAACAGTCCCTGACCCAGGAAAGGATTTAGGAATGGAGGTTAATGAGAAGCCACATCACAGTGTGCTGATCAGGATCACACTGCCCAGTAAACTCTTCACACAGCACTGGCCACTCTTGTTCCTCGAGCCTTATTTTTGTCCTGTGTTTGTTCCTCTCCAAATTCCATCAACCCCTCTATTTCCCCACCTTTGGTTCTTCCCCTAGGCTTCCTAGAGTAAACGTAATGCGATCCTGTACTTCCCTTCCCCCACATTCATATATTTCCTTTATACCTGTGCAGGGAGAAAGGGAGACGAGAGAGGTTGGCTGGAAGGACCTTAAACCTCATCCAGTCCCACCCTCTGCCATGGGACATTTTCCACTACCCCAGGCTGCTCCAAGCCCCACCCAACCTGGCCTTGGATGCTTCCAGGGATTGTGCAGCTACAGCTTCTCTGGGCAGCCTGTACCAGGGCCTCACCATCCTCACATGGAGGAATTCCTTCCCTATATTCCATCTAACCCTATCCTCTGGCCATGGGAAGCCATTCCTCCTTGTCCTAGCACCCTTCACCCTTTTTCTCTCCTCATTCCCGGTCTGAGGAAGTTCATCTTCCCCTACCTGATGTGCCACAGACCCCTTACCATCTTGGTCAGCCTCCATTGGATTTTCCAGATTTTTTCGCAGGTATGTCCCAGGAGAGAGAGTTGGACATCTACCAGGAGATATCAAAAAGTCAAAGATGCCTGGGACATCAGATGTCTAACATCTAACAGATGCTAACAGGGATATTTGGATTCACTGTCACCTCACCCACTGGAACAGAAAGCAGAACATTTACTGATCTGGTCAAAAAATGTCTCACCATGACAGGAATGAAAACAGCAATAAAATACCTTCATCAGCAATTCTGATTCTAGTGCCTGACTGTGCAAATATCCCAGGCAGAAAGATCTAAGAGTGTTTCTATCTTGGCCCTGATATTTTTTATCAAAACCTGCAAAATATTTAATGCAAATTCTCCTTGGGTGTGCCATTGCTTTTATGGACTTTTTATTGCTTATAAACCAAATCACCTTATTGATGGTATTTTCTCTGACCCTTTAGTTAAAATGTTACCCCGAGGACAATCCATCTTTGTGTGCTCAGTGTTTGCTGAGCACTCCAGGATCCTTGGATTTGCATGGGGTAGGAACAGAGCCCCACCCAGGGATGACACCAGCCCCATCAGCATTGCCTCTAATCCTTCTGCATTTTTTCCATGAAGAGCACTGAAATTTCCTCAAAAACAGCTTCATCAGCAAAAGCTTCTGTTACTCTATTTCCTAGGTGGGAGCAAGTCAGAAATTCTTTGATATTGAACAAAAAGACAAAAAGTAGAGTGAGTGTGAACTGGAATGGACTGCTCAGAGAGGCTGTGGAGTCTCCATCTTTGGAGACTTCCAAAAGTCATCTGGAAACGGTCCTGGACACTCAGGTCCCAGGGAGGTAAGAATGGACTGACCAGTGTTCCTTCAAACCTCAATCACTCTAGGATTCTGTGGAGAAATGGGTTTTAGCCTTCATATTTTTGTATATTTGAAAGAAAGAAAGTTTTTTTTTTGCTGTTAAAACAACTTCTTTTCCTGCTTGCCTCAAATTTATCCCTTTATGGAAAATTTAAATAAATAAATAAATAAATAGATAAATAAATAAAGGGAGTGATGGGAAAGGAAAAAAGCAAGGGTTAACAAACATTCTGAAATACAGGAAGAATATGGACAAACCAGGAGGTGATAATTGCCAGATGGGTGGGAAGCCAGTGGTTAATGGGACTAGAAGCAGATAAACACAACGTTTCTGAATAGCAGGGATACAGGGTAGGAATTGGAAAAAAGTGATGGGATTAGTATTTTAATAGGATCTAAAGCTGATTGAGAACACTGGTGGCTAGAACTAGAGAAGAGAGTAAAAATATTAGAAATGTGTAGAAATTATCTATTTTAAACTAAGAAAAAATAATCAGTCCAGGAAATTTTGAGCTTCAGCAGAATAGAGGGAGAAATGGGCAGGGAAATCCTGTAAGGACCAAGAGAGTCATGGGGCAGGAACGGAAGGGGAGGAATAATGAAAGCTGGATAAAGAACCACACTGTAGAATCAAGGAGGAAAGAAAACCAACCCGAACTCCAAAAATTAGAGATAAGAGACTGGGGATGGTGCCAGTAGGAAGGGCCAGAACTGGCAGCCAATAAGTAGAGTAGATGTATCAGCCAAGGACTAGAGAATGTGGAAATCTGGAAGAGCCAAGCAAAGTGAGGAGAAATGTAAGAGAAATTTTGGGGGAAATGAGAGGCAAATTTAAGGGAGAACAAGCACAAAAGTCTGTGCATCCAGTAATGGTGAGAAAGGGGAAAATCCCCCCCCCTCCTGATGACTGTGGACATCATAACACAGAATTACAAAGTGACAAAGAGAAAAGGGGAATCAGGGGCTGGGGGTGGCAAGTGCTGGACACAGAGAAGAGCTGCCAGTCTCTGGATTAACCAGTGCTTCAAGGAGCTCTTGGGATGACAGAACTGATGGAATTTGTCATCTCAGTGCTCAACAGCTACAAAAAAGCTCCACTGTTGGGAGCTGGCAATAAAGGAGTGTTAGGGTGACTAAAATCTCATATGAGGGGAGGAGAAAGATATCAGCACCAGGTTGACATCTGTCCTCTCATTAGTGATTAAACATTAATAGCAAATCAGAGAATCAATCATATCAGAGAATCCCTGAATGGGACCNCAAGCCCTGTCCAATCTGATCTTGGCTCCCCATCTCCACAAAGCAGTGGGATTCAGGAGTCACTTATAGAACACATGTGGAGAAAAGGAATGAAGTTTTTAATAAGTGGAATGGGTAAAATAATGGATTTGAAATAAGAAGGGTGTGTGAGGTAACACAAGCCTGATGGCTTGGTGAGAAATAAGGGAATCAACATGTTTTTTTCTCATAATACAAATTACCCAGTTGAATCACCGGTGAGACAATTCATTGTAGCTCATTTTTCAGGGACTGAGGTGTTGAAGAATCACAGAATCACAAAATAGTTTTGGTTGAGAGGGACCCCAAAGATCATTTAGTTCCAGCTCCTGGCAGGGACATCTCCTACTGAACCCCATCAGGAAGGGCTTTGTGCTCTTACCTGATGCTCAGAATTCAGGTCTGCCAAAGTCAGTTCTTAGTGACTCTGATGTGGGATTTCACTCAACTCAGCATTTGGGTTATAAACACACACATCATGAGGTGCTGTCAAACCAGTGAGATCCATCTGCTCCCTGTGGGATGGAGGCTGGGAGCTGAGAGCAGTCCTGTCCCACAGCACAAGAGTGAGCTGAGCAGGGCAGACAAACACTCTCATCAGGTTTAGCCAAGTGTTCAGATTTTAAGGATCCATTGGATGAGGCAGATCTGAAGTCAGTTTGGGAAGTCAGTGCACAAGTCAGGGACCGATTGGGGTCCAGGGACAGTGAAGAGGATCAGACAGAGCCCTGTGATCACCGGGCACGTCCATCATGAAGAGACAGGTCCCAGTTCAAGCCAGAGGGGTGGTCTGTGGACTGGGGTCCTGACCATCTGGCCTATGACCAGGCCCACACGGGTGGTGAGGACCAGCACCCCTGCGGTACCTGGCTGTGGTGGAGAGCAGCACCCTCCAACACAGCCCAGAGCGGACTGAAAGTGTAGGCCAGGGGCAGGTGGAGGACTCAGGTGACCTCAGATCTATTAGAGCTCCCTCAGTACCCTCAGGGCTTGCAACGAAGATCACAAAAAAACCTGGGCCTTAAAAATGCAGTGCAGGGTCTGCTCTGTGGGAAGCACCATCAGAGGCTGCTCTCTGGGGGCCAGGAGCAGCCAGTCCCAGCCTCATAGTGCTGCTGGGTTGGTGGTGTGATTCTGTGAATCTGTTAATCGCAGCTACTCCTGCAGAGCTAAGCCTGGTATGTGCTGACCTTCTGCAGATAACAGTTCTATGTGGAACAATATTTCTCTGACCTCCAAACCCTCAATATCCTGACAGGGAATGCCAGCAGACCTTTCCAACCCCTAACCATTCTGTAGGGAAGGGAAACCAGGGTTGAGGGGGTAATTCTCAGCTGCTCTGAGTTACTTATTTCAGAGCAAGTATAGAGAAATTTTGTACATTTCAGGAAAATGAAGCATATTTTGGGTTTGGGAGGCACCCACAGGAAGGTCTCCAGTCCAGCCCTCCTGTCTCACCTGAGCACTGGCATTGTTTCAACAGGATCTCGGTTCTAATCCTGTTTCCAACAATTCCCCTTTTCAAAAGCCATAACCTCTTCTCCAGGAGCTGATCCAAGCTGCTGTGCTGGGACCTGAGGATTTGTCTCGTTAGTTTTAAAGGAAAATAGTAAGTTCTTTCTTTATTTGGAGAAATAAATTCAGGTTTAAAAGAAGCCTCTGCAATGTTTGAGTCAGGGAATCCCATTTCCCAGAGATGCCAACTTCAAGGCAGTGGGAAGAGCCTTAGTGAGGGACTCTATTTTTGGAATTTGCTCTGGATGCATTTTGTCCTGGGATAGTCAAAATGTAAGGAATCCTCTTCTACACCCTCACAGTTTTCCTGTCAAATGAAGTAGGAATTTATGCACCTCATGATAATTTTCTAACATCAGTTCTAGATTTAGGCTCCAAATCCCAGGGCTGAGGATACAGATTTGGAGCATTGAGACTCTTGGTAGAACTTGGTTGCTAAGTTGAGGACTCCATATATAAAAATGGAGATAATAGTTCCAAAGTTACAAATAGGAGGGAAAAATTTTAAATCTCTGCTGTGGACTTGCATTACCATGACAGACCTGGAGGTACTCAACCTGGAGAAAAGGAGGTTCAAGGGGGACCTTCTGCCTCTCCCACAGCTCCCTGACAGAAGGGTATAGTGGGGGGGGTTGGTATCTGCTCCCAGGGAACAGGGACAGAAGGAGAGAGAAGGGCCTCAGTTTGGGCCAGGAGAGGGTTAGGTTGGACATCAAGAAAAATTTCTTCATGGAAAGGGTGGTCAGAAAGAGGAAGGGGCTGCGCAGGGCAGTAGTGGAATCCTCATTCCTGGAGGCATCCAAGGAAGGACTGGGCATGACTCAGCTCTGGGCTGGGTGACAAGATGGGGATCAGGCACAGGTTGAACTCAATGATCCTGGAGGACTTTTCCAACCCAAATAGTTCTGTGATTCTGTGACTACAAACTAATTTAAGTTCAGGACATTTTTAAAAGATATTTTTTATTTAGGCAAGCCACAGACATGAAGCACTTTATATGGGGAAAAAACAAGGAGGCAAGAAGAGTATACTAAAACAAAATACAACCCAAACCCCAATAACAAAGCAATAACAAACAAATGAACAAATAAACAAAGAAAAAAAAATCCAAATTATTATTAGTTTTTATTGCCTGTACAGCATATAGACATGGGCAGAATATTTCTTTACAATCTTACCATCAATAAATAAAACAACAGGCAATGCTTTCATTGCAGTGTGATTCTAGCACTGCACTTTGGAATTCCTTTCTCCCAAAGAGAGTTTAAAGAACCTTGATATCCAGGGAAGAAGTGTTCCTATGCTAGTCTACACCCATTCCCTAAATCAACAACAATCAGTACAAGGAACAGTCTGATTTCTGGCTGTCAGAGTGCTCCTAAACACCAGGAATTCAGCTTGAGTTACTTGTTGCAGTTCTGCTACAAACTCAAAGGTGTCACCTGCAGACAGGTGGAAGAGAAAGGGATCCAACACACTAAGAAGGAGGGACTGGGAATGGGAATAACCCAGTGGTGTTGTGTGTAGGGGAGGCCAAATCATAGACAGATATTAATAATTAGATACTACTTATTGGACATTAAATATTATATATTAAAAAGGCTACGGGGGATGCTGAGTTTCACCCAGCTTGTTCAAATCCAGGCAAAATAGTGGGAAATGAAACACAGGGCATTTCCATTCCAGTATCACACAACTTCTGTAGTACCTGCACCTCTCAGAGGAGTGATAGTTTCCTTGCTGGCAGAACTGGCCTGGTAGTGGCACCTGATCCAGGTGCTGCAAGACTGCAGGGATGTCCCCATGAGCTGCAAGCTCCAGTTTGGCTGGAGTGGGAGATGAAGTCCAGGAATATTGATTGGTGAAAGTACATGATCTAGCCACAAGAATGCACTAACTTCCCAGCTGGACATGTCTTACATGAGTTTTTCCACCTTCTCAGAAGCAGCCAGCGCAGGCAGCATTGGCACAGATCTCACACAGGTCGTCCTCGGCAGCCAGGCCTGTCCAGGAGAAAGTAGGGATTCAGTCAGATGCCAGGAGGGCATAGCCGGCTGTTCAAAGCATTTGGAGACTTCTCTGCATTCCTGTTTTATCATTTGAAAGATCCCTGAAGGCAATACTGCTCTAAGATTTTGATCTGGTGGAAGGAATGAAATCAAACCTGAATTCCTTGAGAAGCAATGGGAACATGTGGAAGCAAAAGGACAACAGGACATGACACCATTTCGTCCTAAAGTGTACTGGACAGTAGATAAATGCAATATAAAAACTTTTAAAAGCAAACACTTCTGCAGCAGCAGCCCATGGCAGAGGGACTTTGGACAAGGAGGAATGGCTTAAGCTAGAGAAGGGTAGATTTAGATGAGATATTGGGAAAAAATTCCTCCCTATGAAGGTGGTGACACCCTGGCACAGGTTGCCCAAAGCAGCTATGGCTGCCTCTGGATCTCTGGAAGTGTCCAAGGCCAGGTTGGACAGGGCTTGGAGCAGCCTGGGATAGTGGAAAATATCCTTGCCCGTGGCAGGGGGTGAAATGGGATGGGCTTTAAGGTTCCCCCAACCAAACCATTCAGTGATTCCATTATTCTACTTGGATGAACTTTTCCATGGTCGCAGCAGTGGAATGTGCCCAGGGAACAGCTCAGCTTAGCACTGTAGGAGTTTTCCTTAGGGGGTTTGTGGATCCCAACCTTTGCAGGAGAAAGAGCAACACAAAGGCAGCACAAACCCTCCCAGCTACCCTAGAAGTGACACAGAAGTAAATCCTTGGCTTTGCCTCCTGTTATTAGAATGTTTAAGGTTGAAAATTGTGGTAAAAATGAAAACTACGAAATATGAACTACATACTCAGCCTCCTAAAAATCATTGGTGCATCTTCCCTCTTGCACACAGGCTGGAATTCCTCAGGGAGGTGTTTTTCTTGGCATGGGGAATAGCTGCCCATGAGAACCATCGTGCGAGGGTTGATGTGTCTGTTCCCATCCATGAGCTCCTTCAGCTTCTTCACAGACTCCAGGGGGAATTTCAAGTCTCCATCCTGTGCAGAACCAGAAAAAAGAGGTGTCAGGAAGTCAGGCCTTTGGCAAATCCATTCAGTTTCAACCAAGAGCTCTCCCAAAAAGTATAACAGAGGGAACAGATGATGTTGAAAGAAAGCCCAGATAAAACCTGTGCTGAATGAAGGCAGTGGACAGAGGGAGGATTTGGGCCTGACTCATCCCCATGAGACAGACTCATAAAATCTGGGATAGGAAGATCCAGGCTGGGAATCTTCAATCTAGAACAGAGATGACTGGGCTATATCACAGAATCCTGGAATGGGTTAAAGCTCTTCTCATTCCACCCCCTGACACAGTCAGGGACACCTTCTACTAGACCAGGTTGCTCCAAGCTCCATCCAGCACTTCCAGGGATATGTGGTAGAGATGTACAAAATCATTACTTGAATGGGGGTAAATGGGAATTTTTTTTGGTTCACCCTTTCTCCTAACACAGCAGTGGAAGTATCAAGTGTTGGCTATGACCTGGCAGGGTGTGACCACACAAAAGCAGCTCTTCTTTCACACCACACATTGTTGAGGGCTTAAACCTTTCACCCCAAGACATTGTGGAAAGTTTCCATTAATTGAGAATCACAGAATCTCTTGAGTTGGAAGGGACCCACAGAGATCATTGACTCCAGCTCCTGGCCCTGCACAGATGGCCAACAATCCCACCCTGTGCCAATTTAAAACACACAATTTGCCCACACAATTTGTGAAAAGCAAGTTTTTGGAAGCATAAATATGGCACTTCTGACTCAAAGCTCACACCAGAAACTTAAGAAAGCTGGGAGAGGACTCTGAGAAATATTACTCTATGTTTTAGTTGCTTCTTTCTGTGCATTGCTTAAGGGTCATTCCCTCAAGAGACTTCCCCTTTTTGATGTAATAAATTTAAGTTGCAGGTGTTGCAGCTGTTTAACCAGGCGCACAAAGTCTGTACCCATCTGCAGATAATCAGAGTTTGGCCTAAAAGACAAATAAGCATTTTCAAACTGATTTTTATCTGCTGTTTTAACATGGTTTTGTGGCCAACATACAGTCAGTAAGGTAATGTGGGAGGTTCCAACTTGATGGCAGGGTTTGGAACAAGATGAACTTTAATGTCCCATCCAACTCAAATCATCCTGGGATTTTAGGATCAAGTAACAGCTCCTCATCCAAAGAAATAAAATTCAGTGACTCTGATACAGTACATGACCAAATATAAGCATTTGTTTCACATGTCCATGAGTCCAATGGGGAATGGTGTGAGATAAGAAGGGAGGGAATTTGATTCTGACTGGGGTTTTGGAGGGTTTTTTACAGAATCACATTATTTTGGTGTTAAAGGTTTAAAAGCCCCGATCAGATAGACTTTGGACATGCATTTATTAACTAAGTCAAATTCTTTTCTCTTGCAATCACTTTATGATCTTACTCAGGTTAATTTATCAGTTGAACTCAATGATCTTATAGATCTTTTCTGACCTTAATGATCTATAAAGGTTAATTAGGCATTGGCAACAGCTTCCCATGGGAGTGGTGGAGTCACCTGGAAGTGTTCCATAAACATGTGGATGAGGCACCTGGGGACATTGTGGATCTCTCTGTGCTGGAGGAACAGCTGGATTTAATGACCTTAAAGGGCTTTGCCAACCTAAACAACTTTCTGATTCTGTGATCAGCCTGGCTGCCTATGAAAAATTCACTTTTCTTATAAAGGCAGCTCTGGATTCAGCTGTTGGTCACATAGCTAAGCAGCAAAACCCATAGAACTAAAAAAAGAGTGGATTTCTACAGGCACAATTTCAGAGAAACCAGGAAGTGGGAACAAACCCTGAGATCTTGCAGGTCCTGGGGACAAAAAAAAGAACAAAGGAACATCAAAACAGAGACAAAACCCTGCCACCTCAAGTAAGAAAGATGTATTAGAGAGAGCTAAATATGACATACTATGGGACAAGAAAGGGAAGTCTTGGGAGCGATTTCAGGGAAGAGTAGAAGCCAACTTTGTGCAGTGAAGAATCAAAGAATCAGTCAGACCTCAAAGACCATAGGTGAAAGGAGTGCAACGCACTCAGAGTTCACTGCAAGTACAGTGGGGAAAACACGGTTTTAATGATTAACGAGAGAATGCCAGCTCAAACTCCAGAGATGCACTTCCTACTCTTTTATGCAACCTAGAAGCAGCCATTCTCTCTTTTTTTTTATGGCTACAAGTAGAAAACGGAGATGTTTTTCACTGGGTAGGAAGCTGTTTGCTCCTCTGTAGACTGCAAATGTTGAAGAATGGCTTGAGATAAAGGAATAGCTTTAACCTGCTACCTCTGGATATCTCTGTCATCCAGAGGACAAAAAATAGGATAGTCCAGGACACAAAGATACCTTATTCCTGGAAACTGCTGCACACACATAGAGAGTATCAATAATTGTTTAACAAGTATTAGTTTTCCCGGCCACCAGAGGAAGTTGTTTACATTACAATCAGATTGAAACCTCCCATGCTGTCTCTCAGGATGAGTGCAGAAATTCAAAGCTTTCCTAATGACAGACCAGGGCCCTGAAGTACCTTCTTAACCCCTTACACATTGTATGGAATGTCAGACATAGGCGCTGTGTACTTGGAAAATTTCACAGAGGCTTATATAATCACTTCTCTGCCTATTAATATTTAATTGGATCCAGCTAAACTCTTCTTTGTCCTTTCTTGACAGGCTCCATCCCATAAATGGACAGATCATTTTCACAAAGAACTTCCTGCCTAGAACTAGGTAACACAAGACAATTTCTCCTTTGTCACACCTTGTTTGCATCACTCTCTAAAGTCAGCACCTTCACTGCACTTGGCTTTAGGTCTAGAAACCCCAGTTTTCTTAGTTGAAAACTCTGGACATTAAATCCCTCAGTCTCTAAGGGATTTCAGAGCAGAGATATGGCTAGAGAAGGTAAATAAACAGCAGCAGCATTTAGTGATACATGAAGTGTTTTACAGAAGGAAGACCCAGAGCACAGAGACATGCAGGTGGAACTCAAGGCAGAGCAAAGCAAAAATTCAGGTGTATTAATTTAGTTCAAGATTCCTGTTGCAGCCAGAAGTTTAAAAAATATCAGCACTTTGTTGAATTTGTAATAAATGAAAGAAAAGAAGCTCACCTGAACATAGACTGCCTGGGAGATGTGCACCAGGACAAGGACTGCCAGGACTGTCCAGGAAAGAAAGCTTTTCATAGTGCCAGCAGAGCCAAGCCTTTCCTGACCTGGACAGATTTTATTTCCTCTGTCTTTGGCCTTTCTTTGCCTTTTTTGTGTCTCTCAGACTGTGCCTCTCCTCCTGAGCTCTCAGACTGCCCAGCAGTCAGAGCTTTATAAAGACTTCACACAGCACTAGGTTGGTAATCCATTAATCCAAACTTTTTATTGACATATCATAAACCTTGAGGGGACTCTCAGTAATCTGCTGAGTAGCACAGCTGGTCAGTCACACCCACGCAGATCCTGGGTTTTATGAGTTGCTCGCACTTAGAGACACTGTTTGTGACATGGATGGGCAAAACATTCCAAACTGCAATAAATAAATGGTGGAGACTGAGCTCAGGCAACACCTGAAAGTCCCCACAATGCTGGCCACTTTCTGCAGAGCTGGGAGTAAAAAAAGAAGTTTGGAAGAAGACAGAAAAATACTGATCCAGTCAGTTGCCTGTTCGGGGAGTTACAGGAACTAAGAGTCATGGAATCATGGAATTGTTAAAGTTGGAGAAGCCCTCTAAGATCATTGAGTCCAACCATCAACCCAGGACCAGGTGGTAGGCTGTTACCATCAACCTTGTACCCAAATGCCACATCCACGCATTTTTTGAACATTTCCAGGGATGGTGACTCCACCACTGGCCTGGGCAGCCTCTTTCAGTGCCTGACCACGCTTTCCACAAAGAGATTTTCCCAACATCCAGCCTAAAGCTTCCCTGGCACAATTTTCCCTGGTCCTGTCCCTTGTGACCCCATTCCTGTCAGAGCTTTGAAGAGAGCTAAGGACCAAAGCTGAGAAGCCCAGGCTGTGCGTGCACATGCCCAGCTGTAAAATGTCATCTCTGTTCTTTGCAGCCCCTACTTAAAATGCATGTGTTAAAAGTGTGGAGGTGTCATTAAGGGCAAAGGTTGCCAGGAATCAAATCCATTTCTCCATAACTTCCATGCTTATATGGAAACATGGGAAAGTCACACAGGTGGAGAAGAACAAACATGCCTCAAGTCAGTTCTGACATCAAGCTCAGGTCCTCAAATCTGTAAATGATTTCTGGAATTTTGTGGGTTTGGATTAACACAGACCCCAGGAGAACTATGTTCCTGATTCCAGCAGAACAGGAGAGGGCAACAGTCACCCACTGAGCACCTTCCTCAAATTTCAGCAGTGTTTTATGCCCAAAAAGGTTCCCATTCTCACTGTAACCTAAATTATTGTCCAAGTTACAGTAAAAATCATCCTTCTGCTTGAAGTAAACTTCCAGAATCCAAAGCGTCCAAGTCCCCAGTCAGGGGGCTTTGAGGGATGGAATGGGACTTTTCTGATTCAGTATAAGCCAAAAATTACTGTAGAGTTGAAGCTGAGCTAACAATGCAGAGTGTGAGCTGACAGACTTGGCTTCTCTCCTCTCCACCAGCCTCAGCCACAAAATTTGAACCACTGGAAGGATCTTTATTCAAACAAAACGAGCCTGTTTCCTCTCCTGTAATGATTTCTCTGCTTTCTGCTCCCCTGGTCAGCAGCCAACAGCATTTGCAACCCCATAGCAGCTCAGGCCTCTGCCCTTAATTACTTTAATGTGGGTCAAGGGTGGGACAGCATAGGGACAGAGCAAAAATCTCTGAGAACATTTCCCGTGCGAATTTTTACAACCATTTTCTTCTCTAAAACCAGGTTTATCCTCAGCCCGTTAAACCCTGCATACAGCTTGGTGGAAACTTAACAGATTAAAGAGGCATTGAGGGAACAAGAGAATTGTTAAGATTGAAAATAAACAAGAAGACCAAGTCCAACCTTGGGGAGAACCCAAAGAGATGGACAGGCAATTTTGGAGAGATGTCGCAAGAACACTGAACCAACAGACGCAGACGGAGTTGTAGTCAATTGTTCTGTGTCCAGTGAGGCGTGGTGTACCTCAGGGCCCTGCCTTGGACCAGTGCTCTTTGATGCCTTATCAAGGACACAGTGAGGTGGAGCACACCCTCAGCCTGTTGGCAGGTGACAGGAAGCTGAGCAGGACCAGTGACGCACCCAAAGGATAGGGCCACCCTGGAGGACCTGGCCAAGCTTGAGAACTGGGGCTGTGGGAATCTCATGAGGTCCTGCACATGAGTTGGGAAAACCCTCAGTCTTAATCCAGGCTGGGAATGAAGGACTTGACAGCAAAACTTGGGGTAGAAGAAGGACAAGAGAGGGACAAGCTCACTTCTGGACTGACACTGAAGTTGCCACAACCCATGTTCAGGACCTTGTATTTGTCTGCCTTGATCCTTCTGAGGTTCCCATGGGCCTACTTCTCAAACTCGTCCAGGTCCCATTGAATTGCATCCTGTCTCCTAGGTGTGTCACCTACACTGCTCAGTTCAGGGTCATCTGCCAACAGGCTGAGGGTGCCCTCGACCTCACTGTCAGTGTCGTTGATGGAGACATTAAAAACCACTGGTCCCAGTATGGATCCCCTTTGTCTCTGAGCTCCATCTGAGCCCTTCGCCACTACCCTCTGTGGCCATCCAATCAGCTCCTAATCCCCTGAGTAATCCGTCCATGAAATTTGAATTATTCTAATTTAGAGAGAAGGGTGTTGTGGCTTTGCTGTGCCCCTTTGCCCCTCAGTGTCACAGTGCAGGTCCGTGCGGGGCCACTACCCCACACCACATCCATGTCCCAGTTCCACTTCTCTCTGGGGTCATGGAGCTCCATCTGCTTCACCAAGCTCAGAGGGGACCAGGAACTGTTCAGCTGGAGATATAGGGAGGAGGGCAGACACCTTCTGCTCACCAGGTCTTCTCCTGGAGGTTCTATGGTCTGTGAGACACCCCTGCAGACCCAGCCCCACCAGCCCAAGACTTGGGAGAGGCCAGGGCCAACACCAGAGGAAACCACCTGTGTTCCCACCTGCCCCATCCTGCCTGTGGCCATCATGGAAGGTGAATCTGGTTGTCCCAGTCCCAGACTCATTCCCTGGTGTGCAGAACCAGTTCCCACCCTGAGGTGAGAGACCTCTATATCTTCGTTTCAGTTTGTGCACAGCAGGACCTGGGTGGTTCCCACAGATGTTGGCTCCCCTTCAGTGAAGCTTTATGTTATTTATACATTTTAGCAAACAAAGGCCTTGATATTTATTGGCTGCATGCTACAGAATTCTCTAATTAAAACTCTATCTTCTATTGCTTAAATTATTGTCTCCCATCACACACCGGTAATTCCACAGGCTCAGTCTTGTCCATCTTTGGAGTTAGTGGGATTCTGGAATCAGTGGTAATGAGTCGGTTGTCATGATCTCCTCCTGCCAAAATCACCTTTCATAGAGTGAACACCTCAGACTGATGAGTTGGCCGTGTTTGTCCCTCCTTAGACCCAGTCTCAACAGCCCTGAGGGCTGTGCAGCCCTTAGAGAGACCTAAACAGGCTGAGGAGATGGGCAAGGAAGAACCTTCTAAAGTTCAACAGAGGAAATGCAGATACTGCAACTGTGGTGGTATAAACCCCAGGCACCAGCACAGGCTGAGGGTGACCTACTGGAGAAGGACCTAGGATCCAGGAGACAATGAGCTGTCCCTGAGCCTGGGAGGCCAAGGAGATTAACGGGATCCAGGGGGAATCAGGAAGAGCATTGCCAGCAGGTCAGGGAGTGCTCCTGCCACTCTGGTCAGCCCTAAGAGGCACATCTGGAGTGCTGTGTCCAGTTCTGGACTCCTCAGGACAGCAAAGACATGGAGCTCCTGGAGTGGGAACAGTGGAGGCTGAGGAGATGATGGAGGGCCTGGAGCATCTCCCTGCCGAGGAAAGGCTGAGGGAGCTGGGGCTGTTCAGTCTTGAGAGGAGACACAGCTGAGAGGGGCCCTCATCTCTGTCTGTCCCTGTCTGCAGGGAGGGCTCATAGCAGGGACCAGGATCTGCTCCAGGAGGCCCAGCAATGGGACAAGGGGTGTCAGAGTCTAAGACATCCCTTTGGGAGTCCAGAGTTGCTGAGACCCTGGTCAGGGGGCTCTGAGACCTTGGAATGATGCCCAAAACATCTGTCGGTTTGATTATAGCCCTTGAAACAAATTAGCAGCTTTATATGAGAACTTAAAAGTCACAGTAGTTTAAGTAGTGTTATCATAAAGTGAAAATATAGATTGTAGGATTTTTGGGAGTGGGAATTTTAGAACACAAGATGGAGGAAAAGCACGTGTTTGGTCTTTCTTTGTTCTTCTTCATCTCCATTTTCTATGGTGGAGTTGGCACTTTTGGATTGGTTTAGAGTAGAAGTTCACTGTCTAATATAGATGATAGTAATTGGGAAATAATTGTAAACATCATGTACGTAGTTTTTAGTATAAAAAGATAACACCGCCCTGAAGGGGCAGAGAGTGTGCCGTGGCTGCCCTGCAAGACAGACCTGGCTGGGCAGAGAGAAAATATTACAGATAAGAAAATAATAAACAACCTTGAGAGCGAGAAAACTAAAGAGCTCAGATTTATTCCACCTCGGGCACACGAACTGCCAGACAAGAACTTTTACACATCTTGGGAGAACACCAAAACGGATTCTGAGAAAGGGGAATGGACAGGAACTGATGCCCAGGAAGTTCCAGCTGAACATGAAGTAGAACTTCCTTTCAGTGGAGTGATGGAGCTGGGAACAGGTGGTCCAGAGAGGGGGTGGAGTCTCCCTCACTGGGTATATTTCAGACCCATCCAGATACAATCCTGTATCATGTACTCTGGGGTGGCCCTGCTAGAGCAGGAAGGTAGGACCAGATGGTCCCTTCCAGCCTCACCCATCCTGGGATTCTGTGACTGGAGTCATCCATTGTAGCTGTTGGGTTAGGGACTTAACCCTTTGGAGCAGTGGAAATAAGACACACAGCTACATGGTCATCTTTCAAGATAGGAGAGAGACATTTTATTGAGAGCACGATTCGTACTTAATAGCATGTTCCGCAGAGATAAGACAAGAGCGTAGCTCATTGGATAAGTGAGAGAATGCCTCTGGGACAGTAGTTTAGGATGAGTCCCACGGCTGGTACCAGGTGTTAATCTAATGTTGTTAATTCCATTCTATTTTGACCAAGTTATCATCCTGGGAGAAAGTCTCCCTACCAAAGCTGACACATTATCAGCTTGGGAATGGAGCTGAGAGAACAGGAGAAACTCCAGCCTGAGAATGATTTTCCAGGTTGTAATTTTCCTCGATCTCTAACAGTGTGTCCACAGTCCCTGTCCACCTGTCCCATCTGGATTACCACACACTGTTGTCCCAACCAAGAGCTCAATCCCTGGTATGGAGCAGCAATTCACACACAAAGGTGATGGATTTCTAGGTCTTTATTCCTTTTTTCATGGTGCCATGTCACTGTCCTCATGTTCCAGTTCTGCTGTTGTCTCTTTGTGGTTCTCCAGTGGCTTCACCAAACTCAAGGTGGATCCAGGAGCTATTTGGGATTCAGGAGGTACAGGGAGGAGGGTAGAGAACTTCTGCTCACCAAGTCTGCTCCTGGAGGTTCTGTAGTCTCCCAGACACCCCAGCCCTGCAGACCCAGCCCCGCCAGCCCAAGACCTGGGAGAGGCCAGGCCAGACAGCAGAGGAACCCACCCATATTCTTACCTGCCCGTCCTGCCTGAGGCTGTCACCTGCGGCCAGAAGGCATGTCTGGTTCAGGGACAGTTCCAGGACCCCCCACACCCACCCAGCAGCACAGACAGTGCTTCCTAGGAGCTGCTTCCAGGCAGGGGAGGAATGTGCCACCATAGGAAAATGCATCCAGTGCTTGGAAATACATACTGAGGGAATTTTCGTCGGACCATTTCCGTAACTTGTTGATCTGCAAGGCCTTCATGCACTGCTCCCGGGCAACTTTGTATGGCTGCAGATTTAGCAGGACTTGTTTTGCTCGTGGGGTCCTGCAGGGCAGGGACAGATTCCCCTGTCACTCCCTGGCTGGAATCATTCCTGGCCCAGCTCCTGCTGGTCTTGTCTCCACATTCTCTTTGGCCTCACCACCAAAAGGGGCACATGGGACACCAGGATCAGGGGCTACCCCAGGGCATGCCCATGTTAGGGGATGTCCAAGGGACCATATCCAGCCCAGGGCTCAGGGCTCCACTTTCTTAATCACAAAGGGGTCCCTCCCACCTTAAACTCCCCCTGGCCCCGACAGGTGCTGCCACACTCTTACCTTGGCTGTGATCTTCCTCCATGAGGGGACAGTGTCTTCTCCTTTCTCTCTGGGGACAAAGCAGCAGCCACTCCTGCCACAGCAGCCACCCTCTCCTTCCTTAGCTTTTCAAATCCTCCAGGACAGAAGGCAGCAGCCTTCCCCAGACTCCTCTGCCCTTCCAGGGGTGGAAGCTGTTACATGAAGCAAAGGGAAGGCAGCTCAGACATTTTGGCAACAAGGGTCCCATCCTGCAGCCTATGACCCAAGGGACAATCTGGATCCCTCCACTTTCCCCCAGATATCTTGGTAGTGACCCTCTACTTCATGAAGAAGTCTGGACACCATAGAGGTTTAGTTCAGAGAAAGATTCCTAGCAACACAGCACAGAATGACGAAGCTGTTCCCAGGACTGAATGGAGGACCCAAAAGACATCCCAGAACAGACACATCCAAAGGTACCCTTTCAACAGCCTCCTGCAGTGATGAAGGACATGATCCTACATCCATGTCACATACCTGGACACGTTTTCCCTGCCTGGTGGGAGCTGCCAGCCCAGCTTGGGGTGCTTCCATGGCCTTGGTGGCTCTGCCCTTCTTCACAAAGTTCTCAATTGGAGGTAGCAAACTGCAAAGACACCACACAAGCGTTTTGTCTGAGAACAGTGAGAGCACCTTCTCCAGTGTGTTTTTTCCAGGCCTCTCCAAAACACTGCTGCCCACTTCCCATACTGTGGGAAGGGCCAAGACCTTGGGCATGTGCCCATATCTGCTCTCCGTAAGTACAGGCAGCATGGCCAAAGGTGACAGCTCCTCACACCTGTCCAAGAGCATGGAATCACCGAAAGGCAGCTCTCCCAGACTCTCACCTCCCTCTCGTTACTGCATCATCAGCCTTTTTCTTTTCTCTTCCCATCACTTTCACATCACATATCCGACTTGGAGAAAGACGTGGACGAAGAAGGAGGTGTTGGCTGGGAAGGTTCCCTGAAGAAGAAAAAGAGGAAGCTCCTCTCAACTGCATCTCCAGAACACTTTGGGCATGAGGGATCTCCCAGCCTTCCTGTCCCAGCCCAGTCCCCTTCCCTGAGGGCTGTGCCACTCCATGGTCCTGTCCCACTGTTTCCTTGGGTCCCCATTCAGAAAAAGAGGGACCTGCTGGGACACTTTTCTGGCAGGAGACAGAATTCCCTTTGGCATGGAGGACATCATTTCCTAGGAGGGAACTTACCCGGAGTTTTTTGGCGCTTGGTGTTGGTCTTGCTTCTGGTTCCAGTGCCTTGTAGGGAAGCACTTATAGGATGCGGCTGGGACTTCCCATCTGCCTTCACAAAGCTACAAAGGAGGTGGTGACACCAGTTTGAATAAGGGCAGCAGAGTCCATGGCAGCCTCTGGGAAGAAGCTGTTCCCCAACATCCAGTTTTCCAAAGGAAACTTAACAGTGGAGCATGGGCAGAAGAGTCTCCCTCCACAGGGCTCCTCTCAGCCAGGTCTGGGATCCTGCTTGTCAGAGATGCTTTCCAGGGAAAACAAACCCACAGTGACTGAGAACATCCCAGGCTCTGGGGCCTGTTGGTTCTCAGTCTTTCTCGAATGAAAAGGAAGGAGCTGGTGAAGCTGTCTGCTCCATGAACCCCATCTGTGTCTCTGGGGTAATTCCCACAGAGGTGGGAAGGTAAAGCAGGCCCTCCTCCCAGGGAATCCACCTGAAGACACTCCCCAAAAAAACCAGAATGGCCATGGACCTTGCACAATTTCAATTCCACCTCCAAAATTAAATACATCCAACGATTCCTTCCACATGGAAGAAGAAGCCAGGACCAAAAGCTGTTGCTGGTTATCACCCCGCCACGTACAGAAACAATTGCACTCACTGCGGCAGCACTAAGACACCTCCAGGTGGAATCTGGGAAATGTCCTTTTCCATGTGGGCTATGAACAATGGCTTCAGATTTGGTGACTGCAACAGGGACAGAGACATGGCAGGATCTACAGTGAATTTATCTGCTGCTCACAAGGCACAAAACCCCTCTTCCACTCCCAGCCCCAGCTGCCTCTCGTCAACTGCCAGCCCCAGCTTTCTCTCCACCACCATGTGTCCCTACATCATCCCAAATCCATGAGCATCCCCATGATCTCAGCATTTTGGGACAACAAGGCCATGCCAGCAGCCTGGACACACAGGAGCCAAAGCCCAAGGCTAATTCTCTGGGAGCAGGAGGGCAAGTTCAGCTACCAGAACCATGGAAAGCTGTCCAAGGCCACGGCTGTGTCCCCAGGAGTTTGAGGGCACATAAAATACATGCCAGACTCACCTGGGGCAAACCCTCTGCCAGGTGCTGTGACTGAGCCACCTTTCGGACCAAGTCTTCAAAGAACCTCATGACCACGTGGTTTCCCCGGCAGACCAGGATGCCAATGTCCTTGAACACAAAGTCGAAGTTCTGGCCACTGGACAAGGCCCACTCACAGATCTTTAGTGTGGCCTCGATGCACATCACGATGGTGGTCTTGGGCTTGTGCAGGCGCAAGGCCACCTCAGCACAGACCAACTCGTCTGCTTTGGAGAGTCCTGTGGAGAATCCAACCAACACAAAGTCATTCACTCAGCCCTTCTGTAGTCCCTTGAGGGTTCACTAACTTCCTCCCATCACAGTGACTCTTCACCCAGCAGCAAATGCCCTGCTTTTGTGCCATGAGCCCCTGTCTCTGCACTGTCAGCTCAACCACCATGCTCCAACTCCACAGAACCTCTAAGGTGGCTGCAGGAGCCAGCAGGAATGCTGGTTCCTGCCTTCCCAAGGTGGTGGGGATCATCAGCCTCTTTGGTGCCAGGAGATTCTCAAAAACACCTCCAGGAGCTCTCAAGCAGCAGCCAGCACACCGTGGGCACCCAGGGAGCCCTAGAGGGACTGCTGGAGGGACCCATCCCTGTCCAGCAGGAGCACAGGGCTGAAGGGCTCATCTTACCAGGCACGGGGCTTTTCCCACGGGCATGCTTCTTTCCCACCATAAATGGCTTGTTCAGATCAAACTCCAGACTGTCTGCCATGAAACCTTCCCCTTCTCCATGCCAGATGGGTCTTTTCATAATGTGGATGGTACCCAGGCCCATCAGCCCGACTTTCTGGAAGCAAAAGCAAGCAATCAGAGGGCAAACAGGAGGGAAGGCTAAGGGTGATCTGTGGCCTTTCCACCCCTGCAGCTCCAAGGCCTGACATGGAGTCCTCAGGAAAACTTTGGAGAAGAGCCTTTCACTCCAGATGGTTCCTCACTCCCTCCTCTCCAGGATCTGCAGGGTGCAAGACATGTGGGAGAAACTCCTGGAGCCTGGGAAAGCCCAAGGAGTGCAGGAGTACTGCCTGGGTGTCCCTCCTTTCCAGCCATCCTGCAGAAGACTCCAAAGAGGAAATCCAACATTCTTCTACTCAAGGGCCGCTTGACTTCTTGCCTGCACTCACAATGGGTCTCTGGCTAAAATGCAGGATCTGCCTGGGACACCTCTTCTGCCCTCTAGGCTGGATGAGGGCCAGGCAGGATGGGGAACGATCAGGAAACCCCCACAGTCTGAGGGAGGACCATGAGGAAACCAGCCCCACCTTCTTCAGCAGCAGGTCTTGGTGATAGCACTCAGATACACAGTCCCAAACTTTAGTGATTTCTGTCAGAAGAAGAGAAAGGGCCATGCTGAAGTTTTGAAGTTCATCATTCCTCCTTCACCTTCCTAATGTCAGATCTCCATCTTCAAAGGGACCCTCTCCCTGGGCAAAGCCACCAACACATTCCCACCCCCAGGGGCAGGAGGATGCCAGGACCTTGGGGGATCTCAGACTTTACCATCCTTGTGGAAGTACACAAGATCTGGAGACAGCGCAAGGAGGAAGCCAGGGAAAAGCTCTGTCATGGCTGCAGCTCCTTCTGCCCGACTACTTCCTCTCCTCCTGTCCATCCCACCATGGCCTTAGGACGGGAGGTGTAGTGGGACAGTGGGGCACCACAGCTGGGCTGGTCTCTGGCTCTCAGGGAAGTGGGTGTTATGGTTCCATGGAGGCAGAACGTCTCATTGTGACCTCACATGTGTCACCCAGGGGCTGCAGAGCCCCACACAGACACAGCCCTGCCCCCAGGCTTCACCCTAGAGGGGAAGTAGACTGCACTCATCATTTTGAGGGGCTGCTCCCACCCAGCCACTGCCCTTTCCCAGTCTCCCAGAGCTGCTGCTGAAGCACACAGGAAAATAGAATGGAAATCGATTTAGAATTATTTACATGATCTCATGGATACTGGGAACTTCTGTGTTATGAGTTAGAAATTTGGCAGAAAACAAACCTAGTGTCCCAGCTGGTCCTGAGGTTTCAGAGGGCCTGGGGGCAGCAGGGCTGAATTCCTGATAGGAGCCAGTTCCACCTGGCAAGTCTGGTCACATCCAGTGGAAACTTTCACAGACACAAATGCACCAACAGTGCAGTTTATTGGAGCAGCAGGTTACAGACTCTTGTTAGACTGAGAGTGATAAATGCACTGGACCTGCAAAAACTGCACAGGATTAATGTTCCCAGGAATTCTCTGATGCATCTGGAGGCAGAAATCTTTGCTAAGGGGTGTCCATGCTTTGGGGAGGAGGGAGGAGCATCCAATTTATCTGGAAATGAGGGATATCAATAGTTATAATGAGAGAGATTACAACGGCTCTGGATCTTGGCAAGGGCAGAACAGAATGTGACACCTGAGCAGCACTCCCTCTTCCACCCAGCAGATTCCAAGGATGGGGATTATGCATCCTCTGCCTGATAACCCATCACCCCCTCAGCAGGTGATCACTCTCAGGTACTCTCATCACTAGATATCCCATGGAAATCCCTTATCTCAGATTGTGGGCCTCATTCCTACACAGGCACAGAACTGCAGCACAGGAGACCTCCAAGGCACTGGTGTTTGCAAGGTCAGATGACTGGCTTGAGTCATCAGTAAATTTCCATCCTGGCCAGAATCCAAGTTATCCAAAACATTTGGAAATTGTTTTCAGAACTCCAGCAACAATGGTGCTGTTCCACTCAGGCTCTGACTCAGGCAGAGACTGTTCCAAGGCTGTCAGGGAATGAACAATTATCCTTTGTTCCTCACCTTGGACAGGCAGCTGCTGTTCCTGTTATACTCAGGAGTTCCTGGTACACTTCACTTAATCAGGTGCTTATCAGGAGCTCCCATAGAGCAGGAGGAGGAGGATGTACCACAATAGGTTATCGCAAAAACAACCATAGGGCTGATACTGGATGCGTGAATAGTCCATGAAGTGTAGTTCTGGTGGGGCTCACCCAGAGCAGGGTCCATGGAGTATGACATACAGGGTAACTGATCCCAGTTAACTGAATCCACAATTACCAATTACAGGGATCCCATTTACTTCATACCAGATCCATCCCTGTGCTAGGCATAAGGAAAACAAACCTGCAGTACAGCCCCAGAGAGCTCCAACAATGCCATTACAATCACAGATTCATTTCTTGTGTCAAAACACTCAACATGGCCTTACCCAGGGATTTACCCTGGGGCATCCCTTCTGGGCAGGATGAAGGGAACAATACCACCAATCTGTACCTCCAAATTCCAGGTTGAGCTCTCATCCTCTACAAAGGTATAAAATTGGGGTACATTTCTTACCTTATTAATCACAACTGTGCAAAGTGCTCTGGGTAGGGTCATGGTCAAACCTCCTGTTCTCTGTGACCCCAGTGTGTGGAGGCTGATAAGCCTGCCCAGCTCTGCCCTGGAGGGATTTCCCTTGAACAGACTGTGGAAGCCCATAAGCTTATCTCGACCCCCTGGAGCGATACCCCTTAAATGGGCACATCCTCCTGGCCATAGTGAGCTATCCCAAGGGCTTCAGTTATCTCACCATGCTTTGGTGCCCATGTCAATTCTTTGTATGCCATTGGTCCTTCCCCCTTTGGTACCCCCCTTGCTTTCCCCATAAAAACCCTGGTTTTTCCCCAGTTCAGCGAGGCAGGTGCCTGGTCCCCTTCTCAGAGCTGCTGGACAACAAAGGAACCTCTGGAAGAGCCATACGACGCTTCTGTCTCTGTCCCTGAGTTGGCCTGGGGTGTCTTAGCAAGGCAGAGCTGGAATCACAGAGCTGAAATTCACTGCTAAGAGCTGATTGCTTGCAGCCACAGGCTGTCCACCTTGCTGAGGCTCCCCGGCAGCCAGAACTGCCAAAGCCCCTGGAAGGCTGTCCCTTGTGAGACCTCTCTCTGGGAAGGTCGCAGCATGCCGGGTCAGACCAACAGAGCCCTGGCTGCAATACCAGTGTATAGAATATTCCTTGGTAGGAGTTGTTGGGCATCAAGCAGAAAAATGAGGCCATGCCCTGCTCCATGTTCCTCTCAATGCCACAAAAACACAAAACACAGACTTCCCTCTGGTTCCGTATTTGCACCATGGCCCTGTCACATTTGGAGCTTTGCATTTTCTTCCCTGTTTTATGCTTCCAGCACTGGGGAGGTCCAAGCTCAAGTACTATATTGTTTTGGGCCCCTCACTGCAAGACAGGGCCCAAGACTCAAGGCATTGGAGGGTCGTGGAAAATTACCCATCCTGTTGTGTGGGCACAGAGCTGCTGTGAGGTGAGGAAGAACTGATGGAGCTGTTCCAAGCCATCTCTGAGGTGGGATAACCCAGGCTCTTGGGTTAATAGATCCCTTGAAATGGATGAGAGGACACTGAATGATTGGTGTTTACACACATACATACATATATATTTGTATATATGTCACATTTATTTTAACACTGGTTGCAATGGAAATCACCTATTGTAGCCATTTTGGTTATTTCCTTTAGAAATATACGAATATAAAAGTATAGAAATAATACTTTAGAAAACACATGAGGAAAAGAAAGGAAAAAAAGAAAGGATCAGAGTAGAGAGTGGAGAGGAAAGGTCTCACCACCATGGATGCAACTACAAGACTTGGTTGTTGCAATTTCAGTGTCCACGGTCAAAGTGATAGTCACAGTCTGGATCCATCAAGTGTGGGGGAAGCTCCAAAAACACAAAGTTCAGTGGGTTAATAGAGGCTCAGGCTCAGTGTGAACACCCAGGTACCTTCCCTGGGGTCAGGAGTTTTACACTGTCTGATGTAACACTGTGGTCCCATGCCCAGTCCTCTGATGGAAAGCCCAGAAACGAGTCTTCAGGGTCTCTGATGATTTGTGCCCCTTCTAAGACTTGACTCTACCTCTCCCTGAGTGTGGCTGAGCCAGTTCTGCCCCACCAGAAGGGATGAAACCTCTCAGCCATCCATGGGAGTGTTTATGATACCTTCACTGGGATCTGTGGTAGCCAAAGGCTCAGTAGGGGGCTCTGGGGTAGCCCAGGGCACAGCCAGAGGGATAAGGACGCACTAAACTCTCCCAGGCAAGGCTCACACACACTGGGGTGTGCAGAGGAGGCACACCCAGGGTTCTGACATAGAAAATCCCATGGAGAGGTTCTGTGCACCCTGAAAGGCTCCTTGAGCGCTGTGGGGAGCCCAGAGGCACAGCCAGGGTCCAGGGGCACCCAAAGGCAGCGCTGGGGCCTGGGCATGGCACAAAACAAACCAAGGGGTGGGGACAGCCCCCAGAATGGACACTAGGGCTTGGAATACCCTCTAAGGGACAGCCAGGGTACAGAGTAGGGCACACCGAGGGGTCCAGAGCTCCCCAAAACACACAGGGAGAGCCCAGGAAGTACAGAAAGATCCATGGAGATGTGCAGCCATGCTCTGTTCCCACCTGATCTGCAGTTCTGATCCCGCTGCTTCCCTCTTAGCATCCACAGACTCCCTCCATTCCCTGTTTTGCATGGCCTGATCCCTCCCACTCCCACCCAAGCATCCTCAGAGACCGTCTATTCCAGATGTATCTTCTTTCCCGGATGCTCATATCCCTCCTCTCTTCTGCCCCTATTCCATTTTCCTTTGCCCTTCCATCTACCTTTATCTCATTTCTGACCCCTCTGACCATAGCATCCTGCCCCCAGAGCTTCTCTTTCCTCCTATCTTCCTTCCCTGCACATTTCCATCCTCTCCCCAGTGCTCAGATATCTCATTCACATCTGCACAAAGCAAAGGGAATTCTGAGAGCATGGAAAAAGGGGAATGACAGTGTGTCGGCATGGACTGTGGGCACAGGGTAAAAGGGAACTTCTCTAAGTTTTATTTAAAAATTTATAGATTTGGACTGGACAGGGAATTAGACTTGAGGGAAAACACCCTTCATCCCACTCCTCTACCACTGTACTGAGTTCATCTACGAATTCCAGCCTCCAGTGGATTTGGGATCACACACACATTTACAGGTGGGCAAGTAAAAAAAAAAAAGCTGTGGAATCATTTAGTTGGAATACATCCCACAAATCATGGGGTCAGTCCATTTGGCAATTCTCTTTGCAGGCTCTGTCATCCCATGGCCCTAGGAGCCCAAGTCCTGCAGTTCAGGTAAGGCTGCACCAACATTCCCAGCTCAGAAGTTCTCGGAGCCAAGGCTCTCGTCCTGCAGTGGTGAGGCCGTGGGGGCTGTGCTATCCCCAGGAGAGGCCACATTCAGGTACCCGATCTCCGAAGGCTGCGAGGGGGACAGGCAGAAGGAAGAATCCTGGCTCTCAGCCTCTCCCTCAGGCTTCATGTTCTGTGGGGCCTTCAGGGCACTGAGGGGCTCTGGGACATCTCGGGGTGGGAGGCTGGAAATAAATTTCCGTTTTCTGTCATTCTGTGAAGTCTGGGTGACCCCTACCCAACACCTCTGAGCACCACAGGACAATGTTGATTCTTTTCTCTTGGATCAAGGCTCCTCCTCCAACTAAGGAAGGGAAACACCCTCAGCCAGCCCAGAGGGTTGCTAGTCCAGGTCCAACCTGCTTGGACCATCTGTCACCCCAACAGCACCTGGGGCTGTGACCAAACCCCCTGAGCTGCAATTCCAGAGCTGCAGGGTCCCTCTGCCTTCCTCTCATCTGGTTTGGCATGGATTGGAATGGAGGAACACATCCCAGAATGATGTGGGACACAGCTCTGGCCGTACTAGGACTCCAAGTCTTACCACCCATTGTATAAAGGCTCCTCCAAAGCCCGTGAGCACCAAGATTCCTAAATCCCACAGTGCTCCCCAAAATATTCTGAAAATCTGACTTCTCCATCCCGTCAGCTGACTGGTTTTAATACCATTTTAATGTCATTTTAATACCATTTTCCCTAAAATTTGACCAAAAATTAACAAAAATGGCCTCTGGGAGGTGAAAGCACAGGGCAGAGCAGCCAAAATGCTCAAGTGGCTCCTCTCTGGCTCCTCCTCCCTGCCACAGTACCTGGCACGAGGAGGTGGCAACACCTTACTCTGTGGTTGGCGTTCAGAGCCAGGAACAATCTTCGAGTCCTAGAAGGAGGAATAGAGACTTTGAAAGGAGGAGGTACAGGTCAAACCCTGAATTCCAACAATTCCTGGTCTTCCAAACTCTCCCTCAGCTTCACTGAGAGTCCTCTCCACCAACTGCAGCCCCACAGAGGTGCTAATCAGGGATTTGGTTGTCCTTTGTGTGTAAATTTATACTAAAAATCCAAACCAAGCCCCACCAAGGCCAGGCGAGCCCCAAACAGCTCTTTTCCCTCAACAGCTCATTTCCAACCTATCTGGGTTCTCTCCAAATTAAAAGTCCCAATAAACTCCTAAATCCACCTGGTTGATTTGAAAACTCTTTGATTTCCTGGATTTTCTCCATTTCTCCAGCCAAAGTTCTTCATTAACATGGCCAATACTTTCACTCAGCTCAGGAATTATCACTCAGCTTGGCCTGAGGGGGGAAAATTCCTCCTAGCAGGACGAACATTCCCAGTCTCGGACACAGGGTTGGTTCTCCTTTCCTAGACCCAACTTTACAACTGAGGCCTTTGAACAGCTCTAAATGTGCCAAGTGAGATTCCTGTCCCTATGGAAGGTGATCCCATGGGCAGCAGCTCAGGGATGAGCAGGGGCTGAGTGTATGGAGCCTTCAGCTCCTCGCAAAGCCTCTCCTCACCACAGCTGTCACCACCTACCATATGGGAACCCTTTCCATCTCAAGGGATAGATCCAGCTCTTTCTCAGCCCCTCAGACATCAGGTTCTGTGATTCCTGCTGATCCCAGCCCTCCTGGGGTCTCACCTCTGTGTTGGGACCAGGGCTGCTCCTGGCAAGGCGCTGGGAGGTGGCCACATGGCTGGAGAGTTGGAGCTTGTCCTGCAGCCAGGCGTTCTCCTCCTCCAGAATCTTCCCTCTGGGAATGGCACAAAGCAGAAGTCATTTTCCTTCCAGCCATGTTTTCAAACAGGAATATTCTTTTCCAACCTCAGAGCTGTTGCTCTCCACAGCCTCCAGCTCAATGGCAAGGTCTTGGATGGGAAAATGGGGTAATTACATCTCTAATTACAGCCATGAAAGCCACTGCGCCAATGTGTGGGGCACAATCCAGACTTTCCTCTGGAATTCTCAAGAGAAAGAGGCACAAAACCAGGGAAAGGGAGAATCTCGGGAATGGACATCAGCAGGGGCCTGCCTACCTGCTCTGCAGGGAGGGAATCCCAGACCGGAGGCTCCAAGGGGACTCCTCCTGGTCTGATATTTTTTGGAGGAGCCGTCGCCTCTCCTGGAGTAATTTCTCATTTTCAGCAGTGATCTGGGCAATCATCACCTTTCCCTTAGGGTGGTGGAGAAGGAAAGAACAACCACCAGTTACTTTTGACTCTTCTCTGTCCTCTGCAAACCTCGGGGCTTTCCCAAGGGACTACCATCAAGGGTGCCAGCTCCTAGAAGCTTGGAGTCACCACTCCCCCCATGTGGATGTGGCACTTGGGGACATGGTTTAGTGGTGGTGGGTAGATAGTTGGACTTGATGAAGATCCTCATCTTTAAGGTCTTCTCCAACCTAAATGACTCTGCAATTCCATACCCTGTCCAATGTAAAATACCCCCAAAAGAGGTTCTGGGGTCACTTCCCAGCAGGAAATGCTGAGACAAAGGAACAGGGAGCTCAGCCAGTGTCAGACTGGGACTTGAGGATGTGGCTTCCCCCAAGGGCAATTCTGAGCCAGGAATTTCCTTTTGGCTTTTTGTTACTACAGGTTGGTAGTCACACAGGTGCCTTCCTGCAAGGAGGGACTTTGGACAAGGGCCTGGAGTGCCAGGACACAGGGAATGGCTTCCCACTGCCAGGGGGCAGCATTAGATGCCATATTGGGAAGGAATTGTTCTCTGTGAGGGTGGGGAAGCCCTGGCTCAGGTTGCCCAGAGCAGCTGTGGCTGCCCCATCCCTGGCAGTGTTCAAGGCCAGGTTGGACGGGGCTTGGAGCAATCTGGGATAGTGGAAGGTGTCCCTGCCCATAGCAGGGGTTGGAATGAAATGAGCTTTAATGTCCCTTCCAATTCACACCATTCCCCAAATCCATGAATATTTTCACAGAATCACAGAATCACTGGGTTGGAAGAGACTTTCAAGATCATCAAGCCCAACCCATACCCTGACACTCAACTAACCCGTGGCACCAAGTGCCACATCCAGTCTTTTTTTAAACACATCCAGGGATGGTGACTCCACTGCCTCCCCGGCAGACCATTCTATTATTTTATCACTCTTTCAGTAAAAGACTTTTCCCTAATATCCAACCTAAATTTCCCTTGGCGCAGCTTGAGATGTGTCCTCTCATTCTGTCAGTGCTGCCTGGAAAAGGAGACCAACCCCACCTGACACAGCCACCTTTCAGGAGTTGTAGAGAGTGATAAGGTCACCCCTGAGTCTCCTTTTCTCCAGGCTGAACAACCCCAGCTCCCTCAGTTGCTCCTCACAGGATTTGTGTTCCAAGCCCCTCCCCAGCCTTCCTGCCTCCTCTGGACATGCTCAAGTGTCTCAACGTCCTTCCTAAACTGAGGGGACAGGACTGGACACAGCACTCAAGGTACAGCCTCACCAGTGCCAAGTAAAGGGGAAGAATGACCTCCCTGCTCCTGCTGGCCACCTATTACACTATTCCTGATCCAGGCCAGGATGCCATTGGCCTTCTTGGCCACCAGGGCATACTCTCGGAAGCAGCGATGCCCCTGCAGCCTCCCCTTGCAGGAGAAGCCCTGGATGTGTCCTCTCACCTTTTCCACTTGGAGCTTTGACTCACTGAGATCATTTTCCAGCTGTTTGATCCTACTGTCCCTCTGTTTCACCTCATGGATGAAGGTCTCCTTGGCCCTGCGGATCTTGTCCTTGTGCCGGAGCTGCATCTCGTTGTATTTCCTGGGAAAGCAGGGACAACCATCAGGCTGTGAAAGGCATGTTTGCTCGAGGTCACCATCCAGGCAAGAACGTCCCAGGTTTATTCAGGCTCCTCAAAGTCCAAACTCAGAGTCTCAGCCATCCCCCAGCTCCCCCTTCCAGCCCAGAATGAGTACATGAACTATCCAGATGTTTTCACTGATCAGTTTGGGGGTGTTTTTGTTGGAAATTTTAATTTTTAAGTGTCAACCAAATGCAAATTGATAAAAGAATAGGACCCAAAGAATTTCCAGAAGTAAATCCCAGCTTTACAAATCCTTGTGCTTATCCCTCCCAGCTCTTTATAGCAAACAGTATTATAAGGGCACGAAAACTGCAAGTTCCAAGGCAAGGATAAATTGGTTTTGTTAGTGGGGATGTGGACGGTTAAGGGAATGACATTTGAATGGGAAGAAAATTTAGAAAAACCCTCTAAGATCAAGTCCAACCATTCCTCCAGCACTGCCAGGGCCACCCACTAACCATGTCCCCAAGTGCCACATTGACACATTGGTTGGAAAATTAAGAATTCTAAACAGCATTGGACAGGCTAAGAGGAGCAAGAAGAGCCACTTCAGTGGGAGCTTCTTTGAGTTAGGACACTGGGGACAAATATTTTTCCCTCCTGACACTTCTGATTTTTGCTCTTCCTCTCTTGTCAGTTTGGCCAAAGGTCTTGTTTAGTTCTATCCAGTTAGGATAGAGGGGAAAATAATACCAAAAAAGAAGACAAATTGCTACTATATAAGGGGTATTTGCCCACATTTGCTCAAAATTCATGATAAAAAAAGCTACTCTACTTCAAATTAACCAAGAGGGCTCTGGGGAGAAAGGAGCAGCTCCAGGAAGAATCTTTGCTGACACCAGACCCCAAGCAATACCCAGACCATCCTCCTGTGCTGCTTTCACCTGCCAAGGAGAGCAGAAAGGCTAGGAGAGCTGGGGGTGTTCACCTGGAGAAGAGAAGGCTCCAGGGAGATCTCAGAGCCCATTCTAGTGCCTGAAGGGGCTCCAGAGGAGAGCTGGCGAGGGACTGGGGACAAGGGCCTGGAGGGACAGGACACAGGGTATGGCTTCCCACTGCCAGAGGGCAGAGTTAGATGGGATACTGGGAGAAAATCCTTCCCTATAGGGGTGGGGAGGCCCTGGCACAGGGTGTCCAGAGCAGCTGTGGCTGCCTCACTCCTGGAAGTGTCCAAGGCCAGGCTGGATGGTGCTTGGAGCAGCCTGGGATAGTGGAAGGTGTCCCTGCCCATGGCAGGGGGAGGCACTGGATGGGCTTTAAGGTCCCTTCCCACACAAACCTGTCTGGAATTCCCTGATAGCAGACATGGGGGATGAGCTCACTATACACAGGGCTAGTGGATTTTGTGCTAAAAGCCTGAACATTGGACAGGAATGTCCACACCACAGCCAAATCCAATAGCAGGCCCAGGCAGGTTTTTGGGCATTACCTGACATAGAGATCCTTCTGGTTCAGGAGTCGGACACCTTCTTCATACAGAGCTTTGTTCTCCTCCTTCAGCAGTGTCAGCTGCTCCGAGAGCTTCTGGTTCTCCTTCTGGCACTGCACATGCTGGAAAAGGGCTATTTTTAACTTGTGTATGTGTGGCCTCAGCTGGGGGGGCCTCTCTGCCTCCCATCTGCTTGGTCTCCAAAGCTTCTCTCTCATCAATCCCAGTGGTTCCCGCTACAGCCAATATCCATCCAGGAAGCCAGCCAGCCCCCCAGACCACTCCCTCCTCCCCCTAATAGGCAGTGAGATTTTATTGCAGAGAGAGGCAATGAACCCTCCCAGACAATGGACTCTGCCAAAATTTCCAAGCAAAAACTCCAGGCTCTGCAAGATAAAGGGAAGGAAGAAACCACCAAGCTTTCCTGGGCCCCCAGAGCTGCATCCCAGTATTGGGAGTTGGTTTTTCCTTTCCTCTTTGCCTGTGGAAATTTTTCCCCTTGTCATGCTAAGAAGCACTGATGGCTAGGTCCTTGGGGGGGGCAGGATGGGGGAACACCATGAGATTAGAAGCAGGTTAAGAGGGCGGGGGGCAGTTGCTGGCTCTCGCTCGCTTTTGGCTCTCGGAGGAGGAAGGCCGCCACTAACGTCCCCTCCAATATCCCAACGCCGGGAGCTGCCTCTCTGCTGTTGGACCCCGCACCCCTGCTAGGATGCTCTCCTGCTTCAGTTTGCTCTTTCCAAACATCCTATTGGAGCACCGGGACTGACACTGCCCCAAGGATTCGTGAGCAAAGCCTCTCCTCCATCCTTCCCATCTGGGACACGGCTGCCATCACACCCAGCACCCCTGCAGCTGCACAGGGATTGTCACATCTGCCCTGTCCACTGGGAGCCAGCCAGCCCTGCCTGCCAGCTCTGACATTAACTGCACCAAAGGGAAAAGTGCCCACGGCCGAGAGAACTGTCACTGGGTTCCTGTTCTGTTTGTTGTTAATTCCATAGTTGTTGTTGTTCTGTTTGTCTTGTCATATATACTAATAAAGAACTGTTATTCCTATCCCCACACCTTTGCCTGACAGCCCTTTAATTCAAAATTACACTAATTCAGAGGGAGAGAATTTACTTTCTCCATTTCAAGGGAAGGCCCTGCTTTCCCTAGCACGCACCTGTCTTTCAAACTGGGACACCCAGGAAACCAACTGGCAATGGGATGCTGCTTTTCCTCCAGCTCCTGTTGAAATCAGTGAGATCTGCAAGAGCTCAACCTCTGATTAGATGTTCCCAACTCCAGCAGCTCCCAGGAGCAGATGCTAGCTCATGATGTATGATGAGGAAACCCCTCACTGTCACCCACCTCACCAGCATCCAGCTTCTTCTCATCCTCCAGGACGTGCAGGGTCTTGGCCTGGAGCTCTACATGCATCTTGGCCAGTGACGCCTCTGTCTCCCGGGAATGCCGGAGCTGCTGCCGCAGCTCCTCCACCTGCTGTTCCAGGAGCCTTCTGGAAACACGATGGAGTGACAGTGAGAGCTGGAGGGGGATGTGTCACCTGCCCCAAGGTGTCTGTCTGTCATCCAAAATACCCCGTTCTCCTCTTGCTCTGGCTGGCATGGAGGGGACAAAGGAATCAGCACATCCCAGTTGTCCCCACATCCCAGTGACACAGAAAGGGAGGATGATATACTGGGATCACTCCTAGCTGCATAAGGAAGGGGGCTGTTGGCATCCCTGCACTGACAGGAGAGGCCACAGCCCTTCCAAGGCAGATGAAGCCTCCAATAATCTTTTAAATCTCAGGAAAGGAGAATCCCTGGAGAACTCCAAGGATAAGGCAAGTCCAAAGGGAAGATGGAAGGTCAAAGCAGTGGTTTGGGTCTCCCTGAACCCTCCAAGGGCAGCCAGGAGCTGCCAGAGGGCTGGCATGGCCCCTGCACAGCACAGAGACCTTTTCAGCTGCTCCTCGTGAAGTTCCTGCCGCACTCGAGCTTCATTTTCCCGAGCTTCCTTCAGCTCCTCCTCCAGAAGCTTCTTATCAGAAACACGGGCCTCTGCCAACAGCAGCTGGTGCTGGGAATCCTTCAGCTTTTGCTGGAGTTTTGAGACCTTGGATTAAAATGGACATAGATTAAACTTTCTAAATATACAGGTCAGTGTCTGAATCAGATCTCTCTGAATCCCCAGTGTCTGAGGCATGGGAAGAAAAGATTTTCTTGTTTTGACTCTAAGTCCATTAGAAGCAAAACCTCTGGAATGGCTACCAGATTTTGGACCAAACGCTATGTCATGAATTCCCAACAATCTTTTTTCAACCCAATTTGATCCTGCAAACTTCAGAAGAGAATCCAGTGATTTCTGCAGGAGCATGGCAGAATCAGTGCCATGGAAAACAAGGTTTTGGAATTTTCCAGACAGTAAACAGTAGGAAATCTCAGCAAGAACAAGATCAGGGTTCCCTGTGCCTGCCAGCCCCACTATCAGTATTTCAGAGATATTGGCTTATCGACATGGCTTCCATTGCACTGATTATGCTCCTGCTAATTACAGGCTTTTTTCCTACAATATTAAGCCAAGGGAACACAAAAAAGAATTTGGGGAAGCAAACCTGCTTGTTTTCTGCACTAGAGCTGCACAGAACTGTCAAACATACCCCAGCTTACATTCACCTTCTTTTGTGCTTCTCCTGCTCTGGATTTCTCCTGGGCCAGCCTCTCCTGGAGGTTGCTCTGGAGCTTATCAGCCTGGGAGCACTTGGAGAGCTCCAGCTCCAGCTCCTTGACCTTCTGCTGGCTCCTCTCCCATTGTGCTGAGAGGGAGGAACATGTTTCCGTGGTATCCAAGAGTTTGGCCCGGGCCTGCTTCAGCTCAGCTTTGACCTGAGATCCCAGAGAAGAAATCAGATTTATACTTCAGCATGAATCAGCTGGAATGGCTTGGCTGGGGAAGGGGAACAGGATTCCAGAATGAGCAAAAGAGGAATCACAGAGGAAGTAAAGCATGTTTTATTTGGATGCAGTGATATTTTTAACAGAATCCCAGAGTGGTTTGGGTAGGAAGGAGCCTTAAGGATCACCTGGTTCCAACCCTCCATCATGGGCAGGGTCACCTTCCACTATCCCATGTTTCTCCAAGCCCCATCTAACCTGGCCTGGAACATTTCTGAGGATGAGGCAGCCACAGCTGCTCTGGACACCCTGTGCCAGGGCCTCCCCACCCCCACAGGGAAGGATATCCTCCCAATATCCCATCTAACTCTGCCCTCTGGCAGTGGGAAGCCATTCCCTATGTCCTGTCCCTCCAGGCCCTTGTTCCAGTTCCCTCTCCAGCTCTCCTGGAGCCCCTTTGGCCCCAGAAGGGGCTCTGAGATCTCCCTGGAGCCTTCACTTCTCCAGACGAACACTCCCAGCTCTCCCAGCCTGGCTCCAGACGGACTCCAGTCCTTGTGCCTGTAATTCCCATGGAGCTGAGGCAGAGCACACTGGGGAGCCTGGCTCTGTCCCTACCTTGGTGCATTCCTGCTGGAGCAGCAGATTTTGCCTCTGGAGGTCAGCGTTCTTCTCCCTCTCATATCTGAGCTCCCTCTCGGCAGAGCTGCACAAGTTCTGCACCCGCCGCAGGTCTTGGCGCAGCTGCTGCAGCTTCTCCTCCTGCTGCTGGAACCTCTCCTCAGACAGATCCTGCAGGAACAACAGAAGTGACATGGAAATTGACTTTAAGGCAGGATAAAGGTGATTAAGGAAGGCAGAAGCCAGTAGAATTTAAGGACATTTGGGCCGAAAGATGCATGAAGCCTGGCATTTCTATGTCCCTACACCATGTCCTGTTCCCTTCCCTGTCCCTGCAGGGCTTTAAGAGCCATGTGGATGTGGCACTAGAGGACATGGTTTGTGGTGGACATGCACTGCTGGGTTAATAGTCGGACTTGATGATCTCAGAGGCCTCAATGATTCAATGATTCTCTCCATCACTTCAGAGAAGACAATACTACTCCTGAGGCTGAGGGGGAAGAGGTGATAACCCGGATGAGGGAACAAATCCCTGTTAAAAGAAACCTGTCCAATCAAAGCAAAGCCATCAGGTCACTTTGGATTCTTGCACCAGAGTCTCACTCAGGAGTGACACAGCCAGACCACCTCCCAGAGGGATCAGGAACAGGAGAAAGGTGAGTCCTGGCAGCAGGACAGGAACACAACAGGACAGAGCCTGGACACTGGGAGGTGTTGCCGACGATCTGCGATGGCTCTTGGGAGATAATCGATCTCCTTGGCTCCCTCACCTTCCTGGCACACACACCAAAACCTGGGTTGTACCAAAGCCTTTCTTTCCAGAATCACTTTCAGCCATCTCTGGATCTGCATTCCCACTTTGCATCTTCACCTTCTGCTCTTGGGACCAGATGGAATTCACTGAAGACCAAATCTGCTTTCTCAGATAATCCCCAGATAACTTCTCAAGCTGGGAAAAGTCTTTATCCAGCACTGTGGCAGCGTCAGTCATCCTGGAGGCCCATTAACTCCACTGGTTTTGTGGGGTTTTCCCCACCTGTTTCTATCAGGATCCCTTCCAACATCCACTGCACTCCTTGTGTCTTGCCTTGCTCCATCTAGATGATTTGCTGCTTCTTGGAGATAACTGGACTCCCATCCTCTACTTCTCATTCCCACCCTGGCCATACAGACCGTCCTGTCCTCTCTTCTCTCCCAAATCTCTGCACAGAAGCTGAGCTCATCCTCAGTCTCCCCATCCTGAGTTCTTCCATCACTTCCTCCCTATTTGGCAGGGACACCTGCACTCTCCTTTCTCTTTCAGCTCGCAAGGTGAGAAAGGTGAACAAATTCCACTTAAATCATTTATTTCTGTCATGTGTAATCAGTTCAATTTATCCAAGTCCCCACCACATCCAAAAGCACAACACAAGGAAATGAACACATCCCTAATCTCCAACCATTGCTCACACCACAAGATTAGCTTTCAGCCCACTTTAATTATGTTTTACCACTCAATTAATGACAGAAAGCAGGGTGCAGATGGCAAAGCTGCCCATACCTGTTTAAGGCTCCCCTCTAAACTGCCTGCCAAGCTCTGCCATGGGAGAAATCTGTTCTCTCTCTGCTCCAAGCCTGGGGTCATCCTCCTCATGTCTCCGCTGGGGCCCTGCTCCCAGGCACTCCAGACGTCACGTTTCAGCTGAGCAATTTCTTCAAGCAGCATCTGTTTCTCTTCATTGCTCTCTTTGAGTTGCTTTTCCAGCTCTTCCTTCTTCTTGTTGCTCTCTAGTAATTCAGAGCTTGAAGGAGAAATAGTAAAGGAAAGAGATAACTACAGAAATCCTGGGAAAACATCCTTAAAGGGGAAAAACTTGGGAGATGAGAGTCCAGTGAAACACTTAAGGGCTTCAGGAGGCTCCAAAGGGGATTCAATCCTGGGTGCAGTCGTTCTGGGCAAGGGTCAGTCTCCCTGGGACACTTCCCACAAAACCACGTGTGTCCAAAGGCTCAGCTCTCTCCGAGAGGAGGTTACAGGCTGGCTAAGAAATCCTCACAAAGGCACAGCAGCTGCTCTGGACTCAGAGTCACAGGGAAGCACTGGAGTAGGGGCTCAGGTGTCCCCGTCCAGCTGTCTGACTTATTTTCACCCAAACTCCATCTCCATTTTCTCCATCCAAGATCAAAACTGTGGCTGCCCCATTCCTAGAACTGTCCAAGGCCAGGCTGGACAGGGCTTGGAGTAATCTGGGATAGTGGAAGCTGTCCCTGCCCGTGGCAGGGGGTGGAATAGGATGAGCTTTAAGATCTCTTCCTCCCCAGAACAGTCTGGAAGTCTGTGATTCTATGTCCTGGATGTCTAGGCATTGGCATAGGTTGTCCAGGCTGGTATTACCATCCCTGGAAGTGTTCAAAAAACCTGTGGATGTGGCACCTGGGGACATGGGTTAAGGGTGAAAATGGCTGTGTTGGGAAACAGTTGGACTCAATGATCTTAGAGGGCTTTTCCAGCCTGAATGACTCCATGATTCCTTAGCAGCTCCCTATTGCCTTCTCCTGGTTGTACTTTGTGCCAGTACCAGTAACTCAGGTCACTGTAACTATACTGGATTTAATCCAAGCTTTTATTTACTAAGCCTGAGCTCAGATACTCCAGCTCCAAATTTCTCCTGATCTACTCAAAAAGGGGAGTCAGACCAACACCTGCTGATACCTCCCCTCCAAAGACATCCAAATTCCAAGGACTACCCAAATCTCAACTGGGACTAGAACCATCAGCTGCTGCCAGCAGTGAGTCTTGAGGAGCCCAAACCCACAACAGGAGACTTCTGAGATGCCCTTAGTCCAACTTCAAGGGAAGGATCCTTCTCCCTAAGGACAGCTCCCATTTAGGCTGCTCAGAATCTGGAAGAGTTGCAGAAAAAAATCTTTAATCCTGGCTGATCCTGATGGCACTAAGTAAAGTCATTAAAATCAGAGATGCTGACCCAAGGACAACATGAAGATGCCAGGCCCTTTTATGCCAGGAGCAGCCCTATGGGGAGTTGAAAAAGACTCAAAACTTAAGTCAGCAAAGACAAGGAGCAGCAAATACCACAGGCTTTGTTAAGGTTTACCAGAGCAGTTCTTGTTCTTCCCTCAGGTTTTTGATCTGTTCTTCCAAAAACACTACTGTAGCCATCTGCTCCTGATAGGTCTTCGCATCTGCACAGGGATCTTCCTGTTTCTGCTCCACTTTGGGACTCTGTTCTCTGTCTTGCAGGATTTCAGAGGCCTGTAAGGTCAGAAAACACCACGACTTGGATCTCCTTTGCTCTGATGGAAATCTTTGGAGCTATACAGGGCAATCTGGGGACTCCAGCAAGACATGGCTTGTGATTCTGTGGCTAAATTATTGCAGTTCTTCCCTCTCAAAGACACATGTGAGTCCTTTTTCCTGCACGGAAAGTAGCTGTGTCTAAACTAACACCAAGCCATGGTTCTTTATTTGATTTTATCCTATTGTGGCACATCTGCAACTCCCAGGGATTTACAGCATGTGACAAAGCTCTTTACAAAAGCAGCAGCTCTTGGCAAACAATGAGGAGCATAAGGTGTGGGTTCAGGTAACTCTCACAGAAGTGCTCCAACTCTCCCCCAAACAACTCCCTAGGGATGGCTTCTCTTCTCCTAATGTCACCTAACCCTGTAGCACAAGGTAACAGCACACCCTGAACCTGAGACTTGAGGAGAAAATGCCAAGAAAATAAAAGAGGCAGGAAAGGAGGAATGCATCAGAACAGAGGAACTCCCAGCTGAATCACAACTGGAGTCTGCCCAGTGTCAGATCGGCTGCTCAGCTGTGTTGGACCCAAATCCTTCAGACACAAACACCATTATCCTCACTAAACACCAACTTTGATTGCTGAAGCTTTTAAATCAACAGCTCTTCCTGAGCTTTCAATCCCAGGTATTTCCTGGCTATTTTCCAAAGCATCTTATCTACACCAGGACAAATATGCTCATATTTGAGCAACACACCCCAGCAGCTCCTGCCTGCATCAGGTACCACAAGAACTGGGAATTCCTTCTATATCTCACCTCTGGATCTAGCAAAGCACTGTCTTTGTGTAGCTTCTCATGCAATACATCCACAAGATCCCTGCTGACTGATCTTTGCTGGAGACTTGGGAAGGTGCTTATGTGGCTTGTGAGCTCTGAGTGGGAGTCAGGCAAACCCTGGAGAGGAAACAACAGAGTCAGTGGATGAAACACACCCTGAAGGACAAGCTCAGGAAAAGATTTCTCCTCGCAAATGTCCAAAAATCTCTTAGAAACAATAAGAGACTTCCAGGTGACAGAACCCAATGATTTCGTGCAAAGCTTGTTTCCAGCACTGTTGGGAAATGATTCATCACAGTACAGCTGCTCCATCCAAAGGGAATGAGCCCATGTGGGAAGCCAGGAATCCACCAAATACATGCAAAGGTCTCTATGCTAAAGGCTGTTCCAATCTAACACAAGGCTCTGGATTCCATCTCCTCCTGATCCCTTTGATGGGAAAACAGTCCCTCCTTCAGGGAGACCACAGGCCAGTGGGTGGCTGAATTCCAATCAGACTTTCAGGGATGGATGATTTGAATTCAAAGCTCCCTGGATCACAAGTAGGCTGAACTACTTTGAGGCAAGGGTTAAAAAAGGACTCTTCCCATTTTCCCCATCATCCCCCAGATCAGACAATCCCTTTCCATGTGTGTATTGATAGACTGACCTAGCCTCTTCCTCCCAGCCAGGCTGTTTTCATCCCAAGCCTTTGATCCTGGGTTTCAGTGTTTGGATTTGTTGCAGCATGACTAAGCCCTGGCCTCTAGATGCCACTGTTCCTCCAGCAGCACCTGAGTCTGTGAAGTTGTGTCAACAGCTCAGGATTTCCATGGATTTTTACTTGGATTCAAGGGAGTGACAGGACTCACAAACTGATCTAAGGCTTCTCAGAGTGATAAAAAATGAGATTTGCCATGGCTGTGCCCCCACATTGTCAGTCTCCAATTAGCAGGTCCCTTTGTCCAGGCCACAGATCAGCCAATCTCCTAAATTTTTACCCTAATTTTCAGCACTTGTCCTGGTAGCCCTTGGACAATTTTGTTGGCACCTCTCACTGTCTTTCCTCTGTGGCCCAGCTAGAATACAAGAGTTCGACCAACATTCCCAGCAGGGAAACCCTCAGAAGTTGATTTAGCACCTCAATTGGTTCAAGCCAAATGTGCTGAGGCCCTTGGGGAAATCCCAGCAGTGCTGGGATCCCAGCAGGATGTTCATTTGGCTCTGGGGTGTTCGATTCCTGCAATTAATACCTGAGTCTGAAAACTCCCATTCTGCCCTCTGGAAAATCAGGATTTGGCTACAAAGCTGGAATTACTGATTTGGTATTATATTCACAGAAAGGAAAGTTAATTCTGGAGTTAGAGATGATGCCATGAGAGCAGATGGATTGAAAACCCTCCACCAAAGGTTTGAAAGTGGCTGGGCTGGAGAAATGCATCAAGAGATGCCAGGCAATGAGTTTGGGGGACACCTGGGAATGTTTCATGGAGCATCCAAAGGCAGCTGGCTCCTGCAGGGAGTCCCACCACAGGGGCTGGACGTACCTGGCTGCCCAGAACCACCTTCTCAGCCTTCAGGTCTTCCCACAGCAATTCCAGCTCAGATGCCAGTTGCTTTCTCCGTTCTCTCCTCTCTCCCAACTGACTCCCCAACTTGTCTATCGTTTCCTGACAGCTTTCCAACATCTGGAACAAGAAATGTTCAGAGTCACTTCCACAACGTTGTTTTTTCTATGCAGAGAGAAGCAGATTGCAGGAGACGTGTCTTCTAGGAAACAAGGAGAGGAGAAAAATGGTTCTCAAATGTTTCCAATGGTATTCCTACACCTCTTTTCCAGGGCTCACAGAACCTCCACTGACCCAAAACACCACAGGAAGCTCCTCTCCCATCTCTGTCTGGCTGACACACCAGGCAGATCCAATTGTTGGGCTGGCAAGGAACAAGCAGACAGGAAAGTTACCCAGAACCTGATGGGAATCAGCTTTAAATGTACCTACACATCCCTTGGTTTCACTAAACCCTAAACAAGAATTGAGCACCTTCACATAGGTAAAAACTTCACACTCATGGGGAGACAACAAGCTCCTCAGCTGGCACAGCTGAAGGCAAGGCAACTTCCTAAGGGGAGAATTTTCATGGAGATCACAGTGGCTGCTTTCCTCCAAAAATCCACTCGTCTGCATGAGCTGAGGGGCTACAAACCCTCAGGAGAGGGTGACAAAGAGCATCCACAGGACAGAGTCACTTCAGATGCTCATTTAAGATGCTTATATAAAACATTTCTAAACAGAACAGTTCATTTCCCAAGGAAAAGCTCTCACCTCCTGCATCTCCTGAGCTCCAGATGTCACCTGCTCGTTCCCATTCATCTCACTTTTGTTCTTCTGCACCTCAAACAACTCTGTTTCCAAACTGGTGATCTGAACATGGACAAACCCCAGGTTAATACCAAACCAGGACTCACAACTAAATGCACAACTACTCCTAGAATGCTCCCTGTACTGCTGTTATGGGATAAGGTCCATGTTGGAAGCAAGAAACAGGAGGAGATGTGCATGGCCAGCTCCAGCTCATCCCTCATTCCTGGTGCTTCCAAGGAAGAAGGAGCCATCTAGACTCAAGCCAGAAAAAGATGGAATTCTGCTCCACAAAAGGAGTGGAACAACCCAGGCACATGGTGAAAACTCAAAGCTTCCACACATTGTGGTGCTCCTCCAACATGGAGGACCCCAAGACACCCCAGTTTAGGTGCTCCCTGTGCTCAGAGTGCTGATCTTATCTAAGCAGATGTTCAGCCTGGTCCATCAGGACTCATCCTGGTTCCTTCACTGCTCATAGGAAATTTTCAGTCCCTCCAGAAGGACTCCTCAGGATTTGGGACAGCAAAGCACTGACCTCTGTGACCACTGACTTCTGTTCCTCCTGGCACTTCCTGGCAGGTGGGAGTTTGGACAAGGTCTCACTCTGCATTCGGATCACCCCACAAGGGCATCTGCCCTTTGGGGAAAAATTATTGGTACTGAATTTATAAAGGGCTCAAAGGAGTTCAGAGCAGCCCAGATAAGGATCATCCCAGAAGAGCAGCTCAGCTTCTTTTCCCCATAAGGGACCCCATAGACCGTTTTACAAAATCCAAGTCTTGGCACTGGCAGCTCCCCTGCTCCACTGCTGGCAGGAGCCTGGACAGTTTTCCTTTCATTCCTTAGGCTTGAAATCCAGTTTGAGCTTATTTCTAAAACCCCAGGCTGGACTGTCTAACTGCCTGAGCTTGGCTCTCCTGAAATGAGCTGGGACACTGGAGGGAGATGAAGTCCAGCTCCACAGAACCCCAGACTGGTTTGGATTGGAAGGGACCTTAAAGCCTATCCAGTTCCACCCTGTCATGGGCAGGGAGGGACAGCTTCCTCTATCCCAGGTTGCTCCAATCCCCATTCAACCTGGCCCTGGACACTTTCTGGGATCCAGGGGCAGCCACAGCTTCTCTGGACAACCTTTCCAGGGCCTCCCCACCTTCACAGCCAAGAAATTCTTCCTCATATGTAATCCCAAAGCCAAAGAAGTGCCAAGTCCCTGCCAATCCCAGTCCATTTCCAAAGCAGCACCTCAAAGCCCCTGAGCTTTGCTCTCTCTGATGAGTTCCTGGCACCAACTGGGTCTGCTGGAGCTTCTAGCAGGGAACGGTCTCCAACACACAGGAAAGTTGCTGCAACACTGCTGTTTAAATTAAAGATATGAGCTCACCAATGTGTTAAAAGGTATTAAAAGTGGGGTGAAACACCCGGATCTCTCACAGAAGAGCTAAAGGATAACAAACCCCTCTCCTTTTGCATGACTTGATGATAATTTTGAGTTCCGCAAGACTTTGGAACTCCAAAAGGGAACTCAAATGTAAAACACACCTCCCTTCCTCACCCCCAGCCAGCCTTTGGTCAGAAGTTGATACTCAGCAATGTATTTCTTTATTCTCCCTCCAAGCCATTAACTTTCAAGCACTTAATTTGTGCTCCCAAATCCCATGCCAGCAGCAGAACAATCCTCACTCTGTATCCCACTGCCCTGGTCCTGAGTCACAGCCTGACCAGCCAAGGCTTTTGCAGTTGTGCCAGGACCAAAAACCCTCCCAAGTCCTTCCCAGCTGGGGCAGGACTGGCAAACATCCAGCAGCACTGCCTCGCCCAGGCTCCAACCCCTTCCCTCCTCAACTCCAAGGCCCTTAAAGCCCCCTGGGAATGCAGGACACAGCTCAGCAATCTCCAATTAAGCAGATGGATCCATCCAAGGATTAAAACCCATCTCCTCGTCCATCCCGCCTCTGCTCCATGGCCCTGCATCCCTCAAAATGGTTCTTTTCCAGCTGCAGCAGCTGCCAAGCCTCTGCAGACAAAATGCCTCACATCTCCTTGGCTCCTGAGCATGGCATTCCCAGGGATCTGTGTGACAGCCCACAGAGCAAAGCAGTGATTTGTCCAAACTGAAAACACATCGTGTTTGATTTGTGGAGGGCTGTGTTTACTCCGGTCCAAGGGGGAAGAGTTTGGTGTGAGCTGAACAAGCCCCAGGTTAAACCAAAGCACTGCCACAGTGGACAGACCCTTTTCCATCCCATCCCAGAGCTGGCCCGTGGCTCCTGCAAGACAGGAGACAAACATGGTGCCACTGGTACCCTCATTAAGGTATTTGAACTTGCCTTCAGCCTGTTTTTAGAGGCTTTTCCAGAGGCTACTGGGAATTCCTCATCTCTTCCTTTGAACAATCCAACTTAGAGTTGTGTATTTACGTGGGATATGCCAGCACCATCTCTGACACCATGTTTTAACCCAACACTAGGTGTCAGGATATGCCATTCCTCACTGAAAACTGGGGAGGCAGGGGAGGAGGGGCTAAAACCTCACCTCAGAAATCCCCCAGGGACACTCTGGACTGGTGCAGCTGCCAGTCAGGAAAGATAGATCAATCCAGGCCCACTGCAGAGAGAATTTCCAGCACAGACAGAGGGCAAAGGACAAGAGCTCCAGCAAGGAAGAGCTCCTGAACAGGCAGTAGAGCCTCAGCCCATGGGAAGCACCTTCTCAGCCAGCCCTTGTGGGGAGAATCCCATCTACCTGGCCAGACCAAAGTCTGTTTTCCTCTGTTCTCTCTGGCTGTAAATTCCCCAGCTGTTCCTTCTGTAAGGGATCAGGTGCCCTGGCAGTGATGCTCCACACAGAATTTTCCTTGGGGAAGCAATGCCAACCCAGCCTGTAGTGCCAGTGCTCCTCACAGAGCTACTCCAGAGGGACAGAGAGTCCCTCCAGAAAACTGAGGCTAAAAACCACCCTGACAAAGGCAGCATCAGCCTGAGAGGCTTCAGCCACAACTTACTCCTTGCTCAGAGGATGGAGGTGGCTCTGCAGGTGCTCAAGGAGGCCCCCAATGTTGCCATGGTTCTGGAAAAACAGATGTTCAATAAGTGCTTCACATCTGTGATTTTCCAAAGGTTTCCATTTGTCACATGCAAATAATAAAGAATTTCTATCCACCTCCTGAAGTCAAAGCATTATTTGAGTGGACTTGTCCTATTAACAGGTATAGATCCAGGTTACCCTGGGACGAGGGTACCCAAAAACAAGTAGCACCCAGGTTAGGAAGATGCTGCTGAGGTCACATTTTGATCAAGACTGAGCAAAGCTTCTCAAGATGGATCTCAGAGGTCTTCCAAGAGAGGTGACCAGCCCCACACCAGCAGCTGCTTCACCACAAGATAGGAAAAATTCCCTGTCCCTCAATTTGTGTGTTCAGAGGGATGTTCCCAGGTACAGCAGATCCTGAGCCTTCACACTCAGCACTGTTTGACACATCTCCAAGATCCTGTCCCTGGGGAAAAGCCAAAGTGCAATCTTCTGCCACCAGGACACTTAACTGGTGATATTTCCTGGGATGAAGGAGCATCAGTGTCCTAGACAGTAAGGTCAGATGTGATATTGGGAAGGATTTCTTCCCTGTGAGGGTGGGGAGGCCCTGGCACAGGGTGCCCAGAGCAGCTGTGGCTGCCCCATCCCTGGAAGTGTCCAAGGCCAGGTTGGACGGGGCTTGGAGCAACCTGGGATAGAGAAAGGTGTCCCTGCCCATGGCAGGGCTGGGACTCGATGGGCTTTAAGGTCCCTACCCAACCAAACCAGTCTGGGATTCTGTGAGGGGGAACAGGAGATGGAAAAGATAACATTTCCATAACACCAGGGAATCTGCACTTCCAACCAAGAGTCATTTACTCCCTGCTGGGATTTTTTCTTCCCTCTCTCTCCCAAACTGGAAGGTTTTTCTGGCTGTTTTTCTTGTCAAACTAAACACAGCAGAGTGCAGGGCCAGGTCAAACATCATTCTATTTTTCCAATCAGAGAGAAAAACAGACAAAATGAAGGAAACCCAAACCTTGTCTCTCCTATTCCTTACTCACTTTCTGGTGCAGTCCCTCCACCTTGCTCTCCAGCTGTTGCTTCTCTTGCTTCGTTTGGATCTGTGTCTCTCCCAGAATTGATTCCAGCTCCTTATTGCCCTCACGTTTCTGCTCCAGTTTTTGCAGCTTGTGAAGGAGCTGGGAATTCCTCCCCTCAATGTTCTCCATGGCTTCACAGCACCTGCACACCAAAACCCAGCATCACCAAGGCTGGAACTGCATCCCAACTGTCTCCCACCAGCAAGGAAAAGCCGAGGTTCTCCTCACACTCTCCTGCTGATTTCCAGTCTCACACCCAGCATGTCCTGTGCCTGTCCTCGTTTAGATGGGAGCTGGGGGTGATGGGATCTACACAAGGAATGATGAAGTTCTGGGCAGGAAACAGGTAAGGCACAAGGCTGCCAACAGCAGAGAGACAACAGCAAATTCAACTGCTTGAGGTGGAGAACAGGCTTGGGAATCTGAAGGGAAAAGAGCCAGACAGATGGGATCGGCCGCCCTTTCCCCCCTGAGCCTGCCAGAAGAGATGCAGCAGCTCCTGAGCAGATATTAGGAGAACAAAGCTTTGAATTCCCTTAGAAATCCCTGTTTACATATTTATGTCTGAAAGCCAGGTGTTTTGGTGCACTCGAGAGCAACCAAATCCAAAGAAAACTTCTCAGCACCAGAATAGGTTTAGAAAGAATATTTTTGTCTGCAGAGAGCCCCAAAAGCCCAGCTCTCTTCTTTTAGGAAAGCAACAAATTGGAGGAAGTGTCAGCATTTAACTGGAAAAAGTGATTCCTCAGGACTGCATCTCCTCCAAATTTTCCATTTTGGAGCAGAAGTCCAAAAGAGTATTTCATCAAAATCAATTGATGCAGGAGAGAGCACTAGAGGCACAGCACCAGGAGCCAGTGGAAGTACAGAGGGTGAAGGATTGCTACACCTCTCACCTTTTGTGGAGAGTTTCAACACCCTGATCTCCATGTTCTTCAAATGGGGCAATTCTGCTGGCACCAGTGTCTCCATCAGCTCCTGCTTCTTCCTGTGTGCCCTGTGCCTGAGAGAAAATCAACATTAGCACAGAACTAGGATTGAGATCTCAGAATACCAGGATAGATTGGGCTGGAGGGACCTTAAAGCTCATTCTGTTCCATGGGCAAGGAGGGACATCTTCCACTATCCCTGGTTGCTCCAAGTCCCATCCAACCTGGCCTTGGACACTCCCAGGGATCCAGGGACAGCCACAGCACTTCTTTGAGCAACCTGTGCCAGGGCCTCACCACCCCCAAAGCCAAGAATTCTTTCCCCATGTCCCATCTATCCCATCTGACCCTGCCCTCTGGCAGTGGGAAGCCATTCCCTATGTCCTGTGCCTCCAGGCCCTTGTCCCAGTTCCCTCTCCAGCTCTCCTGGAGCCCCTTTAGGCCCTGGAGGGGGCTCTGAGCTCTCCCTGGAGCCTTCACTTCTCCAGGTGAACACCTCGTTTTCCCAGCTTGGCTCCAGAGCAGAGGGGCTCCAGTCCCTGGAGCATCTCCTTGGTCTCCTCACTCAGCTGCAACAGCTCCACATCTTCCCCATGCAAGCACAGAGTGATTCAAGGCTACCCGTGTCTCTCAGAAATAAAACACATGAGCCACGTCAGCTTCATCTCTCAGCCCTAGGAGCAAAATCCTCTAACCCCAGAACAGCCAGGTTCTCATGGACAGCTAGGTTCTGGGATGCAGAGGGGACCTTGTTTTTCTGGAATGCCAAAGAAAGAGCTCTTGGAAACACCTGCAGTGAGGCCATTCCGACTCCCTCAGCCAGTGGAAGCTCTGGCCTCTCGCTCCGCTGGTACTCACAGATCTCCTCCTTGAGCTGCTCCACCTGCAACACAAAACATCTGCTTTGAGTTTTGGTCAACATTCCATTTTCACATTTATTATTAATTTATTACTCTTCCTTATCCTGAGGGATTGGTTGAGATCCCTTGGCTGCTCCAGCTACTGAGTGGCCTCAGACAAGGAGCAGCAAAAGTGGGAAAATGCTCCAATCCATTAAAGGGTGATTTTCCTGAACTTACTTCACTTCCTGACCACACCCACATTGTGTCAGATTTCAACTGCTACTTCTGATGATACCTTCTAGTGTCTTCTATCCATGGGATCAATGGAATTCCATTAGCAGCAGCAGCTCTTCAACCCATAGTCACAGCTCATCCCAGGACAACTGCCCAACCTGTTCCTCCCCTACTCTTTGTAACCCACAGGCAAGAAAACACCTTTCAGGACACAGAGCTGCTGTAGTTGGTAATAAGGCACATTTTCTACTACTATGAATTAAAAATTGGAGGGTTCCCAACTTCTGTGCCAACAGTTCAACCCCATTCCTAAGCAATAAAGGGAATTTGCTTTTAGCTTAACATGTGGCTGGAACTGATCTCAGTCTGGCTACATTTTTTCCTGTTCAGTGATCACCGTATGTTACATATATCTGTATGGTTTTTGTCTATATAGACTGATATATATATGTATAAATAAATTTTAGTATTATATTTCTATGTTTTTATAAGCTATACATACATTTGTGTATCCATAATGACCGAAAGGAGCAATGTCCTACAGCAAGGAAAACATTATTTGGAATAAAAAAGAAGTAAACAGAGGAATTTGAACTAAGTTATGTTTTTTTGCAGCTCCAGAAGGAGACTGTGCTATAAATACAAGGTTTGAGGTGACAGACATGGAAAAACCAGCAACTTTTTTAAATGCAAGGAACAAAACTATAAAAAATTCTGTACTATAAAAAAATACTGTAAAATTCTGAACACCTCAAGTGGGAATAAATCCCATTCAAGATATTACCTGAAAAATATTATTTGAAAAGTATCTCCTCAGAGATACTTCTATTAATGTAACAATACTCATTTGATGTGAAAGAACTGCAAGACAATCAAGAGCTCTCAGTGCTGGGATGGCAAGAGGCAATTCCAGGCTCTCAAAGGCTGATCTAAGGAAATCAGGAGGTAAGAACAGCAGCAGATTTTGTGCCCAATAATACATTTTAATAGGAAGCAGACTCTTCTACCCCTTTCCTGTTGGTAATCTCAGTAAGGAATTATCTGGTCGATAGCTTCTTAATTGTTCCTTAATTCTAGGTGGCATTTAAAGAATCTGGACTGTATAACACCAAACATAATAGTAATGTAATAGTAATGTAAATAATTCCATTAGGAGAACCCACAGAAAATAAGCAAATCAACCAATGGGCTTGAGTTAAAAACCAAAGGGGCTGAGAGGGATCAAAAATGAGCATAGATTTCAAATTGATTTCAAACCAGCTGATGGGGGTTTTAGGCTAAACTTAGGTAAACTGAACTCTTTAATCCAGTCCAGGGAAATGCACATGTATTCCTTACTCTGTTTATACACTTGAGTTGGGATAAACACTGACCAGGAGCAGGGAGCTGACCCCTCTCCATGGGCACAGGAAATTGTGTCCCAAAGTCTTCAAGCCACCACTCAGTTGGAGTCACTCAAACTCTTCCTGCATGGAAGGAAGTTCCCAGAGCTGCATTCTCCCTATTTCCCTAATTTTACTGCTCCATGAACCATGACACAGACAAACCGCAGCTCTGGAAAAACTGGGCACAGAACAGAGAGGGGAAAGGGGAAGGCAGGGCAGGTTTGGGAGCAGGGAGGACAGCCAGCCCAGGATTGTTGGCTTGGCTTGGTGGATCCTCACCAGCTCCAGGAACGCTTTCCTCTCTAAGTCGAGCGTCTGGACCCGTGCCCGCAGTGCCAGGATCTCCTTGTCCAGTCGGCTGTTGTGCTCCATGGCCCTCTGGAGCTCAGTCCTGTCTGGAGACAGCAGCACTGGCAAAGTGGTCACTGGCTTGGCCCTGCCAGGCCCTGCCTGGCCCACACTCCAAGCATGGATTCCAGGCTGATCCCACACATGGGAAAGGTGAGAGGCAGCATGGACATGTCCCACATCCACTGGGAATACATCCTGCATCCACATGGGAACACATCCAACATCCACTGGAAGTACATCCCACATCCACGCGGTAACACATCTTCATAAAACACATCCACATGGGACACATCCCACATCCATACCCTCTCCCTCCCACAGCAAAGGCTGATGTTCCTGGAGATCCAGGTTCAACAGCAGTCTCTCCATCATTATTCCAGGAATTCAGTTAACCTCTGAATCACGGAGGTAAACCTCATTTAAATCACTCACCTCATCTAATATAGGTTTCGCTTTCTCTTCGAAAAACCCCAACAGCCACATTTTGAATTTTCACCATAAAATCCATCACTGCCACAAGCAGGAACACAATCCCAGCCAATGTATCCATGTTGTCCACACATTAAAATTTAATGGAATGATCACAACTAGAAAAATTGCACACCAATTTTTCAATGGATCAATGAATAAATTAATCCAAATACCAATAAATGCAGATTCCCAAAATTTCCAGGGCAGAAATAGGAAAAGGTGTTTGTATTAGGAGCACATGTTGAGGACATGCTGGTATCCCCCTGTCTAGGGAGACAATTTTCCTTAGAGAAAAGGGAAGAATTATTTTTCCCTTTTCAGCTTAACACTGGGCACAGGAAATTTTAGTTTAAATTTGACCTCTGTTCAAGCAAAAACCAAAACAATCTACTTTTTGGTTCCAATTTGGAAAAAGCAACAAATTCCTTTTGCAAACAAGCATTCTGATATTGGATTTTCAGTTGTGTCATTTAAAATAAAAAGCAAAGAGCATCTTCACAGAACCACAGAATGGGTTGGGTTGGAAGGGGACCCCGAAGATCATCTCATTTCAACACCCATCTTCCACCAGAATGGAAATTTTACTCAAAAGCCTGTTGACCACTACACAAATTGATTATAAAATTATAATACAATGATGATTATCAGGTTGACGAATGGATAATCAAATTCCAGCTCTTTTCCTCTTGCAAAAATCCTGACCACTCCCAATTTTCCCAATTAATTCTCCTGTTTTTCCCCCTCAGCTGCCTTCAAGATTGACCACAGGGGTGATTCCACAAGCACAACAGTATTTGGATGTGGCAGCCCAGTTCTACTTTGGAAAAACGCCACAACATTCCTTAAGCACTTGGTTAAATACCTTTAAAGCCTTTCCTCACCAAAATCCCACTAACTGGGCTCAAACTGGTCAGGAATTCTTCCCTCCAATGTACACGAGTTGTCACTGAACCAAAATATGTCGTTTAAGGGGGTTTTATTAAGGATGAGTGACCCTAGTTTAGGTTTTTAGTAGCAAATCAATTGATTCCCAGAGCAGTTGGCTCAGAGCTCGCCGGGAGGAGAAGCGTTGCAGAGATACAGAACAGGGAAGCCACTGGGATGTCACCACCCTCATTTTGCACACACAGCACAACAAACCCCAGAGATAAAACAAGCATTAAACTCTTACTCACATTTTGTAAAGCCTTGTATTCATCTAACACCTTAGAAAGCACAAATTTCCCTGCACAGGCTGCAATCCACAGGAGTCCCAGGCTGGAGCCCGTACATGCTCCAGAGAATCAGCACTGGAGCTGCCACATCACTCACCCCATCCCTGGGGACTATCGATCCCCACCCAGTACAGGGATGAAAAGGCTGGGAATGATGGGGCTGGAGAGGAGCTGCTGGGGTTGGAGAGGAGCTGCTGGGGCTGGAAAGAAACTCTCAGGTCCTGGTGCTGTGTGTGACCTCCAAGGGAAGCCTCAGGACCTGCAATGCTGCCCTAAACCTGCCCCAGATAGTGGCAGTCTCCTTCAGGGGGTTGGACCCTGCAAAGGCACATGGGGCTGTTCTCCAATGACATTCTGCATCACACATTTCGGGACGGCAAGGAATCCCCCAAAAGAGCATCCAGACACCAGTGTGTCACTAAGGACATTTTCATGGACATTTCACTTCAAGAGCAGATTTACCATGTCTTCCTCCAGAAAACTGTTTATTTCTACAGTCAGAATTCATTAAAAAATCCTACTAATGAATAGCACTTCAGGGCTGGTCAGTTCCCCACTGCTGCACTTTCTAAGGATCCTATGGAGGCAACATCCCAAATTGTACCTGGAGAGCCCTGGGATAAGAGGTCCAGCTCTGCTAACTAACACTATGCACATGGTAATTCAGCTACCCTGCTTCCAGACCAAGTCATCATTCCTTCTCCATCAGCTCCCAGGGCAGAAGGCTCTCCCTGGAGAGGAGATAGGAAACTCCCAGGGATAGAAAAGAAATTCATCCAGACTGTGCAGCCGTATCACAGATGAGAGAAGCCCAGTCTCAGAATTAATGGATTTGTGACTGTTAACTGTATTCCCACCTCCTAGGAAGCAGGCTGACTCCTGGCACTGATTTTCCCACATTCCAAGCAGCAAGGACAGACTGCCTCTCTGCTCCCCAGAGCAACACTTACCTGCTCCACTCTGCTCTTTGCTTGGTGTATCCAGCCCCTCTGCCACCCTCTGGATATCTTCTTGGGACTCCACCAGCCTCTGTGGGCTGTCTTCCAGAATGCCCACAACTCCTGCAGGTGATGCTGGCTCCCCCTCCAGCTCTTCCCTGTGGAACTGAAGCACAAGGGTTAATGTGGCAATGGAAATGAGGAATCCTGTGGTGATGTGACCAAGGCAGAGCTGTTTGTCACCCCCTCTACCTGGTCCCACTGGGAAAATGTGTATTTCCTCATCTCCAATGCCAGTTCTGGGACAAACCAAGGGCAGGAGATGCCCACCAGGCAGCCCTGCCCCAAAATGTGAGGTGTTCCCCAGCTCTCAGTAGAAGGGATTATTTCCTGCCCAGGCTGGGCACAGACTGAGGATGAGGCTGTGACGCTGTTTGAGCTCTGGGTTTTTTACTCTAAACCTGGCAAAAACCCTTTTAACCTGCTTAAGGACAAACCTGAAATGAGGGAGACCAGAAGTGTGATGAGGAGCATCTAAGGGAGCTGGAAGAGGCTCAGCCTGGAGAAAAGGAGGGTCAAGAAGGACCTTCTGGCTCTGCACAACTCCCTGACAGGAGGGTGCAGCCAGTTGGGGGTCAGGCTCTGCTCCCAGGAAGCAAGGATAGGAGAAGAGGGAATGGTTTCAAGCTGTGCCAGGGGAGGTTTAGATTGGATATTAGAGAAAATGTCTTCATGGAAAAGGTGGTCAGATATTGGAATGGGCTACCCCTAGAAGTGTTCAAAAACCCTGTGAATGTGGTACCTGGGGACATGGGTTAGTGGTGGCCCTAGAAGTGCTGGGGAAATGGTTGAACTCAATGACCTTGGAGGGCATTTCCAACCTTGGTGATTCTATGAATTCTCAACTATGAGCCAGCAGGAAAATGAGCATTTCCTTATTTCTGTCTCCCCAGGAAGCTGTGTACATTCCTGATGCTGTAGGAATTCAGCTCCCAATGCCTGACAGGTGTGAGCAGAGCCAGCCTTGCACACAGAGATGTTCCAGAATAACAGCACCACCAGCACAGGGGCCATGTGTTCCTTGGCACTGCCACGTGTCCCTCAGGATCATGAGAGGGATTTTCAGTTCCAACGTATCTTGACTAGAAGGGGTTTTGTTACCATGCCTTACACTGGACAGGAATGTTTCAACTAGAGTTATTCCCAAACCCTTGTGAAAATCCCTCAGTTTTCCCAGCTCTTCCTCGGAGCTCTGTGGGTTCACTACGTTTTTTAAGACCTCTGATTTCCTGGGCCTGCCCACAAGAGCTGGAGAGCTCAGTTTCACCCAAAGTTTTGGCACTCAGTGTGATTGGCTCACTCTGTCAGAGTAACACTGGGAGACTCAGAATCATGGGATCATAGAAAGGCTTGGAATGGAAGAGACTTTAAAGCCTATCCCATTCCACCCCTGCCATGGGCAGGGACACCTTCCACTGTCCCAGGCTGCTGCAAGCTCCGTCCAACCTGACCTTGGACACTGCCAGGGATGGGGCAGCCACAGCTGCTCCGGGCAGTCTGTGCCCCACCCTCACAGCCAAGAATTCCTCCCCCATTCCCCCCTGTCCAGGCACTCCAGACCCTCTCCAGCTCTCCTGGAGCCCCTTCAGGCACTGGAAGGGGCTTTAAGGTCTCTCTAGAGCCTTCTCCAGGTGGACACCTACAGCTCTCCCAGCCTAGCTCCCAAGGGGTTCCAGCCCTCAGAGCATCTCCGTGGCTTCACTCCAACAGGTCCTTCCTGTGCTGGGGATCCCGGAGCTGGAGCAGCACTGCTGGAGGGGGCTTCTTCAGAGAGAAGCAGAGTCACAATGCTGTTTGGCTTTGGGGTGCAAACACACACTCCTGCTCATGTCCAGCTTTTGATCCACAAGAACTCCCAAATCCATCCTACAGGGCTGCTCTCCATTAATTCCTCCCCCAGCCTGTGCTCATTCTCAGATTGCCCTGACCCAGGCACAGGAACTTGAACTCCAGGAGCTTTCCTGGACCATTGCTCCGCATCCCTCTTTTTTATGGTGTTACACATTCCTGCTCCACTGCATCTGCACTCAGGGGGTCTTAAGGCTCAGCACATTGGTTGCCATTGATATTTGGCACTTGAGAGGGTGAGTGAGGTAGCACATGCCATGAATCCAGAAGGCATTTCCCTATGGCTTTCTCGGAGTTGACCACACAGAGAGGCAGGTTTGTATCTCACCTTTCTGCTTTCCTGGGGATGCAATAAAATAATCAATTCTGCTTGAGCCATCTGGCTAAAAGCTGAATTTATCCCTGTACCAGACAGGAACGTGTCCGGCCCTTCATTCCAAGAGTGGAACAGGTCAGCTGGGAACAAGCAAGGCCACACATTCCAGTAAACAGAGTAAGATGAGCAAGTAACACCTTAACTTTTAACACTAATGGTTCTGCAAAACAAGTGGGATGCTCCCGGGAACAATGGAGTGTTTAATCAACAGTTTCTGCTCCACAGGCACAGACAGCAATGACATCACTGGGGAGACTAATCAGTCCAGTCAGGGAGACTTTTCCAGGAAAACACATCTCCAATGTGTTCAGCTGATTAAAAACGCAGAAAGAGTGCCCAATGTAAGAAATGCAGAGAAGCCATGGTTGATTGGAAACAAAGAGCATTAGATTTGTAACAATTCCATTGAAGCGTTCAAGGCCAGGCTGGAGCAATCTGGTCTAGTGGAAGGTGTCCCTGGTCACTTCCAATCCAAACTGGAACTGTGTGATTCCATTCCTGTCAGCAGGAAGAAACAGAAAGGAACAAGAGAAAGAGCCCTGACCCCTATTTGAGGTCTTGCTCCCTCCTCACTGCCTGAGACCTCAGGGACAAACAGTAGCTCCCAGAATCCCAGAGCATTCCTGGACTCTAGTTCCATGGAGACATGATCATAAGTCAGGAGTAGGTAGGAACTGGTGGCCTTGGGACCATAGAATCAGAATATCCTAAGCTGAAAGGGACCCACAAGGATCATCCAGACCAACTCCTGGCCCTACACAGACACCCCAGGAATCCCACCCTGTGCCAGGAGCAATTGCCCAAATGCTCCTGGAGTTCTGGCAGCCTTGGGGCCACAACCATTCCCTGGGGAGCCTGGTCAGTGCCCACTACCCTCTGTGGGAAGAATGTTTTCCTGATATCCAACCTAAACCTCTTTGGCACAGCTCCAGCTGCTCCCTCAGAACCTGGCCCTGCTCACAAAGAGCAGAGATCAGAGCTGCCTCTCAGGAGAAGCTGCAGCCCCCAGTGAGCTCTGCCCTCAGCCTCCTCTGCTCCAGCTGAATCGAGAGAAAGTCATTCTTACCCAGTGAAAATCCTTACACCAACCACATCATAAACTCCTCAACACAGGATTACAATCAATCCATTTCACTGTGCAGATGTGGGATCAAATCAAGTGCTAAGTGTGAGAACTAAGAAAGGCACTGACTTAGAATCCTGGAATCCCAGACTGGTTTGGTGTTGGAAAGGATCTTAAAGCTCATCCCATTCTATACCCAACCATAGGCAGGGACACTTTCCACTATCCCAGGTTGCTCCAAGCCCTGTCCAACCTGGTCTTGGACACTTCCAGGGATGGGACAGTCACAGCTTCTCTGGGCAACTTGTGCCAGGGCCTCACCACCCTCAAAGCCAGGAATTCCTTCCCAATGTCTGATCTAGACATAATCTGTCAGTTTGAAACCATTCCCCCTTGTCCTGACTCTTGTAAATACTGTCAACTCCATCTTTCCTGTAGCTCCTTCAAGTATTTCGGCCCCAAGACACCACAGTGGCCTCAGAGACAGGAGAAACAATTTTCATTACAGAAATATGCCGAAGATATTCCTTCCCGCAGCTCTCAGGCAGCCAGAGCCATGGAGTAGGAGGTACCTGGAGCCCATCAGTTATGCTGTGGGATTCCAGCTGTCGGGCTGCCACTTCCAGCCTTCCTAGCAGCGCCGCCCGCTCCACCAGAAAATATGCGACCTGTTCACTGGCAGCACTGCAGGAGATCTGGGATAAACCTTCCTGCTCCAGCATCTCCTCCACCTCCTTCAGCTGGGTTTCTGCAAAGCAAGGTAAGGCTTGGTGTAAGCAGAGGAGAAACAAAGGGCAGGGTTTCCTGGAGATCTGTCACAGCTCCTCTAAACATTCCTCACTGCAACAGCCCCATTTCTCCTGGAGCCTAACAGCTCCTCAAGTCCCTCCTGCTTCCCACCTCCCTCAGTGCCTCCCATTCCCTGCTATCCATTATCTCAGCCCTATTCCATCTCTCCCAAGATTTCTCTTCACATACCCTTCCCTGCCTGCCAAGCATGTGATAGGAGCTGCTCTCCCCAGGCAGAGTTCTCCCAACCTGGTTCATCCTCAGCTCCTTCAACCCCAAGTACAGCTTGGTGGAAACTAAACACCAGATTAAACAGACACCGAGAGAACCAGAGAACCATTAAGATTGAAAAGACCTCCAAGATCATGCGTTCCGACCCTCAGAACATCAAGTCCAACCTTGGAAAGAAAGCAAACAGATGGACACAGAGTCATAGATGTTTTCTTTGGCAGGAGACACACAAAATACCAGATCACTCCTAGAGAGCATCACTATTTTCCCAAGGAATGTCTAGGAAGGAGGCAGATCTAACGCCTTTAAGAATTAAACTGCCAGTGCTTATGTTTATCCAAAAATTATAGCCAGGAAGACTCTGTACTGGGAAAAACTTCCAGACTCAAGGGTCTCTAAGGCAGAAAGGTGAGAACAAGACTTGCAGGAGTCAGTTTATGGCTGGGCACCATTGTATTTGTACAACCAACAGTTGTTAGAAAGACCCCCTGGTTGGTGTGGTTGGAATTTACCTGCCAGGAGAAAATGAGGAACCTTTGGTGTCTGGCATGATGAGGGCAGCAACTCCTGCATTGGATCCAGCAGCTTATGGAGCCAGGGGAGGACTTTTCAAACCCTCCCTATGTAATTCATATTAAAACGAAAACCAACAGATCAAATTTCTAGCCCAAACCACATTATAAAGGCTTCCAAGTGTTCTAAGACAGGAAGTGCAGGGAGTTATATAGAAGTAGGCAGGATATTCACATTCTTTCCCTGCTCAGGGATCTAGAGTTGGACAGCAGAGGTTCAGCAGAGTAAATATTCCTCAGACACAGGACATACAGAGTCCTGGACAAGCCTGTCTCTCACTCTCATGCACTGATTTAACACAGGACCCAGCACAATCACATCCCGAGGCTCCAATCGATCCCATGTTTCCACTCCACGCTTCTCAGCCAGCTCCATCCAGTCCTGTGGATGGAAAACACCCTGCGGTTTCCCAGGCATCTTCCCCAGGGAGATAAAGCACAGCCTGGTCAATATAGGGTCAAACAGGGCTCCCCAGAAGCCTCCTGCTGCACCAGAGCAAACAAGGCAGTTTGCAGGATCAAAACTGATCCGTGTGCCTCGGGAAGAACCCACAGATCACACCAAACTGAACTGCCTGGCAGCTTCCTCTCCCAGTTTTGCCAAATCCCAGCTAAAATGAACAGAAACTGCTCTGGTTTATGCCCAGAATGGGACCCCCTGTGCCCTGAACCACCTTCACTTGCCAGTGCTCCCCCTGTCCCCAGCCTGTAACGCAGGATGAAGCGGTATCATTTTAGATCGCATACATATTCCAGAGGCTGGAGAGGAAAAAGGATTTGTGAGGATGAGGGGGGTCTGCTCACATAGCACAGGTTACCTATGGGTAAACCCTCCTGATTCCTTACAAGCCCCTTCCCTCCTCCATCCAGTGTCTGGGATGGGCCAACCCCTGCCCCAGGCACTGTCACACAACAGCTACACTGGCATCTCCCACATCTGTCCACGTTTGCTTGGAAGCAAATTTTATATTAATATTTGTATTTTCCTACCCCAGGAATACTCTGAGAAACAGCAGCCACCTCATCCCACCCCAGCCCTACATCCTCCAGCCCTGCTGGGTGTGTTTAACCAGCCCAGCTGTTACAACAAACAAGCTCAGACCATGACTGTTTTTTGTTTTTATTCCACTTTCTAAACACATCCAGGCAGCTCCCTGAGCACTGTGTTTCACTGCCATTCCAGCTGTTTTTCAGGAAGGCTTTTGGGAGCGCCATTGATCTGCCCTCCAACAACACCCGGCGCACTCAGCGAGAGCATCAGAAACGGATCAGGTACTGCCTGGAGGGAAGGAAAAATGTCACTCTGGGCAGAGGTATCAGATGAGGTGACGCTCAGCCCAATGGCCCAGCATCAACCAGCCTTGGCTGCTCCCTGTAGGAATATGCGAGCCCGGGATGGCAGGGAGCAAATGTGTGAGCAGCTATTTACTTTTTATCTTCAGAAGCTGCTCAGTGTCAGTCACCAGCACTAACTATCCTCAGGGTCTAAAGGAAGGCTGGAGAGAGACTTTGGTCAAGGGCCTGGAGTGACAGGACAAGGGGGGATGGCTTCCCACTGACATAGGGCAGCGTTAGATGAGATACTGGGAAGAATTTCTTGGCTGTGAGGGTGGGGAGGCCCTAGCTCAGGTTGCCCAGAGCAGCTCTGGCTGTCCCATCCCTGGAAGTGTCCAAGTCCAGGTTGGACAGGGCTTGGAGCAACCTGGGATACTGGAAGGTGTCCCTACCCATGGTAGGGGGTGGAATGGGATGAGCTTTAAGATCCCTTCCAACCCAAACCATTCCATAATTCCATGATTTTATGAAACAGCTTTTAGCAGATAAGTCTCTCCTGCTTCCCAGTGATCCCACTTCCTAAGTGATCCCAGACCAAGAAGAGCTTCTGATCCATTTTTTCTGCTGTTGGAAGAGGGAGTGTGCTCAGACCTGAGAGCCCACACAGGGGTCTCCAGGCTCCCTTCCCCAGCTGTCAGCTCAGGTGTATCAGTACAGATCCTGTCCTTCACCCTGCATAATTCACAGCTCAGGCTCCTCCTTTGTATCACTGGCTTGAATCAGCCACTGTCCCCAGCTGTCCCTTCCCATTCTCCTTCCAGTGCTTCCAAAAGCTACCAACCACCACCCTGTCCTCCTGCCTTGTCCACATTTTTAACAATCCAAGCAGACCATGGTCTGTCTTTCCACAAGCCCCTTCTCCAGCCCAATCCACTGGATCATCCTATGCCTGCTGAGACATCCAGGTATCCTGCAAAAATAACAGGGGGCACAAGACGTGGAGCACAAATCCTAGGGGGAGCAGCTGAGGGGGCTCAGCCTGGAGAAAAGGAGGCTCAGGGGGAACCTTCTGGCTCTGCACAATCCCCTAACAGGAGGGGACAGCTGGGAGGGTTAGGCTCTGCTCCCAGGGAACAGGGATAGGATGTGAGGAAATGGCCTCAAGATGTGCCAGGGGAGGTTGTGGTTGGATATTCATTGAAAGGCAAGTCAGGAACTGGCACAGCTGCCCAGAGAAGCAGCAGAGTTACCATTCCTGGCGTGGTTCAAAAAATGTGTGGATGTGGTGCATGGGATGGACCTCACAGTGCTGGGAGAATGTTTGGATTTGATGACCCTAGAGGGCTTTTCCAACTTAAACATTCCCATGATCCCAAGAACTCTGATGAAAAGCAGAGGCCTGGGGAATAGACAACGGGATGCAGCACAGAACCCTACAGCAGGGACACATTAGACACCTGGAACAGCCCAACAGAGGCCTTTGGGATTTTGCAGCATCTCCAGCACAAGCACATCCAGCCACTCCATACTGGAGATGGCCAGGGGGATTATTTTATGGAGAGGCTGGCCTAGAACCATGGAACCACAGCATATCCTGAGCTTAAAGGGACCCAGAAGGATCACCCAGTCCAACCCCTGACAGCGCCCAGGACACCCCAACAATCCCACCCTGGGCATCCCCGGGAGCAGTGTCCAAATGCTCCTGGAGCTCAGGCAGCCTTAGGGCCAGGACCATTCCCTGAGAAGCGTGGGCAGTGCCCCATCATCCTCTGGGAGAGAACCTTTTCCTGACATCCAACCTGGCACATCTCCAGCTGTTCCCTCATGTCCTTTCCCTGGTCCTAGAGAGCAGAGATAAAATCCTCCTCCAGAAGAGCTGCAGCCTGGGATGAGCTCTCCCCTCAGCTTCCTCCGCTCCAGCTGAACAAACATGGATAAAAGGATCAGTCACTCAATAAAGTGCTCTATAAGGACTCAAAACATCTTAGTGCTGGCACCTCTCCCTGCACATTACAGCCCAGAGGTAGCAGGGCTTCCAGATTCTTAAATTATCCATGCACATCTCAGGATAGCAGCCAATGCCAGCAGTGAGTCAACAACAAGTCCTGAACCTCAAAATCTGAGTGATATCCAGAAAAATATCCCTCCAGAAAAACTCTGCAGCACCAAAGCCACACAACCCCCTCAGGGACAACACACTGGGAACAACTGGATGGCAACCGGCAAGCCCTCCTGGATACACTGAGATCTATGGACAAGGATCTCAGCTTCCATTCCAGGGGTACACATTGCTTAACAGCCTCAGGAATCCCTAAGAAATGGAGAAAGTCCAGAGAAGCAGAGCCACCAGGAAGAAATTACTGCATTCCAGCTTTGGGGACATTCTCCTGCCACCTTGTGGAAAGAGAGAGAACCAGGAACAGAATCTTCTGCCACAGCGAGATTCCAAAGAGCTCATTATTCATTTTAACCTTTGCAAGCAGCCTTTTCACCACAAACCACGGCTTTAAGTGCCCAGAGACATCAAATTTTTAGGTAAATCCATCTTTGGAAAGTCACACCATCAGATGTGCTCCCTGAAAACCCAGCTGATGCTCAAAATTTCCCCCAAACTCCTGTATTTGCTGTCCCAAAGCCTGAATCACAAAGAAACTCTTTGTGCCATCACCCCCAATCTTACCTTAGGACCAGGACAATACAGCTCACAAACGGAGTTAATGGTGACGTGGGCTATGAGCACCACTGAAAGTACAATAGGAAACTGAAGAAAATCAAGAATTAAACCTAGCAAAAGTGACCCTAGAGTTTGAAAATAAATTATTTCAAGTTAAATAAGTGAAATAATTTGTTTAAACAAAATTAATGAAGCTCTGAGGGGCCCTGAGCAACTTGGTCTACTGGAAGGTGTCCCTGCCCATGGCTGGGGGTAGAATTGGATGAGCTTTAAGGTCTCTTCCAAGCAAAACCATCCTGGAATTCAGTGACAATGAGCACACCCAAGTTTTGAATCCCAGAACAATTCCCATTTGTCACACTGTTTTAAAAAATGCTGAGTTTGTGTAAACCAAAGCCAAGAGTAAATTCACTGGCTTGGTGGAGCAACAGATAATTTAGAGCTGGAAACCAAAGAGCATCATCAATTCTGGTTTTCAAACAGCCTCTGGAAGACGCTTCGTGCAACAACAGAGCTACGTGGTGAACCTACCAAACTCCCTGAATAAAGACAGTAAAAGCAGGCAAGGACCACTAAATCAATTACAAATCTGTTTGAACAGCTCACTAACATTTTTAGCAACTTCTCAAACAACAAACCACTGAGAACTCCCCAAAAATGCTGCTCAGCTCTCCAAGAAGCTTTCCAGACCCAAACACCTGCCAATGCATTCCTGGGGCCTACACTCCAGAGGGAAGGGATTACCCTGCTGCAGGTGTAGCTGTGCCAGCTCCAACCTGAGCTGCTCATTTTCCTTCTCATATTCAGAGGCAATGGCATCCCGCTCTTCTGTCAGGGTACGGACATGGCCCACGTAGCTTTCCACCTGGAATAGAGAAAATCCGGCTATTCCCATGTCTGCTGGTGCCTCCAGTGAGGCAGCAGCACAAAAAGTTCTCCACCCCATCATGTTTACAGGATAACTTCAAATGTTTGCAGGAAAATATGTCTTATGCTTTTGGAACACCTGGGAATGGTAAAACCTTGACTGGACGTCAGGAGGTCATGCAGCTATGGGGGTGCAGGGATGTGGGGATCTGCTGGGCTCACCAGGTGCTTCTTGATGCCCAGGAGGAGGAATGGGGACATAAACCCCGAGTTCCCGAGGGCAGCACTGTGGCAATGACACATGTGAACCTGCTGCTTCACACAGGGGGAATCAGAGGATACAGGCTTGGGAGGGTTAACCCTGGTTATATCCCAGAACCACCGAGGTTGGAAAAGGGTCCCAAGTTCCCAACCTGTGACAAAATTCTATCTTGTCACCAAACCAGAGCACTGAGTGCTACGTCCAATAGCTCTTTGAAAACCTCCAGGGTTGGGGACCACCTCACTGCCCTGGGCAACCCCTACCAATGCCTGACCACTTTTTCAGTGAAGAAATGTCTCCTCACGTCCAACCAGAGCCTCCCCTGGTCCGGCCTGAGGCCGTTCGCTCTCATCCTGTCCCCGTTCCCTGGGAGCAGAGCCCGACCCCTCCGGCTGTCTCCTCCTGTCAGGGAGTTGTGCAGGGCGCCCCTGAGCCTCCTTTTCTCCAGGATGAACCCCTTTCCAGCTCCCTCAGCCGCTCCTGGTGCTCAAGCCCCTTCCTTCCCCAGCTCCGTTCCCTTCCCAGGAGAAGCCCCAGCCGGGCCCGCTCTCCGGCCTTACGTCTCTCATGTCCTGGGCCCGCCGCCGCTCCAGCTCGCCCAGCCGGGTCTCCGCTCGCTGCAGAAGCCGCCAGGCCAGACCCAGCTGCTCCTGGGCCGGGGCGGCGGGGTCGGCGCCCTCCGCCCGCAGCCAGCGCCGGATGGTGTCCGCCGGCACCGGGGACTCCGCCTGCGGGGCAGCGAGAGGAGCCGTGAGAGACGGGGGGGCCGCGGGTATCCCGAGCCCCCGGGGCCGATCCGGCGGTAAAACCGACCCCCCGAAATACCCCCGGGCCGGCCGGTGCCGGGGGAACAACCAATAACCCGAACGCCCCCGGGCTGGTCCCGGGGCTACAACCGGCCCCGCGGGCGGGTCCCGGACACCAACCGGGGCGGCAGCGACAGCGTCCATGCGGCGGGACAGACCCTGGCGCCATGGCAACAGGCCACGCCTCCATCAGCAATGTCGTGAATGGGCCCGTGAGGCCACGCCCCTGTACGTCACGTGTGCTGGGGAGGCCGCGCCTCCGCCACGCCCCCTCCTCCCTCCGTGACGCCCCCTGGCGGCCGACAGAGGGCGCAGCTGTGAATATTCCTACTCCCTATTCCAATATCCAACTCCGGGGTCACCAAAAGGGGCCAAAAGCTTTCCTGATTTTCTTCTAAACCCCAAGTGAATCTGCTGGAGCTAAAGGGGAAGAGAGCAAGTACATGGAGCCAAGCCTAGAGAAGAGAACGCTTTAGGGAGTCCTTAGAGACCATGCCAGTTCCTACAAGGGTCCCCAAGAGGGCTGGAGACAGACATTGGACAAAGACGTGGAGAGACAGGACAAGGTGGAATGGTTTCCCACTGCCAGAGGGCAGGTTTAGATAGGCTATTGGGAAAAAATTCTTCCCTGTGAGGGGGGAGGCCCTGGCACGAGTTGCCCAGAGAAGCTGTGGCTACCCCATCCCTGGAAGTGTTCCAGATAGGTTGGACAGGGCTTGGAGCAACTTCAGCTAATGGAAGGTGGAATGAGATGAGCTTTAAAGCCTCTTGAAACTCAAAGATGACTCAATGAGATTGAGGAACTGAAGAGCTAAGTAGGTCCATAGTGCAGAACCAATTCACTGGCGGAAGACACTGCACAAGGGGATGGTAGAAAAAAGGGAAGACCAGAATATGGAGAAGAGGGACATGGCAGAATCCAGTGAGGACCTTCCACTGAGCCCTCTGGGATCCTTGGAAAGTATTGGACAGATCTTGGACTTGCAGGCGCCACTTCCAGCTTAAGCAACAACCACCATTCCCAGAGTGCTGGTACCCAAACACTGCCAGAGTGGGAGCACTCATGGGCTTGGTTTAACCTCATACATGGAACAGGTGCATCCCTGACATGGGATCCAGATGGCTGCGGCCCAGTTTGAGTTTAGTTTAAGCTTTGAGCTTACGGCACTTCAAAAACAGGGGCACACAATGCTGGAAGCCCACAATGTGATCCCAAGTCCAAGGAAACCTCAAGATTCCCTGGGCCCACTACCCCAGTCTGCTCCTCAAAAAGCACAGATTATTCCTCTCCTTCCCAACCACCTCTGAGAAATTCCAGGACATTCTGAAGACAGCATTGGTGTCATTTCTCCCACCCCTTGTCCCAACACTCCTACAAGGGCATGTTCAACTTACACAAGTTTTTCTATTCTCATCCCTGCTGGCCTATCCACACTGTCTACAGAGGCTCCAAACTAACACAAGGGAAATCCCAGACTCAATTACATACTGGGAGATGAAGACAGGCAATTCTTGGAGTTTATTCATGTTCTTTATCACTTCTGGCCACAGAGAAGTTGTGAGTTCCATCTCCTGACTCAGTTACCAGCTGGATCTCTCCCATCCTGACCAACCTGGACTTCTCCCATCATTGATGGGATCCACCAATCCCATCCTCGTGCTCTTTTCTTGCTCTTCTAGCTTTATTTTCCTTGTTTGCTGGGCATCCCTCACTTTCAGAGGATTGATGTTATTATAAAATCAGTGCTGCCTCCTGAGCACTCCGTGGTTTTACCCAGAGCAGAGTCTTGCATCTGGAAATGTTTCCAGCATTCCCATGTGCTGTTTCCAGGATCCCAGTGAATTTATTTTGAGGACAGCCCATGAGCAGACACAGTGGACAGCAGGAGAGCTGCTGTTGAATTTCTTGCAGACATGAGGAACACACACTCTGAAGCTGGTAACCGTTGGAAGAAGGTTTAGATAAAACCAGGAACATTCCAGTTCTAAATCCACACAGCCAAGAGGAAGCTTACCCTTCCAGGGTCAATCACTGCCACCCCTTCTGCTGCCAGAGAATCATGGAATCACTAAGCCTGGAAAAGCCTTCCAAAATCATTGACTCCAGCCATTCCCCCAGCACTGCCATGTTTACCCTAAACCCTGTTCCCAAGTACCACATCCACACCTTTTTTTGAACACTTCAAGGGATGGTGACTCCACCACTGCCCTGGGCTGCCTGCGCCAATACTTGAACACCTTTCCATGACAATTTTCCCAATATCCTGCCTTGAACCTTCCCTGGCACAGCATGAGGCTGTTTCCTCATCCTGTTCTTTGTTCCCTGAGAGCAGAGCACAACCCCTCCTGGCTGTGTCCTCCTGTCATGGAGTTGAGCAGAGCCAGAAGGTCCCACTGAGTCTCCTTTTCTTCCAGCTGAGCCCCTTTCCCAGCTCCCTCAGCCACTCCTGGTGCCCCAGACCCTTCCCCAGCTCCACTCCCTTTCCATGACACCACCCTCCTCAGAGCCCACGCCCCTTCTTCAACCTTGGCCTCAAGCTTGGATGCATCCTCTGTGATCTGTGCCAAATGGGCCCTTGACTCTGTTTACAGAGCTCTGCAGTGACACTTGAGTCTTGTTTGGTGAGAGCTGCCCAAACACTGCCTTGGAAAACTTCCTGGTGTAAACGGAGTATGAAGCAAAGCAACCTTCAAACACCTGGGATGGCAGGAAAACCTTTGAAACAGATGCTTTACGGATGCTGCTGCAGCACCTGAAATGTAGGAACATAGGATCTTTCCTGGCACAAGAGCTGCCCCCCCAAAAGTTATTGTCACCTCATTCTCCTTTTTACTACTCTGGTTTAACTCAACATCCCTTCTCAACACCACGATTCCCACTCCAGTAATAAAATCAGCACATCTTTCCTGCGAAGCCCCATTCCTTCCTCCAGCCATTCTAAAAGAAACTTCAAAGAGGGAGATTAAAGAAATTCTTTATATACAGAGACCTTAATCATTTCTTGTCCTCCCAGCCCACAGTACAGAAACAAGTTCTTTTCTTCCTTTAGACACCAGGACAAATATCCTTTAGAATGGTTTCACTTCCATGTATTTCTCTTTTACAAAGCTGCAATAGCCGTGGCCAAGCTGTATAAAAGTGACAGAGTGTTGGACAATCCTCCTTAGTGCTCCGTGGGGATAGCTTTATTTCCCTGGACAGGCAATCGCTCCGGTCCCACTCCCTCTGCAGCACAATTCTCTTGTTTCCTCCGAGCTGCTCCTCAGCCTTTTCTCTCTATAAAGGCCGTGTGCTGGCCCTGGAGGTAACTCACAATCTTCTCCTCTATTTCCATGCCTTGTGCTACTTCCTCATCAGACAGGGATAAGGGAGTCTGTGAGTCCCTCATGACAATGATGACAGAGGTTCTCCGGGATTCCAGGACATTGGCCACCACCACCTGGTGCCGGTATTTCTCCAGAGCCTGCCGAGATTTATCCAGGAGGATCTGGGGATCTGTCTCCAGTTTGAAGGAAATCACAAATGCCTCAGGGGCCCAGTCTCTGACCAGGGGTGACAGCATCTTTGGCACCATCTTCATTGTGATCTGCAGTGGGGAAAGACAAAAAGAAAAAAAAATCAGTAAAAACATTACAGGGAGTTTTAATAAGAGATGGGATGGGAAAGAGGGAAATTCCAGCTTTGTTTTATATTCCATTTATACCAGGAAGTTTTTCAAAGCAGTGTTTGGGCAGCTCTCACGAAACAAGGCTCAAATGACACTAAATTTGAATTAAATGATCCATGTGGTGCTCACAATCATGATGTTCGGAGGCTGGGCATTCCCAGAGCTAACCACATTGCGGGAATATAAACATGAGGAGAAAAGATTTATGAAAGCATTACAACTGTCTAAATCTGAGTGTTCAGCTCTCCAGAATTCAGGTAGTTTATCCCATCTTCACTTTTCCTTCTATCGACTCCTTAACATGCATGAGGCATAAAAGTGCTAAAGCATGGAGAAAAACAGCAGGACACTGTTCTCCAGCTTCCCAATCTCTGGACCTATCACTGGGAATCAGGCCATGTCTCATCTTTCCAATGCTAACAATAAAAAAATGAAGCCCAGCAACTTCTTAAAAAGCAATTAATTAAATAAATTTGGTATTTTTTTAATATAAAGAATTCCAGAGCCACCTATTCCCATTGCTGAGAGGGACCTCAGTGCTGCAGTGTTAGTCACTCATACAAGCAAAATGGATCCCAGTCATGGAATGGTGTGGGGTTGAAAGGGGCCCTAAATCCCATCTCATTCCAGCCCCTGCTATGGGCAGGCACACCTTCCTCTATCCCAGGTTGCTCCAAGCCCCATCTAACCTGGCCTTGGACACTTCCAGGGATGGGGCAGACACAGCTTCTCTGGGCAACCTGTGCCAGGACCTCAGCACCCTCACAGGGAAGAACTTCTTCCCAATATCCAATCTAAATCTAGTCTGTCAGCTTGCAATCACTCCCCCCTGTCCTAGCACTCCAGGCCCTTCTCCAAAGCCTCTCTCCAGATAAAAGGTAGCAACTCAAGTATTCCAGGAGCTATTCTCGGAGCACTTCAGCTCTCTGAGACCCACCCTCTCCTCATCTCCATGGAAGCACAGGCAGCTTTAAAGGACAAAGCCAGAGGAGCAGTAGGCACCTCAGGGGCCCCTCTTCATGTGCCACACCACAACTGCAGACATGTTGAAGCTGCTCCATATCAGACAGAGCAGCACTGACCTCCCTGCATACAACCAATGGCACCACTCACCCTTCAGCCCACCCTAAAAATAAACCTAGATCAAAGGAGAGCAGGGCTGATCCTGCCCTACCCTCTTATCTGGGCCCCTCAGTGCAAGATAAGAATAAAACAATGCAACTTCAGGATTTCCACAGGGTTCTGTCCCTGTGGGATCTCACCCTCCCGTTCCCTCTGACAACACACACGAGCTGCTGTTTTGCAGCTTTCCCAGGTTTTATCCACAGCCAGGGAGAAGGACCCTGGAAGCAAGGAGAGGATGGCTGAGGAGGGTGGCAGAGGGGGCCATGCCCAAATGCCCAGGGGCACCTCACCTGCAGGGGCCCCTCCGAGGACTGGATCTTATGCTCTGGCATCTCGGAAACTGGAATGTAGAAATCCGACACGGCGGCTGACAGGTAGAACATGACACTGGAGCCTGTGGGAACACGACTGCTGTTCCCCCCTGCCATGGCCTGTCCCTGTCACCCCTAGGCCAGATGAGCCGCCACCCACACACACACATCACACAGGGGAGACCAGGGCCCCCCTTAGGGATCCCCCAGCACAATCCTGAGCAGGGTAGCACTGACACCACCCCGGGGTCCCCTAGACACACTGTTCTCCACTGGGGTCCGTCTTGTCCCCTCCTCCCAAGCCTCAACAGCCTCCAGGGACAGTCCAGACCCTCATGCAGGGGTGTAAGAGCCCTCCCAGCAAGGGGCCCTCTTGTCCCCTCATGCCAGAGCCCCACAGGCCCCGGGATCACCTCATAACTGGGCCCCGGGGCCATCGCGAGGGGGTTCTACTCCACGCTGGGAACCCCTGGACCTTTCTCCCACAACCACTGCATCCCCTCGTTCTAGGTCCGCTTGTCCCCTCCCACTGGAGACCCCCATGAGAGCCTCAACGTTTCTCATCGTGAAGCTTCACACAGGACCACCGTGTTTCCTCATTCCTGGGCTCCCTCACACTGGAGACCCCCTGGGGGCTTCATCCTCTTTTGCCTTGTGCCTTACGAACTGATGGCCACCCCGTCCCCCATTCCTGGGTCCCCACGGTTACCCCCCTCCCCTCAGGCCCGGGCTCCCCTCGTACCGAGGGGCGCCAGGGCTCGGGCGGCCGCGCGCAGCAGTGCCAGGTACTCAACGAGGCCGGTGAACTCGATGGCGAGCAGCGCGCCCGCCTCGGTGGCGCGCTGGTACTCGCGGAGCGCGGGCAGCAACGTGGGCAGAGCGGCGGGGGCGGCGGCCACGCCGGGCGGCGGCCCCGGAGTGAGGCGGAGCGCGTCGAGCAGCGCGGGCCCGTGCGGCGGCAGGGCGCGGGCCCAGGGGAAAACGGAACGGGCGCGATGCAGGAAGCACACGCTGTACCCCGCCCGCACGAGCTGCTCGGCCGAGGCGGCCCCACGCCGACCGCTACTGAAGTTCTCCAGGAAGCGCACGGCGCGAGCCTCCAGGGGCACCTGCGTCCCGCCCGACGTCACCAGCGCCACGCGCCGCCCGCGTGCCGCCTGCGCCGCCGCCCAAGCCCGCACCCGGTCCTCGGTCGCCGCCACATCCACGTCGTTGTCCTTGTCCACGTCCCTCTCCTCCTTGGCCGCTGCCGCCATGACCAGCCCGCACCGCCCGCCGGAAATCACATGTGTCACCTTCCCCGTCCCGGAAGTGTTGTCTCGGCAACGGAACTCCAGCGCTGTCGTCAGTGTTTGTCGGAAGTGACGGATCTCGTCTCGCCGGAAGTGTCACCCCGGCAACCGAGGACGCGTCGAAGGTTCAGGGCCGGCCATGGCGGGGCCGCCGCGTTGCGAACTGTGTGGGGCCCGATCGGCCCCTCTGCGCTGCCCTGGCTGCCGTCTCACCTACTACTGGTGAGAGACCTCGGGGTGAGGCCCAGGGGGCAGGGTGAGGCCTGGGGCACAGGGGCAGGGCAGGAGGCAGGGATTAGCTCCAGGGTGAGGCACAGGCAGGAAGCCTGGAATAAGGTTTAGTATTCAGGATGAGGCCCCAGGAAAGAGGCAGGAACAGACTTGAGAGATAGGACGAGAGGCAGGGCTTATCCCACAAAAAGGCTCAGGACACGAGGCCTAGGATGAGGTACAGGGCATGGGAAGAAGACTCAGGGTGAGGCCCGGGAAGCAGGAACCAGCCGGGATGAGGCTTAGGACACGTGGAGAAGGCCCAGGATGAAACGTAGGAGGCAGGAATAAGCCCAGAACAAGGACAGAGAGACAGGGACAAAGCCTGGGGTGTGGTCTGGGACACAGGCAAGAGGCAAGGATTATCCCTGGGATGAGGCTCAGTACAGAGGGACAAGCCTCACAAAGCCCAGGACACAGGGATGAGATCTGGGACAAAGTTCAGCAGGCAGGGATGGGCTCAGGACGTAGGGACCAGACCCAGGATGGAGCCTGAGACCCTGGAGAGGGCCCAGTCTGGAGCTCAGCCAGCAGGGCAGCAGGAACTGGAGCAGGCACACTCACCTGGAATGCTCCTGCTGCCTTCCAGCAGCTCCTGCATCAGGCAGGGAGCAGAGCTGGGAGCTCTGGAGTGTCACACAAACATCCCTCACATACCCTCAGAGGAGTCACTGAATTCCAAAGCGTTCCCTGTTCCCACAGTGACCTGGGGTCGGTTAGTTTGTGGTTTTTGTTTTTCCAGTGTTCAGGGACTTCAGGGATTTGTTCAAACATAGCTGTATCAGGAGTTGAGGGAGTGATTTAAATAAGGATTTTAACACAGAGAACTGTGGGGATGTGGCAGGACAGTGCTGTGAAATGGAAACATTTGGAAATATCATGTATTGAGCACCCCGTAGGCAGCCCAGGGGCTCTGGAAATGGTTGTGGAGAAAGTCCTGAAAGACAGCAGACAATAATCTTCCCTTACATAGTATCCCAGAAAATACCAGTATCCTTTTCCCCTCCTTTTGCCAGTGATGTCTCCCACCAGAGAACTGACTGGATCAGCATCCACGGCCATATCTGCCACCTGCTCATCCCAGTCCTCGGGCCCCAGCCCTGTTTCCATTCCAAAAAAGACAGAAAACATGGCAAGGAGCAGCTGCTGAGGAGGCAGGTGGGTGCCGGAGGAAAAAGCACAACTTCAAAATGCTTCCAGGGAAGGAATTCCAGCTCCTCTCCATACCCTGGCTGTACATGGTGGGACACACCAGGGGCAGACTGGGCTCACCTGGAATTTTGTGCCACACAGGAGTCTCCAAAGCAGCCTGGGCTGTCACTGCCCAATTCCTATAAAACTGAAAGGAATTTCTTGCCTAAAACCAAGAAGGGCTTTTGCCTTCATAGGATCCACCCCTTTAGAATTCCTCCCTCTGGATGCTCCCAAGGAAGAGGATGGCACCTCCTTGGTTGATTTGGGACTTGGTTGTAGAGGTTTGCGAGTTGTTTTTTTTAAACAAAAGTAAGGGGAGTGGGAGCATCCTCTCTGTCATTCCTGACCATCCAGCCTTTTCCACCAAGTGTTTACTTGGTGTTTTGAGCTTCCTCAGTCAGCAGCAATCCTGGATTTCCCACCTAGCCAGGGGTTGGTCCATTGTCCTGGTTAGTCCAGGATCCAGCTGAGATTTGCTTCTTCCGGGCCATTTGATGGGAGGGTATCCCCTTTCCCAGAGCAAAGGGGCAAAGAAACCAAGTCACTGCCATTGTTTTCCTGGCCAACTTGGAACACTCTTTCCCTCTAAGTGTAGCCTTTTATCTCCATAGACCTCAGGGACGTGCAGATGTGCAGCTCCTTTCCAGCCCCATCGGTCTGAAACTCTTTCTTTTTCTGTTTATGGAGTGGCAGGAGCTGCTGTTTTACATTGTTGCTAAAATAACCCACCCAGGTGCATCTGCTCCTGAAAATCCTCCCTATGGAAATAAGTTTTCCCTCGATAATAACTCTCAGACACAGAATAATGGGGCAGCACACAGTGGGCTTGGAACAATCCAGTGGTGCCACTGAGAAGAACATCCCTAATATTTTGAATTTTGCATTAATTCATTAATTATTTAATTATTTTTAGAGTGTTTCTGGCCCAACTGTGAGGCTTTGGGGACCAGCTCATTGCTGTCACCTTTCTTGGGAGCTTCCAGAAAGATGAAGTCCAAAGGCAAAAGTCCTACTTGGTGAGAGCTTGTGACAGTCTTTAGGCAGCAGATTCCTTTTGGTTTTACAGGACTTGGGCAATGACATCACAGGCTTGTTTGGAAACACCTGTCTGGCTGAAAATCCCAGGTGAGATTGTTGAGCAAAGTCCACAGAAGGTGTGTCAGTGTGTCCCAAAGGGAAAATGCAAAACTTCCTTAGTTCCAGGTTCTGTTTAAATTGTTCTTTATAAAACCTGTGAGGAAAGTTAAAACGGGTGTAATGGGGGTGTGGCAGGATTTTGCATCCAGAAGTGCTTGAAGCTGTTCCAAGAAACTCCCCTGCTATTGAACACTGATGTTGACACTGATTACATCACTGACTTTATTGCAACTAAAATTATCCCCGTACATTCCAACAGGCCACGTGGCTGCCAGCTGAGGGAAGTGCTCCTTCATTAGCTGGAAGTTAATCTGCTGGTTTAATTAGGTGAAGGGAAAGACAGCAGGAAGATAGGGCTGGTGGAGAGAAAGTCACTCTTGATTGGGGTTCACACTGGGTTAGCAAACAGCAGCCTGAAGCTGGAGCCTGGGCTGAGAATGGCTCCATAGACAAGGCAGGGAGGGAAGACTGGGGTTTTTTTGAAGTGGAGATTTTTATAAGCTCTTTAAGAACCCTTAACATCATCTGTTCTTTGACCTTTGTCTCCAGCTTATTTAAATAAAATAGATTTTGAGAACGATCAGTGCTGGGACACTTTGGTTTCCTTCTCTCTAAAGAAAGGAGTGAGACTGTGGAAATCCCTCAGGTACCTACTGGCTTTCCCAGTAAGAGGGAAGGTTCCTTTGTGTCCAGCAGGATTTGGAGCAGCCAGGTTGGGCCTGGGCTGGCTCAGAGGTGTTGGGAGAGGGGGAGATTATTTAATGCCTTGTCTCACTGGCTGCATCACATTCCTATTCCAGATCCAACAAAAGTATTTAAAAAGTTCTTCCCTGAGGGTGGGGAGGCCCTGGCACAAGTTGTCCAGAGAAGCTGTGGTTGCCCTGTCCCTGAAGGTGTCCAAGGCCAGGTGGGACAGGGCTTGTAGCAACCTGGGACAGTGGAAGGTGTACCTGCCTATGGCAGGGGTTGGAATGACATGAGTCTTAGGGTTCCTTTAACCCAAACCAGTCTGGGATTCTATGCAAAAAAAGGCCTTTGGAGCTGAGGAAAAAGCTCTGCAGTCTCATGGTAGCCAGAGAAAGAACCTTCTGCCCAAAGCCTGCCTTGGGTTTGCTGCCTTTTGAACATTTCTGCTGTACTTCACCCACTCCTGCCCTGTGTTTGTTTAGAAAACACAGAGCTCCAGCCTCAGTCAGGACACAGGGAAACCTGGGCACATCCAAATGCCCTGTGGCTCAAGGAGCAGGGAGCTGGGAGCCATGAGGTTTTATGAGTTTCATTCCTTGTCTGTGCTCCAAAGCTTTGTTGATAGAAATCTGCTTCTGTCAACATAGCCAGGGGGGTGCCTGCAGACAGCACCTCCAAACTGACAGAACTCCAAGTTTCTGTTTGGAGAAGAGCCTCACCTGCCTGCATGATGTCAGCTCCCCACAGCTCCTGGGCATGGGAAAAGATCCAGCCCAGCCAGCCGCAGCACTGCTCTGGCTGCAGGTTCAGCTCCAGCTCACTGGAGCCTTCCTTCTTCCTGAAATCCTCATTTCTTCAGACACATCATTGATTTTGGTGCCTGAGAGTGAATAATGGATGGGGCACTGGGCCCTGAGTGTGTTCCCATCCCCCTGCTCCCACCTGGAGCAGAGCAAGGGTCCTCAGCCCCCTCAAACCCCAAAAACTGTGTGGGGGCATCTTCAGAGAAACCTCAAATTGCAACACACATGGAAAGAGCCCAAAGTGACAGGGCCAGGGGCGAGGGGAAAACCAGGGCAGGGTTTCCCCCAGGGCTCTTCAGGGCCAAAGAGAGCCATCCTCCAAGGCTTGGAACTGTGGTTGGAAATATTCACTGCTCCAGGGCTCCTCTTGCCTTCTGCCCTTCCTTCTCCTGGAAACTGTGCCAGAGTCCAACCCACAGCTTTGTCCTTGCTGCAGATGTTTCAGGCCATAGGAAGTAGAGATGATACCATTGACAAGGAGTAAAAAAAGAATGATCCCAATCTCCAGCACCTCCCAGATGCCAATCTGGGTGATGCCCATACACCAGGGCCTGCAATGGTTGCACCAGACTGGCACAGACAGAAAAAGCACCTGAGAAATACCAGCTTTTCCTGCTGCTCCCCCAAGCATGTGGTGGTTTTCTCCTGGGCACCTCCTGCTCCCTGGGCACCGTTTGTGTTTCACAGAATCCAAAACTGGTTTGGGGTAAAAGAGATCTTAGAATCCATCACATCCCAGCCCTTGCCAAGGGCAGGGACCCCTTCCACTATCTCAGGTTGCTCCAAGCCCCATCCAACCAGGCCTTGGACACTTCCAGGGATGCCACAGCTTCTCTGGAAAACCTGCCTTTCCCCTCTCCATATTCTGGTAGCTCAGGAATGGGTGCTGTGTTTTCTGGCTCTTGGCTCTCCTCACTGGAGCAGGAGCTGTTGCTCTGGGCTGTATTCTTTGATGATCTCATTTATCCAAAAAGGTGTCTCTGTACCTCATCCAGGATCTCCAGGAAACATTCACAGGCTGTGCTGGAGCTCTCTGTCCCAGAGTCCCTCCTTCACCCATGGCACAACTCTGCCTCACTCCAAGCAGTTCAAGCTCAGCAAAATGCCAAAGCCTGGCCTCCAGGATCTCTAAGATTGGTGTCTCTGCCCAGCTCAGCCCCAGCTGGAGGCAGAGGATGATAAAGGAATAAACTGGTGTTTTGTCACCAGGGTAGCACTGCTGCGCTCTCCAGCAGCACCACTGATTCCCAGACACCTTTCCTGCTGCACCACGGCTAGGAAAAGTTGAAGAAGTGTTAGTAGCTGGCTGGATGGGGCTCTGAGCAACCTGGTCTAGTGGAACATGTCTTTTCCCAAGACAGGAGATGGAAAAGATGCACTTTAAGGCCCCTCCCAACCCAAACTTTCTGGGTAGGGATTTCTGGGATTCTATCACTCTACAAGGATCCTGGCACTTTTTCCTTGGCATACGTGTAAGGGCACAGTATGCACAGCTCCTGGCAAGGAGTAGGCATTGGGATGGAAATCTGTTTGTGGAGCTGGGGATTACATCAGCTGCTGCTTATGGTGGAGGGGCCAAATGGTGTGGACTATTAGAAACAGCAAGAGGCAGGGAGCAGCTATACATGGATAAGTACAGGATGAATTATGGATTCTGACAAACCCAAACACTGCAGAAGCTGCTGCACCACCAACCCCAGCTGGGGATGGATTTGCTGAGTGTAACACATTCTGATTTTGACCGGTTTTCAGACTCTGCACACAAAATCCCAGCCCAGGACCAACCAGGAGAGGGTGAGATAAAGCTGCAGTTCCCTGTGAGGAGCTGTCTCCAGCAGTTGGAGCTGTGCCGTGCTGGCACCACGGGGCTTGGCTGGCTCTGAGTCACACCAGAGCCCCTGGCTCTAATCTCCTTTCTAGTCTTGTGATGATCATTTTCTGTGCTTCACAGCTTTTATTGCTGCAGCCTTATGAGACCTTGTCATGAGGCGTAAAGGATTCTTCGTCCGGGAAGACACCACATGACCTGCGAGGATGTCCAAAGCTGTTCCTACTTGAAGCAGGAATGGAGCCAGACTCTAATACGCTCTAATATGACAGCTTTAATGTCTGTCTATTAATTACAGCCAAAAACTACATTACAATTACTGCTTTATAATTGAAAACCCAATTTTAAAAAAAGCCTGTGCATCTGTAACCACCTGGTTTAGTGAAAGGTGTCCCATGGCAGGGGATGTGATGAGATGGGCTTTAAGGTCCCTCCAACCCAAACCATTGTGGGGTTCTGTGATTTCCTTTTTCCCTGTCTTTTCTCACTCTGCCCCTGCTCTGTTTCCCTGCAGGAATCCCTCATTGCTGTGGCATTGAGCACAGCCCAGGGATTTGTGTGGGCAGGGAAGCCCCTGGAAGCACTTCCTGCAGCACTGCAGGCACTGCGCTTCAGCTCTCAAGTGTTCGGCTCTGGCTCCGTGCAGCTCGTGCCCATTTTTCTGCTGCTGGCTGAGGCCTCCACAGGTGAGCATTGTCAACATGGGAATGCTGGCAAGGGCAAAGCCTCCCAGGTCAGGTTTCTGATTTCCTTTTGCCATTTATCTGGAAAGGAGCAGCTCTGGGCCCTGCTCTGCCTCAACGACATCACAGAGATTTGAGCCGTACCACATACACACCCCCCTCACACCCCTTTTCTGTGGCTTTGGGGCAAAGAATCTCTCAGCACTCAGGAGATCAATGAAATCAAATGAAATGTTTTCTCCCTCTCCACCAATTCCCACAGGAGAAGCTCTATGGAAGTGTATTCTTTACCTCTGTGGCCTTGGATGACTCTCTAAAGCATTAAATTCCAGAGGGTGGTTGTTTGTGTTTTTATCTCAGGGAAGCAGCAAACATTTCAGAGGCAATTGCACCCGAAGAACTCCCCAGTTCATTCACAAATCTTGCTCTGCCTGAGCAGAGCTTTTTCTCATTGTATACTTTGGAAAACATGGCAAAAGAGGGCATGGGAGCTGCTCTCCCTGCAAAAGAGATCCCTGTAAATCACTGACATTCCAGGAGCGAACACAATGCTCTGCTGGCACAACAGAGCTGGCTCACTGGTTGTTGTAAATGGTGCAGTGAGAGCAGGGAGAAAAAATGCTGTGAGTAATTCCAGTGTGATAAGGTGAGAGTCATCATCGCCTGCCTGGAGCAAACCTGTGTAGGCCACGTGTTCCAGAGACATTGTGTGCAGTGTATCCTCTGCCATGGAGCCAGGCTGGGAGAGCTGGGGGTGTTCACCTGGAGAAGAGAAGGCTCCAGGGGGACCTCAGAGCCCCCTCCAGGGCCTAAAGGGGCTCCAGGAGAGCTGGAGAGGGACTTGGGACAAGGGCCTGGAGGGACAGGACACAGGGAATGGCTTCCCACTGCCAGAAGGCAGAGTTAGGGGGGATATTGGGAAGAAATTCCTCCTTGTGAGGGTGGAGAGGCCCTGGCACAGGGTGCCCAGAGCAGCTGTGGCTGCCCCTGGATCCCTGGAAGGCCAGGCTGGATGGAGCTTGGAGCACTCTGGAATAGAGGAAGGTGTCCCTGCCCATGGCAGGGGGTGGAATGGGATGAACTTGAAGGTCCCCTCCTATCCAAATCAGTCTGGAATTCTGTGGTTTCTGGCTCCTTTTGGAGCTCTCTACACATTCATTTGTCTGTAAATGAGACTTTAGACACCTGGGCAACTCAGAAGCACTTGTGGAAGAAGTGGGGAATCCCCAAACTGCATGTCTATATCAAGCTACCACAAAGGGATAGCCAGCAGTATTCTCTGACTTTCCAGATTAAAAAATGCTCTTTATCCTCCTTATTTCCCTGATTATCCCTACATGTCATTCCAGGCACTGGCCATCTCCGCCAGGCAGCCAAGTATCTCTCCCAAGCCCAGTGGATCGTCCTCCAAACCCCAGAATGCAGTGCTGCTCTTCAGTCTAAGCTGCACCGTGGGCTGGGGCTTTTCTCTATTGCTGAAGGAAGCCTGGACCAGGCTTTGTATCACCTGGCCAATGATGTAAGTCCCTTGAAATACAGGAGCAGGGAGCACTTCTATTTTAATTCCTTCTGTCCTCCCAGATAGATATGGAAATGCCAACAGGAAGATTTGGGATCTTGAGAGTGTTCACATCACAGACACCCAAACTGGATAGATCTGAGACATATGTGGACCCATGTGTGAGCTAAATATGTGTTTTGCCAGTTATCCCTATTCCCGTGAAGTGACAGAGAATCATGGAATCGCTACGATTGGAAAAGCCTTCCATGATCATCAAGTCCAACCATTCCCCCAGCACTGTCAGGTCCACACCTAACCCATGTTTCCAAGTGCCACATCCACACGTTTTTTTAACACCTCCAGGGATGGTGATTCCACTACTGCCCTGCACAGCCTCTTCCAATAAATGAACACTCTTTCCATGAAGAATTTTTCCCAATATCCTACCTTGAACCTCCCCTGGCACAACTTGAGGCTGTTTCCTCTTGTCCTGTCCCTTGTTGCCTGGGAGCAGAGCCCGACCCCACCTGGATGCACTCTCCTGTCAGGGAGTTGAGGAGAGCCAGATGGTCCCCCCTGAGCCTCCTTTTCTCGAGTCTGAGCTTCCCTCAGCCACTCCTCATGTATTCCTCACATTCCTTGTCTTTATGGCTTCTCTCTAAAAATTTCTCCATCCGCTTCATTGCAGTGCTGAGATGCCCAGAAATTCCTGCCCCGAACTGATGGAGTTGCCTTTTATTCCACAGATAATTTACATTTTGGCTGTTATTTCCCTCAATGCTTTCCCAGCTCTGTCACCCATTATTTAATTAATGCCTTATTTCCCTATTTCAGTATGTGGTTCAATGATATCTTCTCCAATTCCACCTCTTTAGCCATGAAAACAGTTTGTTACATTGGAAGTGGTCATTGCCAGCTGTGTTCCTGAGGATGCTTTGCCTGTCATTTGATCCTCCAAAGCCAGATGAACTTCTCCACATCCTATTTCTGTCCCATGTAGACTAAATTTATCCAGTGCCGAGTGATGTATACCCACTCCTGTGGAATTAGATAGTGGCTTTGTGTGGGTGTAAATGATGACATAAAGGGAGAAGAATTAGACCCTTTCTATTATAACACACAATCCTGTCTCTGCTTAGTCTAGAAGCCCTTTGGGCATTTGAAAGTCCCACAAAGGAATCTCCCAAAAGGCTTTGGAGATTCCCCAAATCCTTTTTTTTTTTTT
>VXBI01002834.1:221824-260437 GCA_013397375.1 Toxostoma redivivum | reverse complement strand
ATATTATATGTATACATAATATATACATATAATATTTACAGCATAGTCTGTAGAAGGGATCCAGCAATGGACTGCTTTATTTCCAGCCCAGCACACAGATCAGTGCCCTGCTGGGCCAGAGCTACCTGGGACAACAGACAGCAATGCAGAGAAATACAAAATGCCTCCTAAAATGTAAAACCCAACAACATAAATTTTAAATAAAGGAGACTTTCATGCATCTCTCCCATCTCAAACATTTCTGATGACCCTTTTCCATCCCATTGTTTTTGTTCTTCTAAAGCCTGGGATATTATCAGACTAACAACGGATCAAGATAAAACATTTTTCTAGCAATGAGTACCCAAAGGTACGCGGGCTGGTATTCAAGTTTGACTTTTAGTTAAAATTAAGATTACATGCCTTTGCTGAGACTCAGCCATGGCTCAGAGTCTTGCCCAGGGAAGCCCAACCATGTGAAGCCATCCACTGCCTTTCTACAGCGAGCACCTCCCTTTCCTGAGCTCTGCACTGGGGGCTGGCGGGGGCTGCAGCTGCAGACAGACTCGAAATGGCTTTATCCATCTGTTCTGATAGTGTCAAATGGGAAGTGTGGGGCTGAGCACAGGCTGTAACTCATCCCAGAGATGCAGATGACTCAGGCAGAGCTCTGCCCTCCTGCAGCAGTAACAGCAGCTATCTCAGTGACACGTCCACACAGCCACAGTCAGCTGCACGCACACCAAATCCTCACTCCCACCCAACCTCGCACCTCCGCACAGTGCTCAGCTTTTCCTGGGAATCACATCTCCCAGGATCTGCCCCACGCACAACAGCACCTGCTGCCAGCTCCAGTCTCGGCCTGGAAACCACCAGACATCCAGGTGGCCACAGATCCAAGCCAACCACGGGCCAGAGTCGTGGATGAGCCACAATGGCAGGATGTGAGCTGAGGGGGTCGGGAGGGATGATCCTACAGCACAGCACTGAGTCACTCCTCAGCTTGGCCCCTGAACACCAGGTGTTAGCCAGTGCCTCTGGCAGGATTACACACCAAAAATCCCAGCATTGCAGCCTGCACCAGTGCAACAATATGTGGTTAGAAAATGGCAAGGAAAAGGGCACAAGGACATGAGCTACCCAGCAGCCTGTCACTGCATGGCCCCACACAGCAATGCCCACCAGCCCCTCTCCCTTCAGGGCTTCTGTTGGGTTTCCTTGATGCCCAGAAGAGCTGTTCAAAGTGGCTGCAGAAAGATGAACAGATACTGAACCTGCAACTAAGTCAGTGGAAAGTCAGTCATGAGGCACCAAGGGTGAACCACTGTCACAAAAACATACATTTGTACCACTGTGATTACCAACTCTAACACTGGTGGACACACACTGTAGAGCTCACAGATTTGACACTGAATTTTGTTTTATTTCTCAGAAAATCACATTTACAGACAATTTAATTTGCAGCTACAAAGCAAGTACTGGCAGTGTGCAATTTGGATGCAGTGTCTCATGTCAAACTTATAAATACACTGTGGGGACTGAACAAATACGAACTGAAAATGAACCTTCCACTGGGAATTTGGGTATTTTAAAAACTCACCAACTGCTGTAAATATACACCAAAGGGACACCGCTTCCTTAAGATATGCTGTGCCTTACTACCACCAAGAGCAAACAAAGGTTCAACTTGGGGCAGCAAATACGCAAAAGACCATTTCCAATGTCACAAGGAACTTCTCTGGGACATGAGCAACCTCCTATTAATAGACATCCACATCCAGTAGCACTGAGTGGACTCAGACAGAAGTGAAAAGGCAGGTTGTGACTGTGGCCATGAACTGACTCTCTTTTCCCATCAGCTGGCAGCAAGGGCATGTTCAGAAGTGCTCTTCATACCCTCAGGGTAATAACAATACTCCCACTGTGGTTGTCCCACTTGGGCCTCTGAAACCAGCAGCTCTGTCAGCCCTCCCTGGGATCCCCTCCCAGAGACCTGGATGAGCTTCTGAAGGCTGAACAAAGGCAGCAGCACTGCCCATCATCACCTAAACAGTGACACCTTTACCACCTGTCCCTCAAAACTGAAGTGCTGTCTGGCCCCTGTGAGTGCTCCAGGCTGGCCAACAGCCATCAGGTGAGAGCTGCATCCCTTCAGATGCTGCAGTTTGCTTTAAGGTTCTGGTTGATCTTGCCATGATTTTCTGTGCCTCAAAACCAGCAGCAAAAGCTCCAATAAATTATGCTCAAGCATTTGCTTTCACATAGGAGAGAAGAACACGTTCCTGGTTTTTATGGTGAAATACATCTCAGCTTTGAGAGTAGAGCCTTCAAACCCTTAGCACTGATACTCCTCATTGTAAAGATTTATCTTACTGCAGTTTCTGCCAGCATTGCCATTGGATTAAAATTTTCAGCTTGAAAAGATGCTGTGGACGATGTTGTGATCTGCAAACTGAAGGTGCCTGCTAAGTTCTCTTCTTTAATGAGTATCAACCAGAGTCCATTAATTCCTGCAACTGTTCACCTGCACTTAGATCACACAAGCAGTCTGGCATTACAGCAATTATCCTTCAAGAAATCCTGTCATGCTCTGAAATACTATCAAGAGGAATTAGATGATGAGCTGTTCAGGCAGATATTTTTCAGCTCTTGTCTTCCATAAGCAAAATCTGCAACTGAACTCCTGCCAAAGCCAAGATTTCATACTTAACAGAAGGGACAGATTATGTTGTTGCCTGAATTAATATCTGTTATTTAAAGTTCAGCAAAGCAATTTTACATATGACTAATACAACATATTTAAAAACATCTAAGTCCTTTGCTGAATCAAGGCCTAAAAGAGATTCTGTTGGTATCAGGGCTGAGACAGAATCCGCATTTAAAAACCATCCTAACAAGCTTCAGTTGTTTTCCTAAGAGATTGTGAATAAAGATCCTCATTGAAATACTCGATCTCAGGAAATCAGATCACTTTGGCTTCTACCCCTTACCTGAAGAGAATTATTTGACCTCTGAAAAAAAGCTATCTAAGGAGCATGGCTTTAGGCAGAAGGCTGTAGGGGTTTACAGAGATGTGGAAAAATCTACTGACAGTGCAAGGATCTGAGATGCTGAACTTGCTCAGTTATGGGAGCAAGGTTCAGCCATCCAGAGCCCACTGAACACATTTGAGAGGCAGAAAAGCAGCATATAAAATGTGCCCAATAAGTCATCTACTCTTCCTTTCCATGTTAATTCTAATCTCAGCTTACCGGTGAAATCTCATTTTTTTGAGGAAATCCTGTACAACTCTGAATCAATACATTACTGAGGGTTTTCCCCAAAGTTGCCAGAACCTAAGAAGACAATTAAGAGATTTACCATCTGAGCATTTTACCAAAATGTCTAGAGGGGACAGGAGTCTCCTATTTATTTACTGTGTACCTGAAATACTTTCTCATTTTTCTGCATTCACATCCTCAAAAAGGGAACCACCCTCACTGCAGGAGTCCCCAATAACCCCCATTCCATCCTTACACCTCTACACTGACAAGGCTGGAGCCCCAACAGAGGTGCCCAGGACTCTCAGGGGCTGAGAGTCTGTTTTTGGTTTTCTTCTTAATTACAAGCAACACAACCCCCCCAGCAATGATGTGATAAACAGTGGTGGGAATGGGGAAGGACAGCACTGGGAGCTCCTGGGAAGGCACAGGATGGCCCATCCTGGCACACACTGCCCTCTTCAACCAGGACACCCTGCAGATGGCACCTGGCACTGAAACTGAAGATAAGCTCAAAGAAGTTTCTAAGAAAGGGCTCTGAATCAGGCAGAATTTCCACTTCTCTGCACAACTACACTTGTCTTTGCTGAGTTGAAAACATTCACTGCCAAGTGATGAAATGAGGCCTTGGAGGCTCCATCATTCATTATCACATTTCAGCCTGAGTGGTCTCCAAACCACAATTTTTCCCCAGGGTTCAAAATATTATTTTATTTATTTTTAATTGTAGCTGGTTAGTATTGAGCCCTTATCTAAATCAGATATCTTCAGGTGCAGAATTATTGTTCTTTGGTTATTGCTTTTATTTTCTACAACCCTTCTATTGAAAGTAAAACTGAAAACTTCTGGAGGTGAGCTCAGATAATTCTTGTTCTTTGAGAGAAAAAATGACAGACTAAAAAAGAGAGAAAATCTCATGCTCTTATTCTCACGTTTCTAATTTGTGTTGTGATGGCATGGCCAGGTTTTGATGGTGGGGTGGCTTTGTGAGAAGCTGCCAGAAGCTTCCCTTGGGAAGCTTCTGCTGCCAGCAGAGCCCACCAGTGACAGTGGCAGCACCTCTGGGGAACATTTAGGAAGGGGGAGGAAATCCCCGTGGAATTGCAGCTGGGTGAGAGGAGTGAGGAGATGTGAGAGGAGCAGCTCTGCAAACCCCAGGGCAGGGCAGGGGAGGGCAGGAGCTGCTCCTGGTGCTGGAGCTGAGGCTCCCCCGAGCCCGGGGTGCAGCCCAGGGAGAGGCAGCTGTGCCCCTGCAGCCCACGGGCTCCAGGATGGAGCAGAGATCCCCCTGCAGCCCCTGGAGGGCCCCACAGGGAGCAGGGGGTGCCTGAAGGAGGCTGTGACCCCACAGGGGACCAGGCTGGAGCAGCTCCTGAAGGACTGGCTGCACCCATGGGAAGGGACCAGGCTGGAGCAGCTCCTGAAGGACTGGCTGCACCCATGGGAAGGGACCAGGCTGGAGCAGCTCATGGAGCTCAGTGTCTCCTGTGGGAGGGATCCCACACTGGAGCACAGGAGTGTGAGGAGCCCTTCCCCTGTGGAGGAAGGAGCAGCAGAGACAGCCTGGGATGAGCTGAGCACAGCCCCCATCCCCCTGCACCACTAGGGGAGAGGTGGAGAAAGCTGGGAGTGAAGTTAAAACTCAGGAAGAAAGGAGGGGTGAGGAGAAGGTATTTTAAGATTTAGTTTTTATTTGCCATTTTCCTACTCTGATTTGATTGTTAGTTTTGGTTTTTTTTTTTTGCTGTGTCTGTAACTGGTGAGGGAACTCTCCTTGCCCTTATCCTGCCTCCTAAGTCTTTCCTTTTATTTCCTCTCCCCATCCAGCTGAGGAGGGCAGGGATGGAGAGGCTTTGGTGGGCACCTGGTGTCCATCCAGTGCCAACCACCACATAAATACACACAGGAACTACAACACAGACACTGGTTTAGGCAGAGAGAACCAATGGACTTCTCTACTCTCCTATCAAAGGCTCAGAAGGAGCACCAGTGTGTCTGTTGTGATCCCTCGCCTAACAAAGATCATTAATGATCACCCAATTACCTAAAGCTTGGCTTAACTTAAAACATTCTCCAAAGGGACATTTGGTCTTAATTTGAAAACAAAGAAGAATAGAGAATCTGCCACTTCTCTTGCTATTTTGTTCCAGCAGTTAATCATCCTCATTGCAGAAAAACTGTCTTTGATTTCCTATTTAAATTGTGTAATTTCAGCCTCCAGGAAAGATCTCTCTTGTGTTTGTCCCTAGTACATATGAGACCACTTTCTAATGCTGTTTTATGGTTCATATACTTACCAGCTCCAGCCACTTCTCCTTCCCATAATTTCAGATACCCAAAATACACTGGGCTCTCGTGATTAGCTTTTCTCCAGCCTTTAATCATCTATTTAAGTTATTCTGGGGCCTCGTCCTCTCAGGTTACTCTCATCCATTTAAAGGTGGGCACCAAACCTACAGCTCAGGATTCTCACACAGGTCCCAGCAATGTCACAAGATGAACTCCCTGCTCATAAGCTGCAGTCCTGTGAGAAGTCTCCATTTGGTTGCTTGGCCATGAGCTCCTGTAAAGCCTTTTCAGCACCATTCTCAAGGGTGCAGTTCCCACAGACAGGACCCTCATGCCTTGGTCCTGGATCTGCTGGCACTGTACTGAACCCCTCTGGGTTTTCCATGGGTTACACAGCCCAAAATGCAGTGAGAAACAGAAGAGTTAATGTAACACTCTCCTCTCAGCTATGCTCATGTTGATCCTATTTCAGAACTGAGTTGCGAGGAAAAGCTCTGCTTTGGACTTGTAGTGGTTTGAGTTTGTCAATTTGACATCTCCTGGCCAATGTACCAATTTATGTGGTACTTCTAGTGCTGGTTAAATTGCCAGTGCACCCACTAGAATTATTTACTCATTTCCTGCTGTGAGATAGGGTTAGGAGGGAAGGCAAAGCAGGCTCAAACTTTGAAGGGTATAAAGAAAACTTTTTTAACAGAAACGAAAAGAAAAATATGTAAGAATCAGAATAAAAACCTTCAGAATACTTGTCCTCTCCCTACACCCTCTTTTCTCTCAGAAACAACTCAGTCAATTTACCATCTCTAAAATAGTCTTTCTCTAATTTACTTAGGGAGAGGAGTCTCTCTCACCAGTCTATGGAGACTTCTCCACAAGAAAACAGTTCTCTCTTGGCTTCAATGTCATGGCGAATCAGCTGCCTGGGAGAATGGAAATCTGACCACTGTGTTAAAGTCCCTTTCCTTGACTAAGTTTTCCCCACAACTGTTTTTGAGGACCATGTCAACTTATGGGGTGCTACTTTTAAGGATTTTGAGTAGTTCAGAACAAAGTTCTCTTCATCTGAGATCAACTTCAGCTCTGAGAATAGAGATCTTCTTCATCCCTGGGGCAAAGGGTCTTCATCACTCTTCTTTCTCTGGCTAAACTTCTCATGGGATCACAGCTACTTCAACATTTGCTTACTTCAGCAGGAATGCCTTTGTTCATGTCTACAATGCAAATGCTCCACTGCCCCATACTTTTCATGAGTTACAGGGAAAAAAAGTCTTATCTATCAACCATATCTTCTCCATAGCTTACAAGAGAATTCTACTCCAAGACACATCCCCTCCCATCAGAGACCTGACACTTTCTTCTTGTCTAACCTTGATGTCTCCATGCTGTTTCTCTACATATCTTCATCTCTGTCCTTCTGTCCTTTTCTTTCACTCAGGAGAGAGAATCAATGTTTGCAGGTTTCATCTGTGCAGTGGAAGAGTGAATATCTTGCCTGGGCAGTGGCTGGAGCAGTTGGGGTGGTGTATTTCAGGCCACAGTGGGGGCAGGGGCCCAGCAAGGAACGGCGATGGCTGCTCTGGCTGCATGGCTGTTTTCTGGCCTTTGCTGCATTCAATGCCGGAGGGTCCAACTGTGGGCAGCACTGGCCACGGTGGGGTGGAGCAGGCCCAGCCCAGCCCGGAGCTCAGCCCAGGCCAGCAGCAGGGCAGGGCTTAATGTCAGCTATGGTTAGCAGTGACAGCATTTCAGCTGCGCCATGGGCCCGCCTGGCCGTGCTGAGGGGGAAGCCGGCCGTGCCAGCGCTGCAGCAGAGACAGGCCCGGCCCAGCCCGGCCACCCCCGGCCCACAGGCCCGGCCCAGCCCGGCCTGTCAGCTGTACTCAGGTGGATGAAAAGAAGAGTTTCCCGGGTTTGTTCATTTTAAAATGTGTGTTCACAGAGCAGTGTTCAACTTCCTCAGTGGTTTAACAGGCTGTCAGTTCCCAAAATCACCGATTGGTCTTTGTCAGACACAGGGGATGCTCTCAGCATCTCCTCTCAGAAAATATAATTTCTGTGGGTGTCTTCTTCCCTCCTCACAAAATGTCTTATGTGCAAAGCCAGCACAGACTCACCCTTGAACGCAGCTGAGCCTGAGCTTTGGTCTCTCTCAGCCCCTCTCCAGTGCCTGCCCAAGGAAGTGCCCAAACACTCCCCTGCCAACGGGGCTGTACCAGAGCTTGCAAACAGAAGGAAATCCAAACCTTTCTTCTCACTGGTGACCTGGCCTGGTGGGCCCTCCAGCCCAGAGCAGCACAGTGAGAGGTTCAGAAGACAACCTGGAGCATCTCCCTGTGTGGTGACTCACGGGAAGCCTGAATCACCAAATTCCAGGGCACTGAAGGGTGGGGCAAACAATGCTTCAAGTGGAAATGTCTCCAGTTGCCCCGTTGTAGGTGAACACTGGCCACACGCACCTCTCCGGAAGAGTCAGAAAAGCTTATGTGTTTAAATAATTGAGCTGTGTTTGTATTTTGCTGTTAAAATACACTTCTTGTCCCTTATACACTTTTCTAAGGAACAGTGATGTGCATACAGAACCCCATGGTAGCAAATATGCAGCCTGAGTACTTAAAAACAACATTTCTGCCCCAGAGAGGAAGTTGGAATTCACCCATGCAATTAGGTTAGGTTAATGCTGTGGATAGACATTATCTGGTATCCTATTTTGTAATCCTTTGCTAAGCAGGATGCTGTTCACTTTGGGAGCCAACAAAACAGCTACTCACTTACTGTGAGACCTGAGCAAAGTCACGAGCAATCCCTGAGGGTTTGAGATGAGTTCAACCCCGCATCTGGTAATGGTCCAGAGTCATTTAGAAAGGTCACTAAATTCTACATTCAGGTTGAAGGTTTCTTTAAACCAATATTTATCAGCACAGATCTCAGGAGAAAAGACAACACTTCTGTCCAAAGTGAACTTTACAATGTTCTCCTGATTATCAACATATTTGGTTCTATGCCAATAATATTTTACTCTTTTTCTAATCCTTAATTAATCCTTTTTATAAACAATCTGTGCTCAACACATTCTGCTCAGACTAAATCTTTTGCTGATATGTATCATAACAAGATTTTCAATATCCAGGCAAATATTTTCATATATAAGGAACCTCACTAGATGGGTGCATAAAACAAGAAAAATCACCCGACTCCTGAAAATTGAGCTCTCACACTTTCCTTGAGCTTGGTGGGAATTTGTGAGCTCTCAGCAGTTACAGACAGGACACTGAGGAAGTCTCCAACTTCAGTTCACAATGCCTGACTTAAGGCACACTTCTGAAAATGCTGCCCTGAATTTTCCACTTCCCCTGGCAAAGCCAGGACTTCCCCAAATCACACACAGACACATCTCTTTCAGATTAAAAGGGAAACCTAAAAAGGTCCTGAGAACAGCAAAGAGGAAACAGTGATTTATCATCTAGTTTTCCCCCACAAAAATACAATCTTGTAATAGCATAAGACATTTCAACACACAGTTTCTATTTGTCCTTGTCACATTCAACCATAAGTGAACAATTTTTGAGCACTGTGCATACACAGAAATGACAAATACACATGTGACTAGACTTGCATTTGCAAATAGAAAGTGACAAAAAATGGTTTTGGCTGAACAAATTTTACCATTTTTTTTCTGTAAAAATGGTACATGCACATTACAGTTCCATAAATGCCAAGTGATTTAAAGCATACAGTGTTTCTAACAGCCAGGTTGAAGCCATTTTGTAAATGCAGCCCTTCAAACAACAAAACACTACTTTTCTGGGCTGCTGCTTAGGAAAACACCATTGAGCACTTACAGATGGCAAATAAAAAACAACTTTTGAAGCTGGAGCCCTGCGTGGGAATTTTGCCTGGGGAAGCAGGCAGGATGAGGTCTCACTTTGTGCACTGGTTGCTAAAGGAAGCCACAGAACGAGGGCACGGCAGATCTGACTTACCACAAGAGCAGCACGTGAAGCAGTTGGTATGATAGAGGTTACCCATTGCTTGGCAAGCCTGGCTCGCTCCATACACACCTTTTCCACATTTTATACAAATACCTACAAAGCAGAAAGAAAATCAAAGTTAAAATCCTCCACAGCTCCTGAAAATAGCTCGAGGCTGTTGATTCACGACACTCATGATACCCCACCAGGCCCTGAATCAATGAGCTCCTCACCCTGAAGAGATTCAAGTACCCAAGAGAGCAGAAGGTGGCTGCAGTGAAACAAGTGCATGGAAAGTAACCCAAAATTAGGGGGGGCCAAGCCTCTGCTGGTGTTTCAATGCAAGGAGACTGAGGCTGGCTACAGACAGAAACCCAGAGGAGGCAGGTGCAGCCAGAAAGGACAGAGAAATCTGCACGCTCCCTGCAAACTCTGCCAGCCCAAGAAATAATTTAGTGAGACCTTCACAAAAAAGTGCTCCACCACCGAGATTCAACAACCACTGATAAAACAGTTCAGTCCAAGCCCAAAAGACTTCTCCTTGGCCCTCTCCACAAACACAACATCAAGCACGTTTGCCTGCAGTGAAAGCCACTGGGAAAATGGATCTGTCACTCACATTTACTAATTGTTTAATTCCCCGTGAACAGAGGATGTAACCTCATAAACACAATCTGGCACCTACCTTACCACACCAAACAGTGCCTCTGCCTTCCTTTTGGTCTCAGGGCAGAAATTCAGTCTGGCAGTTGTGCTCCAGTGGGCTCAGAAATTCACCTTTACTGCCCACACCTGCTCCTGGCAATGCCAGAGATGACTCCCATGCAGTCCTCAGGAGACCAAGGCACCAGGAGCCAACAAGTCAGTGGTCAGCTCTACATATGGCAAACTCACAGGGAAGGTTATGATTTCAGTATGCTCTACAAAGAGGGCTTTTTTGGGATGGTTTGGTTTTGGGGAGTATTTAAAGCTATTTCCTCAAAGGTTTTGTTTTTTTTTCTTTTTGGTCTTTTCCCTATGCATTTATTTCTACCTATGCATAACCTCTCTAAATTGAAACCAAAGAAGGTGAATTAATTCAAGGATCACTTTGGTTTTGTCTCCCTGTGAAGAAAAACTTCAACTCTAGGGAATCCATGTCCTACTGTCACGCAATTGGGACAACTGATTTTTCTGAGATGTCTAATAGGTCTCTATTCAATCCGAGCAGGACAGTCCATCAAGACAAGGCTGGTGATATTTTTTAAGTATTATAGCAGAAAATAAAAATGGAGATTTTGTTTTGTTTTCCTTCAAACAGCTCTAAAGAAACTACTGTGTTCCATGTGTTGTGCATGCACAAGCCTGGCATTAGTCATTAGCACCAAGAAAACTGCTAAAACACCTAAGAACCCAGGAACTGCAGAACTACAAAAGTGGGCTTTTATCTTCCAGAATTCTCCCCTGCTGTGTTGTGAACATTCTATGTAAGTACATGCAAAATGAAATGCAAGTTCTTTGGGGAAAGATCAGCGTGCTATGAACAGGCATCCCTCTCTTGTCCTGGGAGACATCCCTCCATGAACTTCTCCAGTGTGAGAGCTTCCACAGGCTGCAGGAGTTGCTCCATCCTGGTCCCTTCCCATGGGTGCAGCCAGTCCTTCAGGAGTTGCTCCAGCCTGGTCCCTTCCCATGGGCGCAGCCAGTCCTTCAGGAGCTGCTCCAGCCTGGTCCCCTGTGGGGTCACAGCCTCCTTCAGGCACCCCCTGCTCCCTGTGGGGCCCTCCAGGGGCTGCAGGAGGATCTCTGCTCCATCCTGGAGCCCGTGGGCTGCAGGGGCACAGCTGCCTCTCCCTGGGCTGCACCCCGGGCTCGGGGGAGCCTCAGCTCCAGCACCAGGAGCAGCTCCTGCCCTGCCCTGCCCTGCCCTGGGGTTTGCAGAGCTGCTCCTCTCACATCTCCTCACTCCTCTCACCCAGCTGCAATTCCACGGGGATTTCCTCCCCCTTCCTAAATGTTTCCCAGAGGTGCTGCCACTGTCACCAATGGGCCCAAATTCGGCTCTGCTGGACACAGAGGAAGCTTCTGGCAGCTTCTCACAAAGCCACCCCACCACCAAAATCTGGCCGTCCTAGCCCAGTAAAACAAACCCCTTCTAAACCTGAACTGCTTCAGCTCAGAGCAGCATCAATGCAGCCATCAGTACAAGCTGTGGAATGTGATCAGACTAATGGGGAACAGTTTTAAAAAAACAAGTTTAAAAAAAGTATTTTTCCTATACTACAAATTTCAGTACTTACATGGTAAGATCCTTCATTAAATCACAGGGTTTACTGGTGTTTCTATCTTTAACTCCCTCATTTCATGTCTTGAAGGGACGTGCCCTTCATTCAGCTAGCTCAACATCCTGGCACAATGCTGCCATTTCAGACTATTTGTCAAATGAAATTATAAATTTAAAACCCAATACAGCCATTAATATTTTTTAAAATCTTAAACCTGATTTCAGAAATTTAGGGAAGCAAAAACTGTAAGATCAACAGCTGCCCAAGGTAAACCTAGTGGGACAAACCAGCTGCCATCCAGATCCATCAGTTTATTGCAAAGTTGTCAAGAAAATTCCAGTCCTTGGGCAAGCTCAGCCCTGACACAAGAAATGGAAATTTCAGAACATTTGTTGTCTTTTCCAAGGCTGCCAAGTCTATTCATTTATTTGTAACCAAATGTTATGGAAAATATCTTCTATTTGCTATGAGTTAAAGGTTAACTGATCAAAGATGGCTATTGATTACTGTGGACACTGTGACTGGAAGAGTTGTCCTGTGAGCCAGCAGCTGCAGGAATTACTCACTCCTGGCAGCAGCACAGAGCCCAGGACCCTGCTGCTGTCCCACCACATCCCTGGGGCTCTGCAGGGATCCTGGGGCATGAAGGGCTGCACAGAGCAGAGGGGACACACCTGGAACACGCTGGTGTCACCTGAGCATCAGGCCCTGGTCTGGTATCTCTGTTCACTCTTGGCCATGGGGACAGAGCAGCCCCTTCAGAGCCCCCCGCTCCTGGGCACTCCTTGCCCACCTTCTCATGCCAACACTGACAGCTATGATCTGGCTGGCAGGTTACACTGACAGAGCTACATATTCCCATCTACACTTACAGCTATTCAAAGAAGAGCAAGAATCCAGTCTGTAACTCTGATAATTCTGGCTCTGAGCTCTTGTGCACAAATCTACTATAGACCACAGTGCTTTGATAAACGAAAGTTATTATGTCATTTCTTTGCCATTGCTGCACTGAACCATCAGAAGCAAAAGAAGGATTTATTGTGGATGTTAGACTTGCACTGGCCTCTCCAAGCAAGTGATTTGTTAGGAGCAGCTGTCAGTTTGTTAACTTGTTTTCTCCAAGAGAGTAGTCATTAACTCCAGGAATGAATGACCACAGAGATGATTAGCATACTAAAAAAGTACATGTAAATTTCCAGAAGTGTATTTTGGAAAATATATCTGCAGCTGCAGTGTGAGTTTAGTGTGAGCTCATAACTGTCTAGGAAAAGCCCTGGTTACATGGCTGCCCAGGTCTGCTTTTCCACCAGTCACAGCCCAGACTGCACACTGAGGGCTTGTGAAGCCCTGACACAACAGCTACGTCACTTTTCCCCCCTTCTCCAGATTTAATTCCAAGGCTTGTTAAACCACCTATGAAGAATGTTCTGTTGCAGAGCAAGCATGTCTCGTTTCTGACACTTCCCTTGACATGATTTCAGATCAACTTCTGCCTTCAAATGATTCCTTGCCTCTCCTGACACCTCGATTCTGAGCAGTCAGCTGTACCCCAAATCTTTGACACATCAGCTGCCATGTTTCTACCCAGGTCATCAGCTCTCCTACAGATCTGGTGTCTCTACCCAGAAAAAGACATCACAAGATGTTGCATATACTCAAAATTACCATGAAGGCTGGCTGAGGCAGGAGCACAGCACCACAGCAGCCCTTTGCTGGGGTGGAGGTATGCTCACACCCTCACAGGGTGTAGAGACTGAACTAACACCCTGTGGAGTGCAGCAAAAGACCATCAACAAAAATGGTACCAGAAAGAGAAGGAGCTCCTAGAGACTTCCTGCTGGACTCCAGCACATGGCCAGTGCTCCCCACACCTTTAACCAGCCCACTTCACTGAGCTTGACCACATCAGTGAGAACATCATCTCTGGACACCAGCTAGGCAAGCCTCCAGCATTGCATGGCAACAGAGCTGATGGAGGCTTGACGCTCCCTGGATAACTCCTACACCAGCAAGCATGGATATCAGCACCAGCAGAACATCAGACTGGTATTTTCTATGTGTTCAGTGACTTTGCTCCAGACTTGAGACCAAATACAATGCATTATAAGTAGCAAAGACATCAGCAACAACCTATTTTTCAGCCTGCTGATACTTACAGGAGTTCCCTGTAGCCTGTGCATTACAAAAAGTTCAGTTTGGGACCGGTACATCAGATCCTATAATGCTCTTTTGGCCATGCCAGTACAAGCTGCTACTTCATACAGACTTCACCAGGAAGCCAGAACTTGCAAAAAGACTGATAAATGCCACACGTATCACGGCAGATATTTAACCACCTTTTGGCCAAGCTTTGTCCTCAGACACAGGTGGAATTCAGCCTGTGCCTGATGCCATCCTTATGTAACCTAAAGGCAAAGGTTTAGCATGAATGCAAGAAAAATGGTTCCACGTGGCCTCAACTCCAGCAGGTAGCAGCTGTGTGAGCTGGGAGAATCCAGCTACACAGACTGAGCACCATGGCCCAGGCAGGACCTGCAGCTTTACTGCCTTACAGCCACACTGTACCTCCAGGATAACTGCTACATGCTGCCTACAGTAGGAAACAACCAAGCCCTGTCATCAAGAGTTATGGTAAAGCTAAAATTAACAACTAACACATGGCACAGATGACTCCCTCCCTGCCTCTGCAGTTCTGGGAAAAGGGCGGATGAACGTCACGCTGGGCCACTGCAAAGTCCCCTTTTCTTCTCTCAGAGATGGAAAACCACCTCTACACAAGCCCCAAACAAGATTCTCCACACCTGCAGCCTATCCATGGCACAGGGGCAGGGAAATGGACACCCACTGCCATGGAGCAGGGAGAACAAACGAGGAGGGAAGTTTCAGCTCCAAACAAAAAGCCAAACTGCAGCAAGAGCTGCAAGAGCAGAGGGCTGTGGAGGAGCTGGGTCAGCACCTGCAGGTGCCCCTGGCCAGGGGAGGTGTTCTCACACTGCCTGCAGCCAGTGATCTCACACAGAGTGCTGCTGCTACCTGTAAAATGTGTTCTGCCAAGAAGGCAGTGACCAGTGAAGCCCCAGAGCTGCCCTGAGCCCAGGCATTTGCTGCACTGCTGCTGCAGAACCTGCTGAGCTCCCAGCAGCTCCTGAGCTCATCCTGGGCTGTGGCAGCTTGGACTGCAGAGGTGACTTCAGGGCAGAAGAATGCTCCTTTCCTTCCAACAACCACAGGAGGAGGGATCTTCCAACACACACGTCATCCCTCAGTCAGGTGCAGACAGATGACACGAGGCACCTGCACAGGGCAGAGAGAGGGAGGCAGCCCAGGGAACCCTCCCGGACCTCACCACCATGGGCAGCTCTCACTGCAGGGGCTTTCATCTGTTACCAGGCAGAAACCTTGCAAATGTACCAAGGATTCAAGGATATCTAACATGAAATGAAACCTGGTACATACAAGTTATAAATAAATAAAACCTGGACACGCAAGCAGCATAATCCTGTGATAGGAATGATGGAAGGACTGCCTGGCTAAGCTACCAGCACTGCCTCTGCCCCAGGAAAGAACAGGAGACACTACAACTTGAATTAAGGCTGAAAATGATAGGTTAAGAAAACTGAGAAATGCTCAAGTGAATGTTTTAGGCCCTCTTGCCAAGCTCCAGCTCATCCACACCTGGCACCCCAACATCCAAGAGGATGCTGACCCCATCTGGCAATACAACCCCAACTCCAGCTTAGAAGTTGTCCCCACGTGCTCCCTGCACCAACTGTGCTGGAGTACACAACACTGGAGGAACATGGGCAACAATACCTAACACAGCTTAGGCAAAGCAAGGCAAGAAGGAACCTGTGGACTGGGAAACTTTTCGTTGTCACTGTTAAACCTTGTTGAGATTGCCCCCAACCTTACTTTCATCCTTAAGGAATAAACCATAAACTATTTAGGCCCCTGAGATATGCATCTGCTGACTTAAAAAGATCTCCATCGCTTCAGTGCCTGTCTACTACAGGAGGCTTTACTCAATTAATACACAGGAGGGATGCATGTGTACAACTTTACTCAGAAAAATCAAAATTTGAGATAATTTATGTTTGGCTACAAATGCAACAAACTTCACATTCACTGGAAGTTTTAGGTTCTGGAATAACTTTCATTACCTCCACTCTGCCTGTTGCTTAACAAGGCTTGTGTGGGACAAAGCTGCTGGGAGAGGTCATGGCCACAATGGAAGGCACTGGGAGCAGCTCCAGGAATGCCAGCGCTGATCAGAGCACAGAGCCAAGCTCTACCTGCCTGAGGATCAGCACTGCCAGCAGGACTCAGCCTATTCCTGCTGGCTCTGAAAGCAGCCATACACGCTGTCTGTTCTGCTTTGTCCTTAACCCTTCTGGAGTTTCAAATGCAGGGTGAGGTGATGGGCAAGTGTTTGGGAACACAAAAGACCACAGAAACAATTCACAAACACCACCCTCCCTGACTCCCTATTTTAGCAGCTCCAAGCCCAGGCCATGTCTGTGCCAGTGAATTAAAGCAGCTTCAGGCCAGCAGTGCAGAGTGGAGATGCCATGGGAGCCAGGATCAGCCCTGATCAGCAGCTGCTGCAAACTGAAGGAAGGCTTTTCAGACTGCTGAAGTAGATCCACCCCACCACACAGTGAAAGCCTGGAGCCAGCGCAGCAAATGCTTATTGCTCCATACAGTATGTGAAATTACTGCTCTGAAGCATGAAATTATTGACACTACCTGCAGGGTTCAGCCTGCCCCAGCGCTTCTGCAGAGCTCCCCTTTGTGTGAAACCTTTGACAGCACAGGGCTGAGCATGGCCCCATTGCTACCTGCACTCCTAAGTTACACTGATGCTTGCTTTACAAATATTCATTCATTTCTCTGTGTCTTGGTTTAGTGCATGGCAGTTCCAGGGTAATTTATACTTCTTATTTGGCATTTATAGAAAAATCTTTTGCCACTGAGGCACTGAAGTGGAAGACAGAGGAGTTCTCGTGGCTGCTCCATGGGCTGTGTAACTTCGGGTTGCTCTGTCTGGGAGTCAGAGCTCAGCTGACTGCTCAAGGCTCATGCTCACATTGACAATCACAGCATAAGGGCGCTTGCAAATAACTTCTGCAAACAAAGTACTAAGCAAAAATAAAGACAGAAAAAAATCCTGTTTCTAAAAGTACCTTGTGATGACTGGGATTACCAAAGCAAGGAGACACATAGCTAAGGTGATAAAGGAAGGAAGGCACCACTGGGAATGAATAACTTAGAGGGAAAGTCCGTAACTCACATTCCCTGTCCTACTGCCCCTCCCCTGCTGAACACCTGAGTGTCTTGCTGTGGATATGAGCACTCTTAGAGCCCAAAGGGATCAGGTCAACAAGGCCCTTCAGCTCAATCCACATTTATTTTGCCTCGAGCACAGTGAGTGTAACCACATTTATAATGCAGCCAGTTGAGCAGGGCTGCATTTCTAGCAGTGTAGCAGCAATCAGAGGAGAGGCTATGGCCAAAGCCTGGAGATGGCACAGCTGCTGGCAGAGGAGGACACAGCAGCACACACACACAGGTAGGGCCCAGAGCCAGCAGAGCTGAGCCATGCTCCTGCAGCTCCTGGCTGCAGTCCAGACTCATCAAATACCAACATCCAAAGCTCCACAGTGCTCCTGAGCAAATTCCCAGGAATCAGGAAGCTGGTGTGAAGCACCAGGGGCATTCAGCCCAGCTCTACACTCAAACTGACAAGGAAGAGGGCAGACCTTCACACTGTACGTCCTAATACGATGGGCAAGAGAAGAAGTGGCAGTTCACAGAGGGTGACAGAGGAGATTCTCCAGAAAAATTTACTTGGTTTTTAATTATCCTGGATACTGCAATTTATACCAGATGCTGGTTATACCAACTGGGGATCACCTGAGCTCTCAGGTGAGATGCTTGCCATTACTTCAGACTTTGGCATAATGCAGGTCAGACTGTAGACCTTTTATGTTCTATTTAAGCTTTTATTAAAGTTTTATTTTCCAGTGACAGGTTTACATACACCGAGACAGTTTTATTACAGCAAATAAACAATAAACTAAATATTTAGAGCTCAAATGGCCATCATCTTTCCTTTCTGCTGATGCCACCCATTAATAATAATACATTTATCTACACATTGCAGATTTTCTCTATGTAAGTGAAGTGTTTGCAGTACAGAACCAATCAGAAAACCTACTGCACTAGCCCCCTTTTCCAGTTTTGATGTTCCTAGTTACCTTTAGTTTCTGTCTTGGCTCTCTGTATTAAATGTGAGTCATTGACACCTCTGTGGTCTTCAGAGAAAAAACCTCCTGAGATGACAGGGAAGAGGCAGAATCACTCTAAATACTTCAGCTTACAGAAATCTGTGCAACCAGGTAGCAACAGTGATACTGAAAGCACCAACAATGCAGCCCCAATACCCTGAACTCCAGAGCACGTCAGAGCTGCAAACATCAGCTGCACAGACGTCAGCCTGCAGACTTTTCATTACATTCTCCTGACATTGCACCCATGAGTCATCACTCTAATATATGGCAGAAAAAGGTCATATATTACAGCTGCCTTCCTTGACATATTTCAAATGGGTTCATGATTAAACAAGAAGACTAGTCTAAAAGTTTCCAGGTGCACTTTCCTATTTTCTTAGATAATGGTCTATTTCGAGCATGACAGTCTGGAAAAGGCATGGAATTACGTAACCACGTTTGGTTACAAACTCAGCAGCTCCCGGCCCCACAGGGACGCAAGAGCCCCACGGGGACACCACGGGTCCCGCACCCACCCCACAAACCTCTGACACCTCTCCACAGCTCACACCTGCCCCTGGGAGGTCCTTTATTATTCCCAGGAGCATAAATAGGTTTGCTCAAACACAAACATGCATATAGGTCGGTATTATACCAAGCTAATGTTTAGAAATGCCGAACTATTCACTTAAGAAAAGCTGAAAGTGACTTAATCTCTGTCACCTCAACCCTCTGAACCAGTTTTTTTTTTTCAGCCACTTCAAGCTCAGTGACTCAAGGATGCTTCGAGAACATCAGGAGGAGGAATGGACCTTGCTGTAAAGTAATTTGCCACAGGTTTCTCCCACCTTTAGTCATGAAGGACCTGGCAAGGCTCAGGTTCCCCCCGTGGTGACAGTGAAATGCTGTCCCCTCCGCAGCTGAAAGGCTCAGCCCAGGGAGGAGCTCAGTGCAAACAGCCACACTCCACTCACACAGGAAGATGCTCAGACTGTAAGAAAAGCCTGTCCTGATCTAGCAAGTTGAAAACCCTTGGGACAGCTGGTCAAATACAGCTCGAAGGACATGTAAACAGGATATTCTAATTTTGCCTCCTCTACCTTTGGGAAAGAGCAGCACTAAATGCTGTAGATGTGGGCTCATTTCCTGCCTGGGAATTCAACTGGGGGGGGAGAAGTAAAAGTTAGAAAATCAATACACTGCCCATGTGTCCATGCTCTCCAAGGCAGACCTGAGGCGGGCAGGTTCCTGTCTGCAATGATTCCTGCGGGAGGGCAACTGTGAGCTTCCCACCATGAGCTCCATTCTCACCTTCAGGGACTGGCTCCCCCAGCAGCACCCAGACCTGCAGCAGTGGACAGGTCTCCCTCTGACTGACACTGAACTTTGCACTGACATGGGCAGCAGCACAGGAGGCCACATTCCAACACCTGAATAAATCCAGCTTTACAACTCTTAGTACCACAGAAAAAGATGCCACACAGTGTGAAGTACCGATAGTTAACTTCATCTTGGCAGGATTTCTGCTAGGTCAGGTATCTTCTGTCTGGACTGCTTTGACTTTTTGCTGGATCAGGTATTGTCAGTCCTGGATCAGGTAACAGTCTGCTCTCCAGCAGCTGGAATGAACTCCAGGGTATGTGGTCTGTCTGGCTAATTCAACACAAATGTGAACACACACTTGACCCACATCCAAACAGTATCAATGAATGATCCAGAAATGCACAAATATTACACTCAGGACCATCCCTCTCCCCCCTTTGACCTAGATGTCACCTTGACATGAAACAGGAGCAAAGGGGGTATAAAAGGGCAGAAATTGAAGGGAAAAAAAAAAAAGAAACCCATAGAGCCACAGAACTAGTTTTCTCTGATGAAAAAGGTGTGAAATGGATATGGTCACAACACCCAGCTAATAAGTACATGTTAAATCTGCTTATGCCCTCAGTAATGAGCTCTCCCCCAGAAAGTGACAAACCAGCAGCCTGAGCTGGCAGACTGTGTCTAAAATCACACTTTTTTTTGCCACCCACCTTTTCTTTTGCAGACACAGCAGTGGCACAAGTGCCTGGCTGCTCTGCAAAACCTGGGCACTGAGGGAGAAATGTCCAAGACAGTGACTTAGCTTGGAAAGGACCTGACACAGAAGGCAGCCCCCACCTGTACCAGGGTTTTGGTATCATCTGCTCTTTTCACAACCTGCCCACTGCACCTGCAGCCAAAGCTTTGGCCCACAAGCCCTGCAGAGAAACCTGCAGCCACTCAGCTGAAGTGCTAAGCTGCTGCTGGTAAAGAACAGTGTCCTGCAAGAGCACTTGGCACTGAGATGCAAACAGGGAAACATCCCTGGCCTCAATGGCTCCTGTCAAGGAGCAATCTGCTTGAGAGGGAAAGGATTTCTCTTTGCTAATGATCCCTGTGCACAGTGCTGGCAGAGCTTTGTTTTCACCAAACAGCTGCCAGCAAGCCCTGCAGGACCAACCACACATCACCAGAGGCCAGAACTACACTGGCTGCCTTCTCCACTCACCGTCCTCACCTTCCCCGTGCCAGGACAGACAGGCATCCTCTTTTCAGGATGATTTTTGGAAGATGGACTGTTTCTTGTAAGCTGGATGCCAGACTCAAGTCAAAGTGAGGAACACGACACAAGATGCTCTTCTCTCCCACTCCTGACACCTCACCACCCCAACATCTCTTATTTAGTAACTCATCAGCTCCACCACCCACAGTCATAAGACAGCAAAGGAGTCGTGGCTAAATTTCTAGCAACCCTTACAAAAATACAACTAAAGCAGAGTTGAAGAGCAAACTCCTCTAGTATAATAATTTTCAAAAAATAGTTCTAGAAACAGAAAAAAATCACCTCCTCATGAGCTGCATAACCAGGGAAAGAGTGAGCAGATAGAAAAGGGTTAGGAAGGTAATTTTTCACTTTGTTAGTTACAGTAAACATCTCCAAATAAATGTGATTTTATGAATTTCATCAGCCAAACCTCCCTTCTCCACTTTGAAAGGTTACATGAAGTGATGAAATGTTAGTTAGTTTATGTGTTAGAGGACTGGCTAAAAAATAGCAGAAACCTATAATCTTTCCATAATTATAAGTCAACACTTAACTGATATGAGACGCCTCTATTCATAGCCACTAAAAGGAGCATTCATTCCTCTTTACATCACCCCTTTCCATTATGTCTTAATGCAATTTTCAACAGCAGGTGAAACCACTAAAAATTGGAAACAGTGTGAGAAATTTTCCTCTATCTGGTTTTAATTAAAACCCTCAGCAAAACAGAGAAGTGATAAAAGAGAGGCAACCCTTTCCACCTCAGCTGCTGCCTGTGCACCCATCCTTGGAGAACCCTTGGAAACCTCACGTGCAATGTCAGTGGTTCAGATTAGGATCATGACAAAAGCAATAAAAGATAATTCTGATAATGAACTATGTGGGAGTTGTTTGATGCCCTTTTAGGTATCAGGGGACCCACCTGAGAAGTGGGCACTGGAGGGGCTGATTTTGGGAAACTGGGTAAGACCTGAGCTCCCAACAGGCTCCTGGGCACTGCGTAGGAGCTGGAGTGACCCACAGCAGAAGGTGACACACCCCACTGCCAGTCCCCTGCTTCAAACACAGTTTTTGTGGGCAAAGTGCCCAGACTGAGGCTGGACCAAGCACGTGGGCACCCAGGACATGCAGCTTCAGAGTCCCCACGAGCCAGGGCGGCGAGCCTGAACTCCAGCTCAAGCTGCTGTTGGTTTCCTTTGCCAGACACACACCCTGGACCCTGCAGGACCTCTCAGCAGAGATGCTTCAGCCAAGTGGGCTCCAAGCTCCCAGCACTGCATGAGGCTGTGGCTCCCCAGGTGTGGGACTTGGCTTTCCTCTGTGGTGAATTTCATCAGGTTCCTATTCCTGCATTTCTGCAGCCTGTCAGGGTTCTGCTGAGCACCACCACATCCATCCAGTCCATCAAGCATTCCTTCATGGTAGTACAACCACAAGCTGGCTAGAGGGGTGCTCTGTCCCAGCATCCTGGCCATTAATGAAGATGTCAAACACTACTGACTCCAGAACTGGCTCCAGCATGGACTTCTGAGAGGCACCACTGGCTCCAACTCAACCTCATCCTGCTGTCACACTGAGCTTAGACAGTTTTCAGTCCACCTCACAGTCTGTACTTCACCAGTTTGTCCAGAGGGATGTTATGGGTGACAGCATCAAAAGCTTCACTAATGCTGAGATCAAGCACCACCACTTCTCTCCCCTGACTTCCCAAGCTTTTTCCTCACAGAAGGCCAACCCAGCACCCGTGCTCCACGTTCTCCCTGGTCTTCCTTTCTCTCATATATCTGCAGAAGCGCTTCTTGACTCACCTGTCTTTCACCAGGACCAGCTCCAGATGAGCCCTGTGTCTCCTGATACTTCCCCCAGGTCATCTGTCCCTACTTCCACCCCTTATATATTACACAAATCCTTTCCATTTCTTTCTTCAGAACCCCTTGCTCACCCATGCAGGCCTCTTGCCACTTCCTGCATGTCAGGATGGACCATTCCTGAACCTGGAGACCACAAGCCTTGAAAAATCAACCAGTTTTCCTGACCCCTCTTCACTTCTCCCTATCTGCTTTAGAACTCCTGTAAGTAAAATAATGAATTTATATATTAAACACTCAAAGTTAGTTCAGACTACAGAAATGCTCTCCCCTGTTGTAGTAGTGGCAGAGTTTGGACTTCAGCTTCCAAGTAAATCTTGCCCTGTCTGAATTCACAGCAAAATGATATGGCTAAGTAACGAGCTACCTGCGAATACTCACACATTAAATGACTACATAAAGATTTAACTCCCCACTGGATTCTCTCTGGACTTAAAAATAAGCATAAATGCATTTCTGAGTCTGACCTTTGATCAAAACATTCGAGATCAATGTGTAAATCACTCAGCTGGGATTTTTCCTTCTCATGTGTTAAATCACTGCAGCACAACCTAACGCAAACATTCTGTTAATTGCACAAAAGCCCTTTTGGAGTCTCTCCTTCCACTGCAATCACGAAGAAATAGGTTCCTCAATGCTCCCTTGAAAAAAAAAACAAAACAACAAAGCAACTATAACACAACCCACAAAAAAACTTATCTTTTGAAAAGTAGCTAAAAGAATTAGTTCAGTTGTTGGGGGTTTTAAAATTCATTTATGCTGCAAAAAAATACTAGAGCTTTTGTCTGCAGATGAATGTAACCTCTTCTGTAATTATATCCATGAAAATAAGGGCAGCTTTTACCAAATCAATGATGAAACTCTTTACTGTGCTTTCTCTGTAAGGTTAAGAGTGAAGCACAGAATTGGTACTGAGCTGGTGCCTGCACATCCCTTGCTTCTCCCACTGGTGCCTTGACAAATGAAGGATTTTATAATTTCTCCAGAGGAGCTAATTGTCCCTCTTAGAGAAGGAATCATTGTTGATCCTCAATTAAAACAGAGTGTGCTTCACTTCAGTACCAGTCACAAAACGTCTTCTCTGGCTGTCTTCCACCACAGCAAGAGAGATGTTTCTTCAAGCAAAGCAGAAAAAAAACCAACCAAACCCTAAGAGATCACTCCAAATGTTGTTCCCCACTGGTTTTCAGCTGGTGGAACCACAGCTTTTATCCTGCAGTGGAGTCAGTGAGGCAGGCTGGCAGGAAAGGCTGTGCAAGGAGGAACATGCATCCCTGTCCCTGTCCTTCCCTGAGCCAGCAGCACAAAGCTGTGTGCTAGGGAGGAGTTGAGCACCCTGCCCTGGCACAGCCCTGTCCTCTGCAGGGCCAGGCTGCAATCCCAGCCAGCACACAGCCCTTCACCTGCTGGGGAAGGCAACAGCTCAGCACCTCCAGCTCACACCACAGATACTGGCTGTGCCCCAGGCTCCAAACTCCTCTTCCCCTGCACACTTGCTGTATTTCTTCATGACCTGATCATGGAGCTCTTCCAGAGAAGAACATCTGAACTATTTTATTCCTGTTTAGGACTAAACATGTAGACTGTCACCTGTTCTGATCTCTGTACTCCAGTCTGCACAGAACATCCCTATCTGACTTCTTCCCTCCCCCGGTGCTTCCAAGCTTGTGCCCTGCCCTGGGCTGCAGGATGAGCACAAACATGCAACTGTTTGTTCCCCAATGGTCACACTTGACCTTGAGTCAGTCTTTCTTAATTTAGACCCCGAGACAACACTTACTTTGTTGATCTAAGTCAACTGCTTGGTGAGAAACTGCAAGCTGCATGGTCCAAAAATCCACACAGCAATTGATTTGCAGGCTTACTGGACACTTTTTCTGGCTAGTAGCTATTTTTGTTGGGAACAGTAGTGTTCCAGCAGGAAACAACGCATGCAGAAGCGAGCCTGCACCAGCAGCATATCCAGCTCCCAGATCTTCCTTCAAAACAGGAATTCACAGCCACTCTTTAGGGAGAATTTTTACCCAGCGTTGTCATCTGGGTGTGCAGCTCTTGTCTCCACTCTCATTCACTCCCCTCACTGCATTTTGGTTGCCCTCCCAGTCAAATTTACAACATGTACAAGCAAAACTGAAGTCATGACCTAACATTCCTTCACAGTATCCCTGTAATTTGGTTCCCTGGTCAAAATGAAAATGGCTCAAATTAAAAACCAAGTGATTTTATACCACTTTCAGCTCAGCCCTGGTGCTGGCAGTTCTGGACCAACAGACATTGCCTTGAAATGGCAAAACCCCAGAAAACACTTAGGGGGATGCAAATACACATGCATAAGCTTCATAATAAAAGTTAAATAATGTATGTCTCAGAAACTTAAGCAAATATTACACACACTGGTGAACACCTGGAGCAGGGCTAGAAATCCCCATGCAGGCATTGGCCCAGCTGGGAACAGAAGAGCTCTAAGTCAGTGCTCATTATTCAAGGGACTTTGTCAGAAAAACAAAGTCCTTCCCCTCAGTCTTGAAATGCACTTTTTCTCTGACCTTACAATAACCTAACACTAGGTTTCCCAATTCTGCCAGTCCAACCAAGCAAAACACCCAGTAATTTCAAAGAAACTTCTGCCACAAAGGAGTCCAGGATTTGTCCTTCAGCTCAGGAGCATGGGTGTTTTGTTTCACGGGTTCATTTTTAATCCTTTCATGAGCTAGAGAAATAAATCAGACCAAGTGAGATGTGGTCCAGCCAGAGCCAGGTATCACATGGGTTTGAGCTGCTCCCTGCTCCTGTCACCCCCATGGGGAAGTCAGACACAGCCCCTAGAGGTGGGAAGCAGGGAAAAGAGGGAACAGCAGAGCTTCACACACTTGGCACAGCAGGAAGCTGATTTGCAAGTCTGCACTTGGCACAACTTCAGAGTGTATTCTTTGGGGTTTTGTGATCTGTGGATCTCCTCCTTCTGGGCTGCTTCTTCACTGGCCTGGATTCCTCCCAGGTGGGAAAGAGGGGCTGAGAAAGCCTTTTCCCAATAGAGTCACCAGTTTGCTCTTACAAAGAATGCAAGGCTGCCTCAGCCTAACCCAAGCTGTCCTTTCTCTTTTTATATCTTCTTAATAGGTCAGGGAGGTTTTCTGGGTTTGCTTTTTTAAAAGGCGTGGTCTGGCCCTCCTGTCATTCTATCCCATGTGGAATTGCCCCATAGCTCTCAGGCAATGTGGGATTTGGTGAGTAATTGCCACATCTCCACTCTGCCAGAAACTCCTGCAAGGGGCAAACCTCATCCATGCTGCACTCAAAGCCCAAACCTGCTGAGGATTTGAGTCCTTCCCTCTCTCTGAACAGGGCAGTGACGAACTGCAGGTGCTGCTGCACCACTCTCCACCAACAGGCAACACCTCCAGCACTGTCCCTCTCACCATCCTCACACAGGAATGTCTCCCTAAAAACCAACACACAGAAACACTGGGAGATTCTCTTTCCAGGCAAAGCAAAACGAGCTTTTTTCTAATTGTTTGTGAAACAGCATCTGAGTCTAGCACCTGGTGAATGCCAAGATTTTATGAAAAGGCATTAATTAAGAATAGGCAGGACCTATTACTTTGCTGAAAAAGAAACTAAAGAAAAAAAATTTTAAAAAAAAGCAACCAAAGGAAGAAAACGAGAAGAGTCCTCAGAGCCCCAGCACCAGGGTGATCTCTAGAATCACCTGCAGCTCATGTGCACCACCCCATCTGTGCTGTACATCCTTTCCAGGCTCATCTCTGGGTTCCTTTAAGGACCCCAGCTCTGGGCAGAAGGGAACAAGGAGAAGAAAAGCACAGGATGCACAGCTCACACCTGGACACTGCCTCCATCCCACCACACCCATCTTCCACCCCAACCTGAGAGCACAGCAATCTGGAACTCTGTGCCCAGAAGTGACATTGTAGGAGCTGGAAGAGGTCACAGGACACAGAGCATCACAGATCTGTCCCACATCACTGACTCCACCTGCTCATGGTCACCAATTGCCTGCAAATTGTCATAAAGCATTTATCAGTCAAAACACCAGGTTCCCAGGCAAACAGCACATGGCTTTTAAAGTCTCAGCACAAAGCTGTGACCATTCCATGGTGGGCATGGCCTGGGTGGTGCAGGGGCTGCTGGACAGGCCAGACAGAGAAACACAGCCAGGGAAAAGCACTAGTGTGAATTTACTCATTCCCTGATCTCTGTGGTGTCATAAAAACAACTCCAGATGACTCTCAGCTGTCAGAAACAAGTCACTGGTGCCCCCATGACCTAAACAGGACTGTCATTCATGAGGCAGCAGTGGGTTTGTCACATGTGCCCCATCTTCTAAATACCTTGCATGAATTTTATTTTGAGATGTCTTGAAGGTTCCCCCCCACCCCACCAAACTGAGTCACAAAGGTTTGCACCCAAGTCATGGGGAGTTTCCTGTTGGATCCCTGAAGCCTGGGAGTTCTGAGCTTTCTGTGCTTTCTGGCACTGACCCCCAAAAGAACACTGCTTGTGACCTGAGACCTTGGAGAAGGCTTCTAAATTTGAGTGATGGAGTTAAAGTCACAAGTGTGTGGTTAAATAGAAGCATGTGCTTTCACATGGTGAAGGGTTTTAAATTTGGGGTTTTTAGAATATAGTAATAGGTACAGGACAAGATAGAGAATTTTGGGTGTTGTCTCCTTTCTGTCTTCTTCTTCATGATTTCAGGTAGTAGTTTTTGGTTGGATAGTCAGTGCTGCACTGTGGGTCACACGAGTTTGGTTATTGGGTCAAAGGTATAAATAATATAGGTGTTAGTTCTTTATTGGACTGTTTAGTTTTAAAAAAACCTTGTAACTGGCTTTTAGCTGGTAGCTAGAAGTGTTGCAGAATTCTCTGTACTTTAGATAAAATTTAATAAACAACCAAGCCCGAACACGAGAAAATTCATCTCCTTTGTGTTTTTAATCCTAACTCTAAGTGAAGACAAAAAAAAAAAATTAAACACAAGCCACTAATTAAGTGGTGCACATACCACCATTACAAGTCTCCAACAGAGCAAGTGCATCACTGCTCTGCATCACTGCAGGGCTGCACTGCCAAGGCCCAGCCCTGCCCTAGCCAGAACAGGTACCAGCCAAGAGACCTTCCAAGACACCAGCTACTGACCTACACTTCAAAAAAATTACATGCTTATTGCTGAAACCAGCTCCAAATATGGGCTCTAACACACTTGATTGGTGTGCAGGTCTGTTTTCTATTGAGTGTGTAGATTTGGGAAACATGGCTCTGATTAAAAACGGGCAACTCACCAACTGCAGAGAATTTTCACGTAACTGCCTGGCAAAAACAAACAAAACAAAAAAAAAGAACTGCAACAGTTACTGCCATTCATCAAAACTTCTGCCTTGATCCCTGAGGAATTGTCTGTTTGCCCCACCCACACCTGAGAATGCATCTACACCTGGGATTAGAGCAAGGTTACACAAGGTCAAGAGCAAGAGAAACACAGAGGATCCAAGATTTTAACCATTACAGCTCTCTCCACTGCCTACTATACACTTATTTTGTCTTAGTTGATATTGCACTCCAATATCTTTTGCTTCTTCCCTTTTTCTTTAAAGAAAACCAAAAATCAACATTCCCTTTGAACCAGCACGGTTGTGGAGAGATGGAAAGAGTGACAGTGAGAGCATTCAGAGACAGTGTGTCTGATCCTGCTGCATTCCATGCTGGTGACAGGAACAGGCAGGGCAGCAGAGAGCAGCACATGGCCAGGTTAACAGGGTTTGGTGAGCAGGGGTAACCACAGGAGAGTGACAGAGTTTATTCACTATCCCCTTGCTCAGAACCACTCCATCAGAGATTATTTTCCAATCATTCAATATTTGACCCAAACAAATGGATTTAGCAGGAATTTCACACCAGCAAAACACTGAAAACCAAGATCCTGCTCTGACTCTAATGCTACTGAAGGCAATGTCACATCCACAAGGCCAAGAAAACAGAACCAGCCACAGGAGCAGAGCCCTTGGTCATCTCAGCTCAGCCAAGTCCATGTTTGTTTTATCACAGTCACTACCAGACTTCTCCCACCAGGTTAGAAATCCCATCAAACCAAAGGTTTCCCATCCACACACACACAGACAGGAGCCTCAAATTCCTGGCATTAGAGTTTGGGACATCCATGAGCTGTGTGTCAACATCACTTGACCCAACCAGGAGCCCACTCAGGGCTGATGCCCCCCTGGGCAGGACCAGAGGGAGGCTGGAAAATGCAGCAGGAGCACCCAGCCCAGCAGCTTCACCCCAGGCTCCCCTCATGCCTGGGGACGAGCTGCAGCACTGGGGAAAGGTTTGTGCCATGACCACCAGAACAAAAGGGTATTTCCCACAGAGGCCAGAGGCTCTCCACAGACCACAGGAAATATGATCCAAGCCAGCTGAAGCATCTAAACATGCACAACTGTCAAACTGCATTTAGGAATAGCTTTTTGTTTCTCTTTATTTTAACTTGGAAAATTTCTCATTTTTTCAAGTGACCACATTAAAGGAAGAAAACATCTAGTTTTCTCTTTCCAGGAGTTCTGAGGTGTCAGCAGTGAAACAGTTCACCAAATAAATGTTTGGATGGCTGGGAAACAATGAAAGTCCCTAGCATTTTTTTCTACAATAGCTATCTACTTTCCCAAAAAACTATAAATACATTCTGAACTGAAACAAGCTTTGTGCAGCCAAATTCTTAAAGGAGCCCTATTACATGTGAGACATGACCTTTTGTAACCTATTAAATGCCTTCTGGCTGTCCATTTGATCCACTCCTTATTTCATGACAGCCTCTGATATTAACATTCTTACACTTGCACACCTCCCCACATTCCAAACACACACACTAACCCCAAATCATTTCACTGCTGCTGCCTGCAATTACACACTTCACAATTAAGGCTGGAGTTGGGGCACAGGATAAAGTATTTATGCTGTTATTCCAACCAAATCATATCCTTCTTTCAAAGTGTTTTGATTTCAGTTCAAAACTGGGCAGAAACACCAATTTAGTGTAGTGGTTTAGATTTGCTAATTTTAATATACTTATTTTTTGCATTGAGATAGAATTAGGAGTAAAAGTAAGGCAGGCCTAAAAATTAAAGGGTATAAAGAAAACCTTCCTACCTTCTTCTAAATACTTATTAATATAAAACTAGCACAAAAAGTCACTTGATTTCTCATCCCTGGCACCTGAGGAACTTAATTCTCTGCTGGGTAGCTCAGCCCCCAAAGCCCATCAGGGGTCCCAGGGCAGCTCAGCCCTGCTGGGCAGCACCAACCCCACCAACCCAAGATGGTTTTTTGGCCAGACAGGCAGAGCTGCAGCAGGAGGATGGGACAGTGGCCCTTGTGCCCCATCCCAGCCACACCAAACAGAGGCTCAAACCCCACTGCCTACAGGTTTTCATGCAAAGCCTGCCAGTAAGAACTTTTCCAGCATCTCAAATGTGGAAATAGGTGCCACTAATAATAAATCCTTCCCAGCTGAGTCCCCCTGTGCAAGCCCTTCCACCTTTCTGTGCACAGTAGTTCTCAGCTGAGCATTAAATGGGTGTTTGTGCTCTGGGGTGCTGGGGCTTTTTCCTTAATGAGTCATGGGCCTTTTCTTAAAAGTTTGCTGGAACACATAAATGTAACATTAGAGATTTAGTAAAAACTGCTCCAAAAAACAGGGAGTGAAGTTTCAGACAACATGAAATACTCCAGCTGGAAGAGATGCATGACTTGCTTGGCCACTTTTTTGTGCTCAGTCTCAGCACAGTAACAAGCAAGGCTATGCTGACAGGGAGCTAAAACAACCCAGTGAGGTTAATAAGAAGAGATAACACATACCGCAGAATGGAACTATCTGCTCCAATGTAGAAAAAAAGAAAATCCACTTCCAGAGACAGCACAGGCACATTGAAAAATCACATGCAAATCCAGCCAAACACCACATTTATTGGTTGATCATTAGCACATTTGCTAATTTTGTTCAGAGCTGAAGGCTAATAAGCCAGCAGGAATCCTGCTGCCAGCCTCAGGAGCTGTCCCACCCCTGGAGCAGCTCCAAGCAATGCCACATCACAGCTCCAGGTACCATGATCCTGTCAGGACTTGAACCTTTCAGGCAGCTGAACATAGTCCTCCAAAGGGAGCCTTTCCAACCTTACATGCACATTCCTGAATCCCATCCTTCTGGCTGCTTCAGTTTTGCTTGATTTCACACATCCCCATCCCTGTCAGAGGAGGCACTTTGTCCAGGATGGGCACAAAAATCAACCACCACATCATACTCTAAGGCACTCAGCTTCTCCAGCACAGAACATGAAATTATTTTGGACACAACCAACCAGACTCTGCCAACATACTGTGAAGTGCTGTCCTGAGGTATTTGGGACATATGATGTAGGCAGAAGGCCAAGCCTGGAGCTTATTAAATGTCTGCATAAATGTTCTGATCTCAGTAAAACTATTTGGCTTATCACTGTTAGTTTATTTTCTTTCCATTATTGAACAATTCTTTTATATACCTGAAAATTACTTTGCCAAGTTTGGGGCATTTTTTAAATAATCATTTTAGCATTTTTTAAAAATAATCACTTCAGGATTAGGCAAATTCTCTTCCTTTGAGAGTTTTTTCTAAGAACCCAATATCCACAGAGCTAAGAGACATTTATTTCCTAATTTATTAACTGTGGATATTAAGGATTTCAGCCTAGACCTGCTGCCCTGAAGCCATCAGTAGTAAAACACAAACTTGTACCATTTACACATTTCAGATGTAAAAATGATACCACTTCAGGGATGTATTCCACTGAAAAAAACCCCCAACTTCAATCAAATTATAAAAACAGTTACTTTGACAGTTACCTGTTCCTTCACAGCAGGGTATTTCTATTTCCATTTCTATTCTGCAAACTATAGTGTCCACTGAAGCCATTCAAGTCATTAAACTGGGATTTCCTCCCAGTTCACACACCACCATGAATGACCTCCCAGTGAGTGACTGGACCTCAAATGAGACATTCACATCCAAAAATCTTTGTGGAAGATTCAGCACAGAGATGAGACAGACAATACAAGTTCAACTCTGCAACAGAACCATTTCTGACTTTCAGTCTTCCTTAGGATGTCTCCCTGACCCACCTGGAAGCAGAGCTGACTGGGTTGGGGTTTTTTTGGGGTGAGGGGCTAGGCAAAGGGGGAAGGGTGTGTTTAAGCCTGATGTTACTTCTGGGATTTATCCTTGAGGAAAACAACACAGCCTTAGCCTGGAGGTTGCGACAAGCCTGTAAGCTGAGCAGAAGCAGAGAATTGCTCAGTGTTTCTCATAGCATTCCCACTCCAAGCCAAACTGCAGCACAGGCTCCACTCAGCCCCTGCAAACCTTCCCTGCCCTGGCCAGCCTGGCTCCAGAGCCTCACTGGACACACACAGGAGCATCTGCCAAGCCCTGGGCAGCAGGGGAGGGTCACAGAGCAGGCACAGCACAGCAGAGCTCCTGCCTGCACCAGCTCCTCCAGCAGACACAAACCTCTGTATTGGAACCCACCTTGGTACCTCCAATCAAACACGTGGCAGCTCTTTGGAAGAACATTTTTCTTCTTTCCCTTTTACACAGAGTGCTTTTACAAGAGTAAAAGCATGTGCAATAAAAAGAAACAAAAAACACATTTGCTATTAAACAATTCCCCATCCACAGTCAAGTGTCATGCAACTGAAGATAAGAAAAGGTTTGTCCCCATTCAACTTGGAGCTTCTGTCCAAGTCACAGCCATCCAAATTCCCATTTCATGTTAATAAAATGTATTTAATACTTCATAAAATAAAACCACGCATATTCCACAGCTCTCCCCTGCTGTTATTACATCACTTCCCAACTTCAAGGAGAGCCTTAAGGATGTGCATGGCTAGCAGGGACTGCAAGAAGGCATCTCAGGAGCATCCCTCAGCACATTTCATGCCACAGACAAGACTGCTTTTTCCCAGCTCTGTAGCTTTCTGTTTTCCTGTACTTTTTTCATGTTAATTCCTTCTACTTTCTCTCCCCTCACCTTCCTCCCTTTGGATGATGCTCCAGCTACAGACTTTATCCCTCTCTACCATGATTTCCTTGCCCCATTCAGGGGACAGGCTCCTGGCAGTCCTGAGCACAAGGATGCTGCTGCTTCACCCCAGCACCTCCCACTGCAGCTCCTCCTGCACCTGCCCTGTGAACACACATGTCCCTTGCCTGGTCCCTTGTTGGAGGCTTTCCTGCTCTTAGGAGAGGGGTCAGAAAAGCTTGTGATCACTCTCAGATTAGTTTCAGCAATGTATTTTCCAGCTATAATAAGGAGAATAAAAAAGTACAGAACTCTGAGATACACAGCCTGTTTGAGCACTTCAGGAGACCCCACCATGTGAGTTTATTTCTATTTAAGTGCTTGACTATCAAAGGCAATTTTTTCCCAGGACAGCCTCAAATGCTGAAGGACAACAGCTGCTTACCAACTCTGAATGAATTTCTAAGCCCAGCAAAAGAGAAATATAAAGTAATTACCAGACAATAAATCTTTGCTTATCCCCCCAAACAATATGATGTATTAATCATTACCTCTACTTTGATGGCAACACCTTCAGGAATTCCTAAGGCTGAAAACAACTCCATAGCAAATCTCTCAAGTGTTTTGGTCACCAACTGCAAGTTCACCTAAATTTCATCTCTGTGCAGTACAGCTATTAGAGACTCACCACTGTTACCTGTCTTAACTTTGATCTCACTGGCATAAACACCCTTCCATCACATCAACCTGCACACACAGAACAAGCACAAACATACAACTCTGAATTCATGAGCACATTGCAGGGCTCAAACCCAGATTTACATGAATGACTACAGACATAAAGGGCAGAGAGGGCCTGGATGAGTCTAGAGATTTATTTCTTCCCTTCCAGGAAGGGAAAAGGCTTTTCAACACTATGCTATCAGCACTGTTTCTTAGTGGTACTCCAAAGAACAAGTGCTGGCACTGCTGGATGGCTTTTTGGAAAGAGAGAGCTCTCCCAAGTCACGGCTACTCACCAGGGTAGGCACAGGCTGTGCTAGACTGAGGACTGCATTATTAACAGAATCCAGATTTGGGTCTCATTCTGAGACATCATGCTTCCCCTGGCAAAGCTCCTTCAGTCCCCAGGAATTCAAATCCTCTGCTTTTATCTGCAGGGTGAAGATGATGCCCGTGGAAGGCAGGGCAGCTCTGACAGGATCACTTGTTCTCACTGAGCAGCACCACACGTGGTGTGAACTCACTGTGCTGCACCTCAGGGTGAGAGGCAGGGTGAGGCAGCAGCCAGGGCTGGGGAAGAGCACCTTCACAAAGGGCACTCCTGCACAAGGGGAGCTGCAGACTTGCTTGTCTCTGGAATTTGCACAGGCAGGCATCTGCATCCCCACCTCCCCAGGATCAGCTCTGGCAGAGGACAATGTAACAATTAAGTCACTTCATGTGCTGGATTCCAACACCAAGATGAGCAGAGCCCTGTTGGGGATGGCTGCAGCACAGCAGAGCTGCCAGCAGTGTGTGAGTGCTGCCTGCACCCCTCCTGCCACTGCTGACAGCACACCAGCACAGAGACCTGCTTCAGAAACAGCAGCCAAATCAAACTGCTCAACATGGACCTTTCCCTGCCTGGCAGCTGACAAGCCATGGGTTTACAGTCAGTCCCACAAGGTTCATGGCTGGGATGGGTGTGCCAAAATACAACTTTAACCTTACACTTTTTTTCAACACCTAGACATCAGACTGAAGTATTCTGCAAAGAAAACAGAATTTAAGACAGTGCCTGAGCTCATGAGTTTCCAACACCCACATATGTCCTGTTGAAACCTTGGGATGAACATCCAGTTTAAAAAACATTCCTGAAACAACTTTCACCTCACCTTATACCAATGTTCAGCTCAAAAGAGTTATGAAAATGAATGAAAGTGCTCTTTATTACCTCACTTGTCAGCATCTATCACTAAACCAAGCACATTTACTCAACTGTCAGTACCTTGACAGGTCTCAGGGGGTTAAGGAGGAAGACGTTTGGGTAGGGAATGCACAGGAAGCAGCTACAGGGGAACAAAGTCTCACAGCTTTACCCAATTCAGCTGCTGCCAAAGGAAGGGTCTCAGCTTTCTGGAGCCCTCTGTCTGCACCTCTGCCTTGGGTCAGCTCCAGCCCTCCCTTTGACAAAGATGAGCTGGAGCAGCTCATCAATCCAGCCCCAAACAACTCTCCCTCTTTCTCTGCAGGCTTTGTTTTCATCAGATCAGTGAGTGCAGGTGGCTGCAAGGTGCTGGTGGGAGCACTTGGGAGTGGAATGGTGCTGTCCCTCACCTGTGCAACTGGGCAGAGCCTTCCTCTGCAGCACTGGCATCTTTACTCAGATTAAACCAGGTGTAGGAGGGCATTTTCCTTCTCTCTACAGATGCTCTGAAGCCTGGGAGAAGGAAGGGAGGATGGAGAAGCTGAAGCAGTACAGCAAAACTCCCAGCACAGCACTGCTCAGGCAGACAGCTCTGAGTCCACCAGAGCTGAGGGCTTGCACCCTGCTTGGCTCCCCCAGAGCCTCTCTGGAGATCAGACCCTGCACTGCTCCCCTATTTGTATTTATCTGTCCAAGACTACAGGTCTCTCCTGAAGCAGAGCAGGAAGGTGTGGGAAAGCAGCCAGGGCCTGCCAGCACCAGCACCCTTGGGAGAGCACTCACACAAACTGACCCACAACCAGGGTAGAGCTGTTCCTCCTCCAAGCAGACCTGACTTGTCCCTTGACCTCAGTTTCAAAATAGCACACTGCTCAATTTTTAGTTTTACTGGGGATGTGGGGAGGAGACAACAACATGATGACAGGACACAGAGCACAGTAAATACCTGGTGTCCTCATATCAGCATTTACTCAGACAATTGAGCTCATCTAATTAATCATCTCCTCTGTCCCCTCTACCTTGTTGGACCTGTTGGCTCAACACTTCTGCTCTCCACAGGCACCAAAGAACACCCACCACTGCCTCTGGAGTGTGCCAGACTCCAGTGCTAGCTAAGCAGACACTCCACAGCTGCAGCACGTACAAGCTGCAATTAAAATCAATGCATTTTCCTTGCTTCTTTTTATTAACTTGTTTAAGACACTCTTGGGTAAGTTGAATTAAAACCAGACTTCTTCTTCTTCTGTTCTCACTCTCCTTGACTCTGACCAACAGCCTGTGGTCAGCCCTGCCTGCCTCTCATACACTGGCTCAGCCAAAACTCAGTATTCACCTACATGGATCATCTGAACAAAAAACGTGGGATCAGACCCATCAGGATTTATCAAAACCTCAACAACTCACAGAAATCAACTTTCTCTTTCAAAGCAGCCCAGTTTTCTGGGTTTCATCTGCTTCCAGGGTGGAAGGCACAGCAGTGGTCCTTCGTGCTGCCCCAGCAGGAGCCTTCAGAGCAGCCCAGAGGTTTCCCAGGCACAGGCTCACTGCTCATCCTGCATCTCCTGCTGCTACACCCCACTACGGAGCACACCTGCAAGCAGAGGCACTTCCAACAGCCAAACTGTGATAAATAAGAAAATCTATCCACAACAGATTCCCCACATTTGCTCCTGGAGCCCCTGATCACACACTCAGTTTTCCCAGGCCACTGGAAACACCTCCCAGAGGCTCAGGACAGACAATTTGTTTCTCACTCTTACATTTTATTTCTCAGTCTCTCACTATTTACCATGGAAACGTTGAAGGTAACATTTCCTGCAGTTCGTGCGTTACAAGCCCCATGCAGCTCCTGCACATCCTCCAAGGGAACCAGAACTGCCCCCAGAAGGATCCTCAGCTGCTGAGGAGCATCTCCCAGGTGCCAACACTGCAAAAGCTGCAGCGGGTGATCCATCAGCTTCCTTATCAGCCTTAGATGGATGAAGGAAGGCAGTAAGCACTGCATTCAGCCTCCTTTGTCTGGGCACAAAAGCCTGCCAAAACTCTGCCACTGCAGTTTGCAGAAAGGTTTTCCTGGTAGAGGGCTGCTGCTCACTTAGCTACCTCCACTGGGCGGCCCAGGTCTCTCTCCCAGACAAGTGAAGGCAGCCCTGCAGCTCCTTCCTTCCCTGCAGAGCACACCAGTGCTGCGCCACAAGCACTCTGAGCCTGCCGACTGCATCAATGACCAAGGCACCACCCGGCTCCGTCCTCAGGAGCGAGAGTGGCCCAGCAGCATCTCCCCACACAAAGCACGGAGACAGCCATTCCCTCAAAGGCCTCGGGTGGGGCTGGCTCATCCACACCCCTCACCTTCCCGGCCCTCCCTCCCTCCGCCCCTGCGGGAGCTCTGACATCCCGCTCGGTTCCAGCGGGGAGCGAAGGAGCCGCTCCCCAGCGCTGCCCAGCTCCGGCTCACCTCATCCCCCGCGCACCACAGCCAGGGCACGACCGGCACGCTCCAAGATCAACTTCTCACGTGTTTTAGCCTTTGCCATCCAGGTACAAAGTAAGAAAGACAGGGGAGCCTAGTCCTAGCTAGTGTGGCTATAAAACACGTGCACTCATCCGCATTTCAGTAAGTTACTCTTCTTCCATAAAGATGACAAAAATTCAGATGTCCAACAGGTCGATTTAACCTCAGCAAGGGCTCCTCTCCTCCAAACTCCCCTCTGGTCCCAGGGATGTCCCTTGTGCTGAGCAGCCATGCGAGGCCTCGCGGGGCGGGAACAATGCTGGGCTCTCACAGGTACTCTGAACTAGCACAAAGATTTCACTGAACGAGGCACTAAGAGCTGTTCCACCAGCCATACTCATCATCTACAAAAGTTACCACACTCTGAGAGCAGGATCGCAAACACCACAGCCCCGGGATGCTGGAGGTTAGCAGAGAAGCTTCAGCAGCTCATGAGGAAGGGAGACAAACACTGCAAGCCCCAACTGCACAATCAGCTCTCGCCACACTTCAGACAAGCCTCCCACCCGCACATGGAAAGGGAAGCATCACACATCCCGGCAAACCGCGTTAGGAAGAGACGCGAGAGAGTTCACATACCGGCAGTGAACTACGGTGCAAGCACTTCGGACACCAGACTGTGTCTGTGGTCATGTGAGACTCCAGCAGGCACCTGGTCCAGAGCAGCCCCGGGCATCGCACACCCGCCTTCTCTGGCTCGGCAGGCCCCGCACACCGCCGCCCTCCAGCCGCCCGCTCCCCCCGGCCCCACTCACCGAAGTACTCCTTCTTCATGTGCATCTCCAGCTCCTTCTCCAGCTCCAGCGTCAGCGCCTCCAGCCGCCTCTCCGCCTGGCTGGGGCCGCTCTCCCGGCACGGCGTCACCTGGTAGGGGAGCTTGAATTTGGGAGCCGAAGCGGAGCCTTTGGTCGGGCTGTAGGCATAGGGAGGCGGCGGCTCGGGGGCGCCGGCCGGGTGCTGCTGGTCGTGCCGCGGCGGGGACTGGGCATGGATGCGGTGGTACACGTCTCCCAGCTCGGGCACGGTGCCGTCCTCCTGCAGGCCGGGCCCCAGCAGGGACGAGCGGGGCGACGGCAGCTGCAGCTCGGGGTAGGCGCTCATGGAGCCGCGGGAGCTCCGCGAGCTCTGGCTGGAGATGCTGGAGCGGGGGCTGACCACGGCGGGGCCGGCCGAGCCTCGGCCCTCGGGGCCGCAGAGGCTGGAGCGGGGGCTGGCCAGGGCGAGCCCGGCTCCGGCCGCCCCCTCGGGCTCGGCGCTGCCCGGCGGGCCGTACCTGCAGTCCGAGTAGCTGGAGCGGGGACTGGCGGTGCAGGAGTACTGGCTGGCGGTGCTGGAGCGGGGGCTGGCGTGGCGCTGGTCGTAGCCCATGCTGATGCCGCTGGTGCGGTTGCTGCTGGGCTTGCTGCCGCCGCCGTCGTAGCCGGTGAGGCTGGCGCGGGGGCTGGAGTGTTTGCTGGTGTCGCTGGCCGTGCTGGCGTAGCTGGAGCGGGGGCTGAGGGCGGCTCCGTCGTACTGCACCAGGCTGGCGCGGGGGCTGCCGAACTTGTCCTGCCCGGGCACCACCAGGCTGGAGCGGGGACTGGAGAACTTCTCGTAGGGCAGCGCGACCGCGCCGCCCAGGCTGGAGCGCGGGCTGGAGAACTTGCCGTGCTCGGCGGCGGG
>VXBI01002834.1:196303-220828 GCA_013397375.1 Toxostoma redivivum | reverse complement strand
CGGGGCTGTCACCGCGCCGGGGTCCCCACGCGGGGCTCGGGGAGGAGCGCTCGGGGTCCCGGCCCGGGGGGGCTCCGCTGCCCGCGCCCCTCGCTGGATCTCTCCGGCAGCATCCACGGCCTCGGCCCGCGTGGGGAATGGGCAGCTCTGCCCCACCTGCGGCCGGGGCTGCCCCGCACAAACACCGGCATCGCTGCGGGGGCCGCGGATCGGGAGCAGCCCCGCACCTGTGCGGAGTCCCCAGCGCTGGCCAGGTGCCTCCGCTGGAAGGACTGGTGTTTGTAGCACGGCAGCTGAGGGTTGTTGCCAGTTATTTATTAAGCCTTAAAAAAAAAAAAAAAAAAAGGGGGAGCGTTAAGACATATGATAAACATATTGTGGCCTAAAGCAATCTGTGAGCTGATGGGAGTGTAAAAAAGCAGCTACTGTGTGTGTGACTGCAAGAGCTTCATCTGTTGATCGGTGACGAACACCCCGGCGCCGCTTGCTATTTACATCTGCGTGCTCACGGGAAAGAGTGTCAGAAAACAACCCCTCAAAAGGACAATGAAACCAACACCCCCGACACTAAACCACAGCCTACAGTTTTGTGTTTTTTTTTGTTTTTGGTTTTTTGTTTGCTTTTTTCTTTTTTTTTGTAACTGAGCTGCAGCTCCCTGACAATCATTTGATTGCAGAAATGCTGACAAAGTCCTAGCAACAGGTACCTGACCAGTGTCCTTACGCTGCTGGGTGCTGGGCACCCTTTGAGGGGAGAAATACAGCTCAGGTTTGAGCTATAGGCACTCTGCTGTGCCAAGAACATTTTATTCTGTTATTGGACCTAATTAAATGTTAAAAGCAACTGTGAACTCAAAAAACGTTCCCAGCAGTGGAGGGCAATTGATTGGCAATCTTGCCTTGTGTGTGCAGGGGTGGTGGGGAAAAAAAAATCCAACAATGTAAATGTGCAGAGCCAGACCTGAAAAACAAATGTGTTGGGCACAATAGTGGCAGTCCACGTCCATGTGGACATACATAAGCAAACACCATAATTCTTGGGAGTCAATGACTCTTTTCTATATTCATGTCTTTCATTACACTTTTTGCCCATCTCTTAAACAAGCTGTTGCCATGTGTGGTACTTGTGTAACAAGTTACACTTCACCTGTAGCCTGGAGGTGTGTGATGGTCGAAGGCAGCTTTGCAGCCGTGCCCTGGTGCAGTCCCTCGCTGCTCCCGCTCACCCAGGGCCTCAGCACCAGCGGCAAGCCCTGCCCAGCAAAAGTGCCCTGGCTGTGAGGGGATCAGAGCAGCAGCTCAGGTCCCTGTCCCATTCAAGCCAGGGACTCTGGTGAAGTTGTCAGCACAGACACCTACTGCTGTCAGCCACACACGGACACATCCCTTCCAAGAACAAAGAGAGGTTCCTCCCACAGAACACATGGAGACCACCTTTACCTTGAGGCTTCTTCTGCCCCACCTGGGATGAAGTTTGTTTGTGGCAGTGGGCATCTCATGGCCTGCTGTTCTTTCAATCCTTCCTGGGGCCTGTACAAGGCTGTTGTCTCCTGTTACTGACTTAGCACCACTTAGTGTCAGTTTTTGTAAGGTTGTCTCCTGAGAAATTGGGAGAGGCTCATGGATATCTTGGAAGGTTGGTCTATCAGAGCACACGTCAAGAAAACATACTTTGTTTTAAGGGTGTCTTGTTTTGGTTTTCTTGTTTGTTTGTGGGTTTGGTGTTTTTTTATTTTTATTTAACATTACAACATTAGATAGCTTTATTAGGAATCTGACAGACTGGGTAGGACGTGCTGAGAAGCCCTGCCCGTGTGCTCGTGCAAGGAAGCATTTTGGGCAGGTATCCTTACAGCAGGAACTGCAGAGCTGAAGCCACAGCTTACAGCAGCAGTGTCCTTCTGTAGTTCTGTTCTTCTGAGCCACAAATCTTGCCTTCCTCTGCCTTTTGAGGCTGCTCAGTTTTGTGCTTCTTCTGCTGCCAGCAGGTTTCTGCACTAAGTCTACTGGTACATCAGTCATGAAAGCATGGGCTTTATTGAACTCATGGGAAAAACATGCTGGGGAGTCTAAGGAAACAGCCTGTTTTAGTAAGCAGTGCAGATCAAATGGTAAAAATCACTTACTTTTATTGTTAGAAAGCTTGTATTTGATAAGTAACATCCTGGTACTGCTTTCCCATCTGAGCCCTGCTGCAGGGGCAATGCTCCTGGCCCACCAGGGAGTTGTACTTGTGTCACACACTTGAGGAAGCTCACATTTATCCTCAGTACAGCTCAGGTGTGGGCCGTACAGGTGGGATAAATATGCTTGCAGTGGTACACAGGACGCACAACACTTGCACTGCTCACAGAGGACCAGGCTGTATCAGGCTGTGCAAACAAAAAGAGTGGAGTTGGAGCTGCTGTTGCTGTACTAAGTAGCCCCATCATTCTCCTGTTAGATAAATGAAAATCCAAACCTCTGGGTAGTTACAGCTTGACAATCCTGATGTGGTTTTCTCCCTACCTAATTTTCAAAATACTTACTTAATTATAACAACCAGCACTAACATGTATATACTGCAAAAAGACTGACACTTCTGCAACTAAGAGCACAAGAGCTGTGGGAGTGTTGTTAAAGCTGAACTTAATTTCATGGTTTGCTGTGGTTATTCTTATGCCTGATTTTAAGTTACCTCAGTAAATCAGATATTAAGGAAAGCCAGCTGCTTCACTTAAATAAACTCCATTGTCTAAGACTTAGAGGGAGCAGAATAGCCAGGTGGAGTTATTGATCTGTGCATATCAGCTGGCTGGGCCTCCCAGGCACAGCGCTCCTGCTCCTTGTAATGGCCAGTGGCTACAAGGGAGCACAGCCCGAGCCAGCAGCCAGGCTGCTCTGCTGGGCTTTGCTTCCCTGAGCTGCAAACAGTTTATTGCCAACAAGGCAGGGAATCTGTCAGTGTAAGAAGGGAATCTGTCAGTGTAAGTTTTCCCCGTGGAAACTTTAGCTCGGGTGAAGACAATGGCAAAACCCCCACAACTTGTGTTGTGGTGTGTGTGTGTTCTATCAGACCTGACACAATGCAGGACAGAGTTCTTTGTCTCACTTCATCAGCTGAACAATTTGAAGCTGCTCTGCAGATTTGCCTACTGAACTGGATGCTACTTGCTTTTTTGCAATTTATTTATTTGTCTCCAGCATTAAGAAATCAATGAAATTATACCTTGATGTCCACAAGGTAACTGTTTTCCACTTTTAAAATTGATTGGTTTCTTGGTAAGGAGCATAAATGATTATTCTTTTATCTCTGGTCTGTTTTAAGCCTGATGAAAAAAACCCCAAACCCAAACAAACACAAAACCCCAAAAAACTTTGTGAAATTAATTCAAAAATTATGCTAAGAAATGTTTATATTTTGGGATGGGAGACTGAAGCTTTGATTTTCTTTGAAGTGGTAGCTGTATTTGATTTATATTGCTTTGTTTTGCATATTTGGATCCTGTATGTTAATTTGTGTTGTAATACTTTTAAGCATAAGCAAAAATTTTGGAATATGAAGTTTGGATATTAGTATGTATTTGGACTTGGGTGATTTGTTTGCAAATCACTCTGTTGTGACTCGTTTTTTAAAATTCTTATTTGCAGATGATCGCAGCTTCTAAAAATTGCAGTTCTAGAGTGTGTTTTAGGGCACCATCTTCTGGCAGACAGCACACACTGTATTTGAATGGCTGCCCTCGCTAGGCACAACTATTTAAAATATTTCTGACTAACACCACTCTGCAGGCTTACAGGTCATTTCTCATTCTAAATCTGCAATAAAACACTATTTAACATTTTTTACATTCTTCTTATTCACTGCAACTTCAGCTATTCACTGTGCTGCACAAACATAGCTTGGGACAGACCCTGTAAAATTCCAGTCACAACAGGCGCTTTGTGAACGTGCTGGGGGAGACAGACAACATCTGTCCAAGCACTTATGATTAATGCACCATATATGTATCTTATTTCTTTTATAGCTTCTTCTTCCACTTCTCTTACATATTTCAGATAATCACACTTCTGTCCAGCGTGGTTTATGGCTCACACTTTGGAGGCTACACAGGGCACTGGCTGTAATTCCTTGCACTCACAGGACACAGTCACTGCATATTCCAATGCAATCAGTTAGCAACCACTACATTTGCATAAATGCATCATTTACTTGGTCAGCTCAGTTAGCAGTGCAGCCACTTAGTACTTTTAAGGAGGTCTGAAGTTATACAGCTTCTGGTTTCAGACTTGGAGGAGCTACAATTTCTCTTGATATGATAAAATGGAAGTCCTGATTACAACATGCAAATCTTCATCCAGCAAAGGAATCAGAGAGCATTAGTGCACTGAATAAAGAACAGAAACACTGCATGAGGGTCAGGCTGCCAAACACATGGCCCCCTCTGCTCTGATGGTGAAAGGTATGAGCCTGACTGTATGTCCCTCTTCATACCCATTAAAGAAATGAGGCAGGCTACCAGCACTGACCTCCTGACCTGGCAACACAACACACTTCAGTTGTGATGAGCATAATCATTTCAGAAGGAAGAGGACATTGGTTTGTTGAGAACACCAGTTACATTTACATTTCGTTGTGTTTTAGAGGTATTATAGAGGTATCACTCGTTAAACTTGTTAAACTGAAAACAATGAACAAATGTGCAAGGATAGAGCTGTTCCATAAGTGTATCTAATGAAGTCTGGTCTCTGTATTCTGCATCCTCTGCACTCTCCAGCTTGTAGCTCCTCTCCAAATCCCCAATAATGCTGCAGTCCAGTGAGCCCTGTGTCCCATAAAGCTCTGACCCTGCACTTACCCACAGCAAAGGTCCCACACCTCCAAAGCCAAAGTGCTGCTACAGAAGCTTCTGGGGTCTGTCTCTTCTCCAGCATCGCAGGGTTGGAATTGCTTAACATTTGCAGGTATCTTCAAGTGTTGCTGAAGAGGATTGGCAGAGCAATTCCATCAGTATCTTCTCTTTTGGAAATTGTTCAGCAAACTTCTTTTTCTCATGAGAGTGAAGAAGTCTGCCAACGGGAGAGATAATGTGTATCTAAATAGCAGTTTTCTTCTTTTAATATAACAGATATCAAGCTACATCTTGTAATTACTTCATCCTGTTCCTCCCTTAAAAGCATCAAGGCCTCAAATCAAAGCATTGCCTCTCCCTCATGTACATTTGTCTGCAGGTATAAGCTCCTTGTAGTCATTCTGCTTAGGCACCAGCCCAGAAACAATCTCAGGTAAGCAAAACCCAGATAAGTGATGTGTGTACAATTTGCTGTATTGTCCTGATCCTAGTTCCTGCTTTCTTGCAGATTCTGTATTTTAGATGCACAAAATGGAAGGCTTTTTGTCCTTTTAGCTGCGAAGAAAATAAATGTCTCTACCACAGAAACAGAACAACACCAAATCAATTTCCCTTAATTCTTTGTTTATTCAGTTTTCTAATCCAAATTTAAAATTCTGGGGCAGTAGAAGTAAGGCTCGAAGGAGATATCAGTGGTATCTACAGACTGAATACAAGCTGATTTTATCTTCTGAAGTCTAATAAATGGTTAGCAAGAGGTCTTTGTTGTAAAGGTCAGAACTTGAAATGGCACATCAATCTGCTCTGAGCTGTCAGAGGCGAGAGGCCAGGAAAGGATGCACCTCGCTCTGTGGTTCAGCTATGGAATGGTTTCATAAAGTAAAGCTAAAATGTCACACAGAAACAACCACAAAAACTAAATGGTCATCTGCAGGTTGCAGTGGCTCTTTAGGAAATGGGCTGGCACAGGGCTGTCTGTCACTAGGGCCCCAGAGTTCCTTCTGCTGAATGGTTATCATTTGCCTCATAAAGGTGATTCTCTGGATGCTTTGGGAATTCCTTCACCCTCCATCAAAACAGCTTAATGAATCTCTGGTTAACTGCTGTCAGTCATCAATGGTCAATATTCCTTTCCATGCTCTGCTGCAGAAAAGGGTTATTGAACTGAAAGTGCAGACACTAGGTACATTCTGTAATAGTCTGTATTTTCTTGTCCATACATGGCACTCAAATTCACAAAGTAAATTAAAAATGCAAGCATCAAGAATTGTCTCTATAAAAGCAGCCAGAAAAGCTTATCTGTGTAAGAGAATTTTGAATGAGTATAAACAAACAACTTGAGAACCCTGTGTGACAGCAGAGCCAATTTGTATCACTGCAAATAGCAGTTTGTAGACTGATTTAATGAGCTGGCTCCAAAATTGTTAGTGAAGACAGAGCCTATATTAGGTTGCTGAGCCAAAGCACTGGGAAGAATTTCTTCTCCATTTTAACATTTAGATCTTGTGCCTTCCAACTATACTTCCTTCATATGACCATTACTGCTATTAGGAGTTGAATAAATTGTCATTTGAAAAATTGAGGGTTTTTTAATTACTTGAAAGCTTAATTAACACTTCAATTTATATTTTTTTCTAAAGGGCAAAGGAAAGTTTAACTTGGAAGATTCTACATTAATACAATGTTGGTGACTAGTAGCCAATTAAGGACACTCATACTCCACCAGTTCTGAAAAGCAGCTTTTCATTTAACACAGCAGCAGTTTGCATTTAGTGGCTCATTCTGTATTGCCAAACTCCCAAAGAACTGACCAGAACAGCCAAGAGCTGTCCCATGTTCTGTGGGAGCAGCCTGTGGAAAGGAAATACATTAAAAATCCTTCAAAGGATGTGTCAGGAGGGATTCAGGAGCATTCTCACACTACCCAGGCATGAGCAGCACAACAGCACAACCTTCTAAACACATCACCAGTCATTGCTTGTGCACTTCATTCTGGCTTTTCATGCTGCCAACTAAACAATGACACAAGGTTAAGAACAGTAAACAAGTACTAACCTGAGGTGCAGCCAGAAGATAGAACTGCCCCTGCTTCTTTTTACCCTTGAATCTGCCTGTGACATTTCAATCCAGCTCATATTCCACTCAACTTCCAACTTCAGTAAAACTAACGCAGTAAATTACCAGGATTATACCCTCTACTGCTGTTTTTAAAAAGAGTCACAAAATGAAATAAAGCAGTAATTTTATTTTTAATAAAACTTAAACCCAAAATATGTCAGCCTTAATTTTTGGAAGATGTCATTAGACATTAAATGCCAGTGCTTCAGCTGTTTATGGCAAGAAGTTTTCCACTGTAGCACTGAAATCCTTCCTCCTTTACATCTTTACCTCAGTCTTCACTCCTGCCAGCCAAGCAGCAACTAACTCAAAAGGATTTCACTGCAAACTCTTATGCCTCCAAACAAGCCACTGCATCTGTTACTGCCTAAAAGAAGAAATAAAACATTAATTGCCTCATAGAAGCTGTTTTGCACAGCATTGGCAATTTTAAGCCAATGATGAGCTGGCCTTTGTTTTTTTAACATTCTCCTTCTATAAAATCCCCATCTGCTTTCCAATTCACTCAGTCTGGAACAAAAATCCTGCTGCTCAACTGCTGTGCTCTGTAAGGCTCACTGCACACTCACCTATGAATTGGAGCAGTTTTGGGTCCCTGGCACAAAAGTGGGAGATTCTTTTGGTACAGTGACAGAAATGGCCAATTAATACATTCTGAGAACCAACAGTGACAATTTCAAGAGTTACCAACACAAATGCAGTAGGATTTAAGACACTGACTCTAAGCATTACACTTTTCTCCTACACATGAAGTGTAATGTATAAAAATCAGAGCTTTCTTCCTTCTGAAGGCATGAGGTGCTGAACGTGTGTGTGGTGCTGCAACTGCTGCAGCTGAAGAGTCCAAGAATTCATTGTCCAAGAAAAAAACCATTCACAAAAGTTTTATTAAAAAAATTCCCCTTTCACCTCAAACAAGTGAAGATTAAGTCCTGTACTACTAGGTTATGTTTAGAAAAAATGGAAATAATACAGTAATTTTTGAAGGCTATACATTGTAAAATCCCGTAAATCAGCATAATCTTGGACTGTGCAAGCAAATATAGCAAGTATTTCAGATGTTATTTATTTGGTCCATCAGATGTACAGTATAGTAGTAGTATCTGAGTTTACAAAACATCAAATATAAATAACCTGAAACTGTAACAATACACAAAAATTTGCTTCTTACATTGACATACCAGGCAGTACGAGCTGAAAAACTGGAGTAAATTAACAGTTTTACAGTAATGTACATAGTGCCAGCTGATGTTTAAGAACACTGTTAGAACATGGCACTAATTTGCTTTGTTGGATTTTCTTCTTTACTTGTTCAGGGTGTGAAAAATGTTTAGGACTAGGCCAAAAATGTTATTCTTCAAGCATCTATGTTTCTGTGAGGTGGAGCAGTCACACTTGCAATATAGCCTCAGAAAGGGATAAGCAAATGTGCAGGCAGGCCACTGCTGGGAAACCTCAAAAGTAATCACTGAAAAATAAAAAAATGTAGTTGCTTAAAATGTGGGCATCTGATGATGGCCCTTTCACTGAACAAAAGTAGGGGTTTTTGTCCTGTTGGATGATACCTAAAAGGCATTTACACAAAAATACCATGCTGTTTTCATGACTGTTTAGGTAAATACTTATCTGTAGGTATTCACAGACTATGTTGCTACTACATTTAATATATGGAATACAGAAAAAACGTCTGAAAGAGTCTATTGATACGAGAACTTTATCATCAAGAGAAACAGACACAAATTATTTAAGCCAGTGATTTGGTATCCACTTTGAACCAAGGCCTCAGAGTTAGTCTAGTTCTGGACATTTTTCACATCCCACCACAGTTTGCTGTTACAGTATGACATGTGAATCACTTTGTGATTTTGGAGGTTCCCCCAAATGCTCTTCATCTTGCTCTTAGCTCAGCACACGCTCTTCGCCCCGACGCACTCACACCCTTTCTCCTCGAGTTTCCTCTTGTGGCTCCTGCTCTCCTCCTCCCCAAGGCTGCTGGCAGCACCCTCATCCTCAGACTCCACGATCATGAGGTCGTCCTGCTCCTGCTCAGTGCGGGATCTCTTGGCCCCCACACACTCACAGCCCTTCTCCAACTTCCTCTTGCGGCTCTTGTTCTCCACATCGTCAGCGTTGCTGGAAGTACCTTCGTCCTCAGAGTCAACAATCACCACGTCATCCTGCTCTGGAGCTGCAAAACACGTGTTTGGGTTCAAATGGATCCTGCAAAGACACTCTGCTCTCAAACCATGAGAGTAGTTTTAAACATAAACCATGTTTTCATACATAAAAAATTGGAGCATTCGTTATCCGCATTCTTTGCCATGCAACTGCAAGAGTATCTTAAATGTCCCTGAAATTACTATAAAATATGGTTTTCACACTGGCATTTCTTCTTCACCACAGGTGTGGAAAATACTGCAATAAGCCAAAAATATGGGAAATGTGTTACTTAGCAGGACTTTCTTTGCATGTACAAAGCAGAAGAACTGCTGCTGTCTGCAGCAGTTGTTGGGTAAAGAAGTTTTGCACACACCAAGCTGTAGAACAGCCTCTCTCCTTTCCCTACTGCACTCAGCACAACTCCAGGAGAGGAGAGAGAAGGTTCCAGGAGAGAGAAGCCTCAAAGAGAGGGAGAAGTGGAAGTGTGAGCAGATTTACAGAGCTAAAGGGTAGCAATGGATAGTATGAAGAAGGGAGGAGAGAACCAAATGTGAACTTTCAAGGTATCTAGGGGATTTTGTTTCGTTTTAAACACAAATTCACTGTAAAAGCTTACTAATTATGTTAAATTATGCAATTTTTAATACAATTTGGAGTAAATTTTAGCAATACTCTTTAAAATTTAGTTTTTCCTCAAACACAAAGGAAAGGACTACATATTTTGTGTCTTAAATCTGTGTACGTATCTCACAGGCAAAGGAACACCAGGTAAGTAACACAATTTCAAAGTGTATGTACTATAAACTTTTGTGCCCTTTGTAAAAATTGTAAATGGGCATTTTTCTATTTAGTATTAGTTATATAGAGGCAACTTAAATGCCTTTTACTTTGTATTGGTGAAGTTAAATCACAAAGCTGAAAACAACTTTAATTGGACGACACTAGTGAAAGACTGTTTTGTTTAATATTGATTACTGTTGATTACCTGTTGATGTTGAAGGTTGTGCTCCATCATCACTACCATTGCTAATGTTCTTGGATGCTGGTTCTGATGGTTTAGGGCCAATTCTTTCAGGGGTATCACCAACAACTTCAAATTCTACATCTTTTTCTAGGTCTTCACTGCAGAAAAATACACATGCTTTTAAATAGCCAGAAAATAAAATTCTCTTTTACACAAAAAGACCCATCCGAGTAGTAGAGCACCCTGCAACTGCGACAAAATGAGAAAATATACTGAAAAAGAGGAAAATCTGTTCAGTCCTCTTGTATAATTTATGCTTTGTCTATTCCTAAACACTATTCCACCCAGTGCTACGAACATCAATGCTTAGGAATGAGAAAAAACATTGCCTGAGCTTACCTTTCTTCCTTAACAGCACAGCCCTACTCCCACTGAACGTGCAGTGTGAGCTTCTGTGCATGTCTATTACTACCCAGGGTTAAATACACACCCCAGCTAGTTCAGAGGGACTTCTGAACATAGGTAGTCAAGCAGAGGATCTATTATCCTAGTAGGCTGGGGTTTTTTGCCTTTCTAAATTTCAGGGGTTTTTTTAAATGCCAGTTTCTTGCTCGTTAGTTGCCCCAAAAGTTAATTTGTTTTTGCAATGTATTTGTATGTTGTGTAACAACAAACTACTGAAATAAACATCTTTCAGTTACTGTTGTAAAAAACAAAACCACAGCAAAACAAGACTACAACAAAAAAAGACATAAAACCAAACAAAAACACTTAAACTATAATTTAATAAAAAATAACCATTCCTCCTTTGCCTCTACGTTTCCTTTCAGCAGCTTTATCTTGGAACTCCGCTCATGTATTTAAATTTTGAGTGAAAAATTCCCTGTGGAACTATGTTCTATGTATATACACAAAATATCCTTATTTCAGAATCCTTACCTATGAAGCACATTGATTAACAGAGTATAGTCCTGGAGGAAATCATCTGCTTGTAGTCGAGTGCCATTTCGAATTCCAAAGTCTGATAATTTCCTGTGGTTATTTGCTGCAAAAACAGTAAAAAGCCTGCAGTGTATAGAGCTATTTATAGAATGATCCTTACACCTAGATAAATATGGAGTGCTCCAGAACTTTTATGTAGGAACATAAGATTAACATGTATTAGCTATATTTAAATTAAAAGCTGACATTTAAGCCTATTAGGAGTTAAAGCTACTTATGTTTGATTTATTTCCTCCTCATGCCATCACGTTCAAGCACTTCACAATTACTGCATTTGGGAACATTTTGGATATGGCTTCTGGCATCATGAACAAAGCACCATCTAGGAGCCAGCAAATGCAGGGGGCTTGCAGGCAGATAGCTGCTCCTAAAAGGAATCCTGATGTGCCAGCTGAGCAGTGCTTTGTGCAGGAAAGCTGAGCTGCACGTGCAGCTTGCACACAACACCCTGGCTATCATCAAGCCACTTAAAAACCTTGCAAACCCAGTTCTCTTCAAACTGCAACATCTGCTATACACCTACTCTGTAAAGTCTCCTCCAAGGGTTTATGTACTCTTACCCCAAACCCTCAGGAGCATACATACCTTCTGTTTCACCTTCTTCTGAAGAGATCAGGATAGTTCCCTTTCCATCTTCTATTTGTACATCTGGTGCGACCATAGCAAATTTTTCTTTCAATATCTGAAAATACAAATATATTAAAATATATTCATTATCTGACTTAAAAGATTTATTAAAAAAAACCCCTTGAATAATGTTGATTTTATTATGGCTCATTTTCAGGCATCTACAGAAAGCGTATACTTTTTTGTTCACTTCCACTAACAAAATTATTACATTTTTGAGGTCTGATACTTACAGGTTCACATATGCTAAAAAGTTTTTTAGAATACTTCATAAAATGACAGAATTACAAATCAATTGTGACCACAACTGTAATGTAGCTACTGAACTCTCAACTGAAATACAAATTTTGTTTTTTGCTCTCAGATATGAATAGGCTTTAAAACCACCAACATTTACAAAATGCAAACATTCTTTCACAAGCCATACAACACATATGGGCAAGAAGCATATTGGCATCAGTTCTTCTTGTAGTTGAGAGAAATGTAGAGTAAATATAAACGAGATGTTTGGTCAAAATATACTGAACAAGTATCTTATTTTAATAATTGACAGTATTAGAATTGAAAAGAAAGCTGTAACTGTAGCTCAATATTTACCTTATCCTGGAGTGTCAACACAGTAACTTTGTGTGTGTTAAGTTTCACAGTCACTTCTGGCTTACTTGCACACACGTAACAATTGGGATTTGGTGGATCCAAAGCACATGGAACCAATAGCTTCTTCCTGGGATTTGGCTGCTTGTTCAGAAAAATCTTGAGGACAGACAAGAAGAAATCAGGTTATTCTGTAATTACCACAACATCTAAAAGCCTGTTTTCCCAGATTTCTTGTCCTGGTCTCACAGGCTGTCCTGTTCCCTAATCCTTGCTGCTGTGCTTATTGAGCAGGGGTCTCACACGACCAGTGCAGCCCATGCTGACTGAGCAGCTCCTGCCAACAGCTCTAACACCAAACAACCACACTGCAAGTGACAGCAGCCTGCTTCTCTCTCCGATCCAACAGCAAATTTTTATTGTGTCATAGGAATTTATTGATCCTTAACACCTGCACTTCTCTTTTCATTGTTACTTAAAGTTCCCAGCATATTCAGGATCTACTGAAGCGACAAGTGAGAGAGAGTAAAATTACACAATAGTGAAAAAATGTTAAATGTAACTTTTAAACAAATAATAAATAGCAAGAAAGCAAAAGCATTTCATTCCCACTTACCGTTCTACACTGATCTATTTTCCCCGATAAAATCTTCAAACCCTCCAGCACTATCAGCCCGGCTATCACTGCATTGGTAGTAGCTATAGCTGGGATTATATTTCCTGCCATTGCTGCAAAACAAACAACAGTATGCAGATTTTTAACAGCAAAAGAAAACAAGAAGATTATAATTTAAATAAAACAATGTTACATTTCATCCTTACACTTGATATCAAATCTGCTCTTCATATTCATTCCAAAAACATGCATCCTGAGGTTCGCAGCAGAAGTGACAAAATCCATGGCAGAAGGGTCATCCTAAAAAGAAGTTGATACAAAAAGCATTTAAAAATCACATTACTCAATGGAAAGAGTTTGCAGCACATGGTTCCTAAAACCTTAAAAACCAGAATTTAGAAGAAAAATTCTGTACAAAATTCAATTTCCAAGTCAATATACTTCCTCTTTCAGATGGTGTACTCAAGAGCAGTAGTACTTTAAATACTAACTACAGTTTTTAAACTGTATGTAATGTATTTTAGTCGCAAATTTGTATATTCGTACTAATAAAATGCCTTATACATTATAAAAATGTTTAAATCCTAAGTCTATACAATGTTTCGAATGTTTGCACATTGAATTTTAACTCTGAATCAGTTTCAAACACTTGGTGTTTGAGAGAGAAGTATTTGTACTATTGGTTGTAGTAATATTTTAATATTTTGCCCTCCCCCCCTCCCTCCCCCATTTACAGACTTTTTTCTTATACCAAATGATTACTGACTGGAAGTGATACGGTGTATGATGATAAAAGAGAAAATTCTTGTCTTCTTTAACAGAACTTGTATTGCACACCCATCATTAGCTGATTGAACCTCAGTAAAACCCCAGCTACTGATATCTGGCTAACAGCATGTTTTGGAGACAGATGAGAAGGGAAAAATGAAGTTGCATGATTTAAATATTTTCAAAAATCAAAATATGACAAATACTTGTGAATTTGTGCTTTTATGAGCTGGAGAATTTGGTGAATTAAGTTATTTGACACCACAGCAGTTAATTTTTACTCTCAGTGAGTTACACAATATAGTGTTTAAAGAATAAATTTGTTTACATATGGAAAGTGTTTCCATAAGGTGCCAGATAGTTTTGTTCTAAGCAGTATCATTTTGGAAGGAACCTGAATGAGCCCAACTAATATTTGTGTTACACATGTAGAGTTTATACATGGCAAGCTAACCTTATCCCATATAAGTGCTTCTCCATCAGCCTTCTCAGCCAGGTGAAGACTCAGGGTTTTAACACTCTTTGAAAACAGGTCTGCATAGCTCCTGACATTGAGAACCTGCTGATCCTTCAACACTGCAGAGCTCTCATTCTGCTGGTCAGATATGTTTTGCTCTTTGGGAAAAAAGAGAAAAAAAATAACAGCAGGAATATTTATAAGTTCCACAAAAGTTCTCTCAAATAACTTTCAAATTTCAGCAAAATTCAGCATTTTCTAAATTGAAGAACAATATCTTTAATCTACAGTAGCCTAAAAATTTTACAACAACTGAAACTATATCACTCTCCTAAACATGAACAAATTACAGCAAATATAAATTTTCAACCAAACAACTTTCAGAGATAAATCTTTTAAGTGTTTATGGTAAGATGTCCTAGAATAAGCTGACATAATTTTATTAAATGTTTATTTTCTACAGCCAATACTGAGCATCTAAAACAACTGCAAAACAGTCTTAGAAAAATATTCTCTATACAGAGAAAAATTTGCAATCTTCAGGAAGTGTAAAGAATTAATATGGCCATTATCAGAACTCAAATGCAGCAGTAAAAAAATGTATGTATCACAGAGATGCATTAATAAACAGCAGGTACAACTTACAAATATACAGGAGGAGGGACAGTTACCTTGCTTTTGTACCTCAGCCCAGTCCAGTGGCACTGGAGGCTTTCTTTTCCTCCACAGCTTATCCATTGTCAGCAGATATCTAATGTCATCTTTGAAAAGCTAGAAAATATGAAAAAAAAATTAAATTAATGGGAAAAAAAGACTGAAAAATCAGCATTACATTGACAAGGTTTTGGTTTTCTCCTTGAAAGTATTTTTAACTACATTAAAAGATTCTAAAAACTTATTCCCACCCTTTAACACTCGTATAGAGCAGACAGAGCTCTGATTAATCTGGGGAGGAGTAAAGTGGAAAATCAAGAAACAGTAGTTCAAACAGTGGTTTTACCTGTCTACTGAAGCCATCCCTATAGTTCTCTGTATGCCCTCTCTGAGACAAGTGAATGAGCATGCCAATGAATTTCCAAATAAAAGTTATTGCTACCTATGAACATTACACTCAAGCTCATTTCCTCTCTTTACCACTTTCAGTAACCATTAAGAACAAAAACTTCTACATCAGCTTCTTTTTTCTTATGCCAGAGCCTGATAAAACACAGATGACTGATAGCTTTTAGGTCCTCAGATTGGTTCTCATTACACCCAGTGCAATTCCAGAGGTCAAACAGACCCTTTCCCATTAAAAATAATTGCAATGGGGTTTTTTTTGCACAGTGGCCAGGCTGCTGCAGCCACCTCTACAGATGGAGATGGAATCTTGTAAAACAACCAAATGTGGCAAAAGACCAACACAACAACAAAACTGGTGGATGTCACAACTCAATCACATAACTGATGGCTTGCATTAAATGTCCAAGCTGGGGTTTGATTTAACTTCATAGCACCTCATACATTTCAATAAAGACATTTATTTGGGATAAAGAAAATACCTTAGTAAAAAGTTTAACTGGATCATAGCCAGTGGATTTAGCCCACTCCTTGGTTGAAACACGTTTAATCTCACCATCTTCATTGGATGCTAGTGCTCTGGCTTCTGCTTCTGCTGGCTCCCCTATTAATAAAGTGAAAACCAATATTAAAAAAAAACCAAAAAAAACCCAAAAAAACCATCCAAATATTACCTCCAGAGTCAATAACCAAAATTATGCAGAGAGCATAAAATGGCTTTATTGTACCCAACAAAAGCTGAATTGGGCACAGTGTGCCTGTTCCTCTTTGCCTCTGCAACTGCAACTCACTGATTTAACTTGGTAACACACAACTACTTTATTGGCAGAAACAATCGTTTCCCACTAATTTTCTCCACATAATGTTGCTACCTCAGAAATGTCTTACCGCCCCTTTTTAGTAGTATCTTTTCTGGCTAAAGAATCTTAGTTTGGTTGAGATTTCAAAACAAACAAAAAAATTGGTTTCCTATCTCTGGTTCTTGCTATATAAAAAGAAAACTATATAAAGATGCTAACGATCTTCTTTCTTTCCCAGACACTTCCAACAATTGCTATTATGATTTCTAATAATCAGGTTGATGTTTTCATAGAACTATGTATTAATGTCTCGACTGAATGAAAAAAAAAACAACTCCGATACAATCACTTTATGCGTTAATTTGTGAATGTTTTCCCCCTTTCACCAATGCATCATTTGCATTATTTCATATTTATCTGCCTCATGTATTATTGCCCAGTCATTTTGTATTGTGAAGCTTTCTACTATTTTTTGCAGTTAGTCCTTATCTATTTTATTCTGAGTGACTTTGCCTAATCATCTGGGCTGAACAACACACATCTCCCATCTGAAACTCCTCTAATCACTATTTATCTCTATCATTCAAGTAGTTTATCCACTTCAGGATCTTCAGCCTTTTTTTGTCCCCTTGGCTGCTTACGTCCCTCAGGTTCCTCTGTTTTTGGATCTGCCCCCAGCACATTTTCCTTTATAAATGTTGCACTGACTCTTCCCTGGATGTCCTGGTTTGGGCTGGGAGAGAGTTAATTTTACTTCTAGTAGGTGGTCTGGTGCTGTGTTTTGGATTCTGCAGGAGAATAATGCTGGTAACACGCTGATGTTTTAGCTGTTGCCAAGAGGTTACTCCAAGTCAAGGACTTTTCAGTTTCCCGTGCTCTGCCAGTGAGCAGAAGCACAAGGAGCTGGGAGGGAGCAGAGCCAGCACAGCTGACCTGAACTGGCCACAGGAATATTCCAGACCTCAGAACATCCTGCTCAGCACATAAACTGGGGGAGTTGGCTGGGAGGGGCTGATTTCTGCCTGGGGACTGGCTGAGCATCACTGGCCAGAGGGCAGTCAGCAACTGCGTCACTTGTTTGTCTTGAGTTTTATTCCCTCTCTCTTTATTCCAATTATTATCAATAGTATTACATATTTGTCTCCATTATTAGCAGTTCTTTCCCAGCCTGTGAGGTTCACTCTTTGTGTGGCTCTCCCTGCTTTGGGTGGGGCAGTGAGTGAGGGCTAGGCAGTGCTGAGCTGTGAGCTGGAGTCAAACCTGACCCCTGGCACCTCTGTGTGAGCACAGCACCCTGACTGTGGGCAGTCTGTCCGTGCAGACACCAGGCTCTAGCTCAGCACTCCCAAAACTGCCCTGCTGTCTGTACTTAAATAAGTGGCATTGCATTTGCTACCTGTCTACTTCAACAGCCACTGTTTTAAGTGACTTTATATTGGCACTCTTTTAAAGACTCACCTATTTCATTCTGCACTTCCTGTAGGAACAACCTGTCCAGTGACTATTATCTGATGTTCAAAGAATTTGAAGAGTCAGAGGATCCTCTAAGCTTCCCCTCCCAAGTCCATTCATCTATCAAAGGATCCAAAAGAAGCAACCAACAATGATGTTTATCCACCTCATAGTAACTATGATTCCTGTCCTTACAGAAAAATACTGAGTAACTATAAAAATATCACTCAAAATGGGCATATTTCCTATGTAGATCAATGCTGAAGTGTTGGAGGCTAGAAGAGCTCAAACACAATTCCTGAAGTTCCTTGCAAACCCTCAGATAGGAGTGGGAAATGCAGAGTAACTACAAATATCACTCAAGAATCTGTTCAAAATACAAGCCTCCCAGAGGCCAGAAGCAGAATCTTCTTTAAAGAATATGGAGCTGAACTCTCTAATCTTAGGAAATGTACAGAAAAAGTCATAATCTCTGAAACAGAATATTTCAGTAATCGGGTAAGCCACCAGCTTATATCACACTCACAGGCAGCCTCAGGATCAGCTCTGTCAGGTGAGACTTCTTGATCAGCATCTTCTTCTCCAAACAACTGGCTATATAACAATTAAGAACAACAACAAGACTAGAATTTCAGCATATCTGGTTAAAGACTCAAATGTTTGCTAATGGATATGTATTTATTTTAGGATTCCTTGCTTTCAGACAGATTACCACTTCATACATTGCTTTTTAAACTGGGATTCAGCACATGTGGACTTAACATGGACAACACAAAATGCCCAATACAAAAATTAATTCAGCAAAACAGTTTTCTGTATAACTCAACTCATTCAGTAGCTCACCCAACACTCAGCCTAATATTTACACTGCAGTACTAAATGCATTTTTAGAACCTCTGGGATATCCAAGATTCCAACAAACTTTACACTTGATAAAACATGTATTAAAATGAAAAATGTGCTTACTTCATACAAAGATGAAAAATAAAGCAACCTCAACCTACACTGCTATGCCAAACTACTCTGCCAGATTTTTTGTGCTATTAGAGCAAGGCCTAATACTAATCAACCTTCCATCTTCATAAACACCTCAGAACCCAGGTCAAGGAACGGAGCCTTTCACCATAATCCATCTAAATCAATATAAAATTAATTTAAAATCTATTAAAATAAATAAGAAAAAAAAAACTGTGTCAATTTTATTTCTTTCTCTGTAGGTTTAGAAACCAGAAGAATGAGCCATAATACCTATTTTTTATTAAAAGTCACTTACTTGAACAAATACTTGGCCCACACAATGCAATGGATAGGTTCCGAGGGCGTATTTCGGATTGTGCAGCCTGGGAATGTTTTCTGAGTTGGCTTAGGCTGACATTCATAACATTCTGTCACTCCCTGGTGAAAAATGAAGTATTTACTTGTCACTCCAAGAAGGCTACTGATAGTTTGGGCTATTAACAGATGAACTGTAACTCTATCTCCAAACACCCACTCCCTGTTGTCTAAAATAGCCAATGACAAGAGTGACACCCCACCTAACCTTTTTGATAACAGTTACTTGTCCAAGGTAGCCTGCAGTTCCACTCTCTATAAGAGGAATATCAGCAGCCAGACACATCCTGTTCACATGGTTACGGGCAGCTGCAAATCAAGAGGGTTTTAAAGAAAAAAATTTGAATAGTTAAGAAAAAAGAAATTTTACTTCTCCAAATTCTAACTAGCATCTATGCACTTATCTTTACAATACCTTGTTTTTCTATAGAGCACTACACCATTTTCACAAAGCCCTGTTTCCCATTCTCACAAGGTATATGGATGTTAATAAACAGAGCAAATTCAATTGACTAAAGCTACACTGTACCCACAACACCCAGAAGGTCCCAGAAGCAGCAATCAGCAGTGCACATTTCCTTCCAGAACATCTGCAGAAGCACTAACCACCCCTTCAAATTTTTAGCAAAGCAAAGGAGGCTTAGTCCTACTACAGATGGGTTAGAAGGATATTGTTACTCAAATGACACTGCAGCAGGGAACAAGCAACATCTGTAATACAAAATCATAGTGAAAACTTCACCTCTGTTATCCAGAGCATTCATAACCAACGTAAACTGGCGGAAGAACTCTACGTTATAGTCAGGGCTACAGAAAACAAAAACAACATTTCAAATGGCACATCCAAGTTGTTGGTTATTACTGCACAACAGAAACTCTACACATGCAACCGATGTTCGTGTGATAAATTACACATATTATACATCTATAAATTTAGCTACCCTTTAACTGCCCCATTTGTCTTCTGCCCACTTTAAAGCTGGGTGAAAGCATGAATTTTATGCTGCTGGAAGGAAGCTACTGCAATTAGTACTAATTTGACCAATGAAATGGGCAGACAAGGGAAAGTGATTAAACTACTCTGACCTAATGAGTAAATTGGCTGAGCTGTGGTAACTGACCTTAAAAACCATCAGCTGTGGCTAAAACATGCACACTGTAATTACCACAGCTCATCAGACTGTGCATAATTCATTGTGCTGTGATAGCTCCACTGGTTTGATTGTGTGGCCATACCCTGAGGAGCCAACACATGGGACCTTAAATCCTGACACTTCAGTTATCTTTACATTGCATTTTTCTGACTTAAAGAAGAAGGTAAAGGAGAGAGAAAAGAGGAAACAGGATTAACAGTTTCAGGAGAAGGATGTGGTGAGTCAGTATTTCACTGGCCAAAAGCAACATCAGAGTTCAAACCTCCATGGTACAGAATATCCATTTTATAGAAACTGGGGCAAATAGAAATTAGAACATGGGGAATAGCCAATGGAACCCTACATAACCTTGTACTCTACTCATTGGTTGCAGATCATAAAGACTAAATTTCAACATCTTGGGGCATATAAATGACACTTAGTTACCTATACATACAAAAAGGACTTATTTTTTTTTAATCACAAACTCGACATTCACATGTCTTTTAATTTAATTATTTCTCAAGACATCAGGACATCCTTACAGAGTAGAAATTCATATGGCAAATGTTGCCAATAAAATGAAAAACAGACACAAACAAATGACTACAGCTTATACCAGAGCTTAAAACCCATGCAAAAGTCACACTCCCACTCAGGTGTATGGTAGCTCACATTTACAGGTATTTCTCCTTACTGAGGAAGCTTTGTTAAATACCTTAAGCACACCAATGTAGCATTTAAATAACACAGTACTTGCAAATCAAACATGTAATTAGAGCTTAAAACCAAACATACTTCATGATGCTATCATGGTAAGCTATAATATTAGCTTCTGGACAAAACTGTAACACGCTTTCCTTGGCAACCTAGAAACAAAACAAAAAAAAAGAAAACAAAAAAAACACTTATTATTTCTTCCTTCCTTCTAAAAGACAGACTTGATACCAGCTGTGTAGCGAGTAAGTTGACTACCTTAAGAGATTTAAATACTTTAATAATAAAATGCTGTGGACAACCACAATCAGCCAACCAACACTTACCTCTTCCCAGCAGAAACTAAACTGTGACATGTTTCTAACATTACACATAAAATAATACTGAGCAATGAGGCTTAAGCTTTGACTTTTTCCTCACCTGTGATTTTGATCTTCCAACATGTTTCTTCTGAAACAGAAACTGTCTGTTGAGATTGCTGACATCAATAGTATCCAAATCAATCTATAAACACACAAGAGAGGCATTTCACTTTCATGGGAATAAAAGAACAAAACCATTATACAATTTGAAGAAAAGACAATTGGCCAAAATGCAGAAACTTTACAGAGCCCTTCTCAGACCTTTCAGGTGTTACATCAGCACTATGGCAACGGAAGAGGCACAAGTGGTCACCTAATTATCTTCAGGAATCCACAGGTTATCAATGACTGCTGACAGGACAAGGCTACATGAGAACAAACTGCAGAGAGCCCCTGCTGAAAAGCTCGTGACTCTTGAGATACATCCACATAGCAGTGAGTAGAAATCAACACCAATGGTGCTCCTTGCATAGGATAAAGATTTTAGTGGCAATTCCTGCAGAGCACAGCGCAAGCTCAGGTGGGAAAATGCAGAAATCCATGTGGACAGGTCCAGCCAGCCTCTCCCTGCACTGCCCACCCTGAGCACTGGCTCCATGCTTCCCCCAGGCCCAGGAAAGGCTGCTCCAAAACAACTGGTCCTTCCACTTCATAGAGCATGGCTTTAAGCACTGCAATCAGTAAATCAAGGGCTGCACAGCCATCTTACACACACACTGCAGGGCAAAAGCCTTTACTGCCTGTCCCTGGGATTAACTGCCTAAGTGCATGTTAACAAATTATGAAGTCTACCTATAAAAAAAAAATCCAATCACACAATCACAATGTTTAAAAACACAGCACAGAGCACAAAGGATGCCATGACTGCAATTCCCCTAACAGCTATGTTTCTATTAATATATACACAGGAACAGCATAAATTCCAGTATCTTTAGCCCCCCAAAAGAATTAAGAAGACTTAACTAGAACTTTGACATTTATTCCCGGCTTTGTTACCACTACTTTTCATGCAATTAAAGTTTCTTTGATCAACAACTCTTTTTAGAAGTCTTCTCCTGTCCTTAACATTTTTAATGAAGAGAGTGAGAGTTTTTCTGAGATAATAGAGATATCAGAGGTATTTCTCCCAAATTCCCACAGGTAATGCTGACATAGTCAGCACAGTAACACCTTCAGCACTCTCAGACTGACTGTGCAGTGTGAAGTTTAAACATTATCTACTCAGGGTGCTCTCACATGTTTCTGACTTCATTAACTAAGCCTGAATTATGAAAAAAGCTCAGCACCCGCTCACTGAACATCCTCTACACGAGAGATCCAAACCCCAAGATGAATCCACCTCTTTTCTGAAGGGAATATTTTCAATTAAAGGACTAAGTTTTAAAGTACTGAAAACTGCAATAGCTATGGAGTTTTATTTAAACAGTTAATAAGAGCCCCTGTGGATATAGAGCTCACAGAAAAGATACAATGTTTTAAAAATATATTATAGAGCTGAGACTGTAAAACATGACTACCACAGTAACTACGGTGGCCTTGTATCTTTTCATGAAAATGTTATTTGCACAATTCACATTTCTACCTCCATTCCTCCCTCAAAAGACACACAGAAAGCTTGCTTAGTCCAAAGCTAGAAAGCCCAAGAACTTCAAGGGAAAACAGTAAAGTGCAAAACTCTGTTAAAACCTTTACTACCCAAAAAGCTTTGAATATTTCAACTGGAGAGGATGAGAAGTGACATCAGCTCCTAGTGAGAACAAGAATTACAGCATTAAAGGGAGCAAAGGGAGTTCTCCAGAGAGAAAACGTGAGACCATTAGACCTCAACAGAAGCTTCAGTCTAGCTAAGAATTATGAGAATTTAACACCTCACTTATAAGACAACTACACTGTTTCCATTTTGGTAACCTGGAAGAAAAGGCATCATAACTTAACATTTACTCATGTTCTTAATTCAGACCTGGATCCTGAAAAAACATAATTTTGTTCTTCATTCATAGGACAAGGATATGCCTTTCAACACACTATACTTAAGTCACATATTAGTCAGTTGTCTGGTATTCAAAACTACAAATTTTTATTTTTAGTATTAATATTATTTTTTTAAAATCGCAAGTTGCTTATAAAAACAAAAAGTATTTTCAGATGTTCAAGTTTGTTAATATTTAATAACCGAGGAAAACTCTCAACACTATCACAAATGTTGACAAAAGCAATTTATTCTGCTAATAGCGAATTCCCTTTTTGTGTAACAAGTCTTTTGCTCTCATCTTGTCTTGTACCCACCTGTTCCCTATGTTACCAAAACATTATGTCTTACGTAAAACGCTGCAAGTGATATTGTCATATGAAGACAGCCCTGATCCAACATGTATTTAAGTTAATGGAGTCCCACCAAGTCAGCCTTGAAAGACAATACCAACCCCCAAACTGTAGCAAGTGAAACAACAAGCACACCCCGATGAGATTTATGCCTAATGACTAACTAGAAAATCAGGAGCTTTAAGCTCTGTTATAATGGACTGCAGGAGTACATAACTGACACAGCAGAGTAGGGGGGGGGGGAAGAGGGGAACAGTGCAGAAAATGCTTCCACTCCTCTGTAGTTAGTGATTATCCCTTCCCTATTTATATTCCCTGGCAATGTTCAAATTGGATAGGCTTTCAAACCAAAAGGAAAATTTGGAATTAAACATACTCTACAAGTTTAAAAAGCATTCCAGTAGGAAAGCCCAAGGTGTAAGAATAACAAGGCAAACAAGTAACTGTTTTCTTCTAGAAGCTGCTATGGTTTTAGATATGAGCTGCTCTGCTCAACAAGTCTGACTGCAAACCCAAACTCATCACCCAAACCTCTCAGATGTGACTCCTGGGCACGTTAGTAAAAAGGTATTGAAGGAAACAGACCGATGCTCCAGCTGGATTTAAAACCATATGCTCTTCTTTACTACAATAAGAAACCAATAAAGGTCTGGATACCAGGCAATCACAGTTTCACCAAGAGTATTTATCTCTTTTTCATAACTAGCCTCTCACACCTGCCCTTCCTGTACGCATTCACAGATTAATATCTGGAAGCAAAAGTGAAAGCACGAGCCCGCGGGAAGCGCCAGCACTGACGGGTTTACAGCCCGGGAATCTGAAAGCAGAGTTCACCTCTCCCGGGCTTTCTCGCTGCAATTCATCACCGGACCACCACCCCCAGCGCCGGCAAAGGCGGAACTCGGCAGAACTAAAGACTTTCAAGATATCGCCGGGCAGCAGGCACGGCACAGCGTGGTCTCCCGGGCGGTTTTATGCGCGGGCTCGCGGAGATACACGGCCTTGCCAGGGAGGCGGCCTGACCTCGGCTGGGGAAGGAGGAGCTCCCGCGCCCGGCGAGAGCCCGGGCTGAGGGGGGGCGGCGATGGCGCGCAGGCCGCGGCCCCTTTGTGGCGCCCCGGCCCGGCGGGCCCGCGGCGGCTTTGGCGGGCCAGGCCGCCTTGAAACCGCGCACGCTCCGCGGCGGCGGAGCGGCCCCGCCGACATCGCG
>VXBI01002834.1:164186-196265 GCA_013397375.1 Toxostoma redivivum | reverse complement strand
GAGCCGCGAGTTCGAGCCCCGCTGCCGCCAGCTAACCCCAGGGCCCCAGTCCTGGTACAACAGATTTCTTTAGTTGTTGTATTAATTTTTAATATATTTTTAGTTCAAATATACATATTTAATGTATTTATATGTTTAAGATTTTTATGTATCATATTATTATAAAGAGAGCTCAAGAAGCATTTGGACAATGCTCCCAAGCATGTGGTAGGATTAGTGGGGCATCCTGTGCAGGGCCAGGACTCAATGATCCTGATGGTCCACTCCAACTTAGCATATTCTATAACGTTTTTAATATATTTATATTTCTTTCTAATGTATTTTTATTTCTATGACTTCAGCTAAGTTAACTAACTTGCCTCCAGAAGTCGACATGGTAAATTCCAATTCTTCCTTAAAAACACAGTTTTGCAAGCATTTATTTCATCACCCATGTGTCATTTCCTCTCCTTCCCAACTCTCCTTATTTTAAAACCCCACTTTTATTGCATTAATTTATGTCGTGGCATTAAACCTGTACAGAATGCTCTAAGGACACTCAAATTACTTTTCCTTCAATCAGTGAAAATACTGCAGTCAGCCTAAGCCAACAGGGAAGGCATAGGAGAATGCAGGTTTTTTAACTAAAGCTGCACAATCCCCCTGCACCAAGGCAGGTGCTGAGCCCACCCCAGCTCTGTACTTGTGAGAACACAAGAGCTAACTCACCCCTGCACCTTCTCCCTACTCAAACCCATGGCACTGCCACAGTGCCATACATATTTTGCCATACATATGAAACCTTTCCTTCACTGTAAAAACAAAGAAAAGCTTCATGTTGGAAGGGAGAGCAAGGCCCTTCAGCCACTCCCCACTAAATTTCCAATCCGTGGTCAAATCAAATTGCTTTTCAAAATCAGGCTGGCTTAAAGTCCTCCACTGCTAAGTTTCTAAGAACTGAATTCTGTGTGGCTGATGGATACTAATAGTATATGAGAAAGGTTTTCTCCTTCTTTCCCAAATGCTAAAAGTAACTAGAACTGTGAGACAATTTCTACACCTCAATTTCCATATATAACTGAAATATGCAAGTTTTGCCACTATATTTTAGAGGCATGCTAATATCTTTCAATCAGTTATTATTGGAAATAAGCACAATGCCATCAAATTAATTTAATTTATCACCACATCTGAGGAAAATTCTGTTATGTAATGACACACTTGCAGTAAAGGAAACTGAAACACCCCAACAGACTTTTCATCTACGCAGAGAAATACAATTTATTTAAATAATCTCTGATCTGGGTCTTCTTGTACAAAAATAAATTCTTCAAGAGGGGTTTGATGATTTGTCGGCCAACAGCTTCTCTCACATGTGTAAACTATAACAGTTCCAAATTCCACTGACAGATCTAAAAACAAAGCAACACAGGTACATAAGGGTATGAAAAGTGACATAATCAGGGGCTATTGCTTACCACTAGACTTCAGTCTTTGCACAAATTAATTGTCTCCTCTGTAAATTACATTTTCTGATGTTAAACATTTTAAAGGCAGCAAAATCAGAACTTTTGAAGAGATTTTTAAGTGTCTGCATTCTTATCTCACAGCATTTATTATTTTCCAAGGCCTCCTTTAATAAGTAATAAAGACAAATCCTCCCAAGGCCATGGAATTATCCCTGCTGCAGTTATTAATAAGTTCACTAGGGAGCAACTCAAGCTGCAATCAGAGTCTCTCCATAAAGCAGGGTTTTCTCTGCTCAGTGAAATCTGTAATGGAGACAGCAGATCCTATGAATACCATCACTGTGGTTAAGCACGTTTGGGTAGCTGGAAACAACCCAAATTGCAGTTCACTGCCCTTCTCCCAGAAAGGAGACTGTTAGAGATATTGATTCAACCAAGTCAAGCACCTGAGTCACTCTGGAGCATGCTGACCAGTGTGGGCATCAGCTGGAACTCAAACACTCTGCTGCTTCCACAGTTACTGCAGGCTGGAATACTCTGGTCCAGGTTTGCTGGAGGACACGTGATGAATAAAGGCTCGCCATCCCAAGAGTATCTGAGAGAAGACAGGGAGGGAAAAATTATTATTTTTTAAAATATCTAAAGTTGGTCTCAAAACCACTGTAGCTATGGCTCAGAAGGGATGGTTTATTTGCAAGAGCTATAAAAGCTTTGCAGCTAACAGGAACAAAGACAAAGGATGGTTTCCACTGAATGCCAAGCAGGAGATACTGTGCTCTGCTGAAGGCCAACAGGGACTCTGCAGGCAGGGGAAATGGAAGTCTGAGAGCACAGTCCCCAGGGAGGGCAAAAGGAGGCTATGGAATAACTCTAACCAGGGACAGCCCAGGGAGAACCAGAGCTAATGTTTTAGAGGAATGGCAAATTCAAAGAGCACAATACTGCAAAGTGACAGATCCAGTGAAAAGCAGTCTGAAAATGCTACTTCACTCTGAATTAGAAAATCTCCTGTATAATCTCAGACAATTAATAAAAGTTTCTCATGTTTCTTTTCTGTCTAAGCAGTCAATCAGACTTTTAACTCCTCATCAAAAAAGGGCCCAGTTAGTTCCACCTGGTACTGGAAAGTTGGTAAACAAAAGCCCTGTCACTACACTGAGACAGCCTGACCAGACAGGCAGCACTGGACTCCTTGGAACAGTTGGTGTGATCCATGAAAACCTGTATTTTCTGGTTCTATGAATGACTTATGATTTACTCTTGGCTATACTCCCATCCAGAATTAACTCCTCTCTCAGGAAGAGCAGCTACTCTGAGGTTACACCTGCTTCTGTTCTAGGAAAATCAACAGATTTACAGGACCTGAAGACTGCTGGGTGCTGAGGGGAGTCCACAATGAGCTGCAGAACTGGGGCTTTAAAAGAAACAATTCCTTGCAGGACAGACATTTGAAATTCCAAATAGACCACAAAATTTCAGAGCAGATAGCCTTGGAAATCTATCACAACAGCTCACCACTGTGTTATACTTCCACCTCAATATTGTCTCTTGGAAATCTCTGTGCCTAGATTTCAGCGAGGCTTCAAATACAGTCAGGGTCACTTCTCAACTAAAGTCTCCCATAGCCAGACTTATGGTTTCTGATCCTGCTTTGCTTCTTTATCTACTTAAACATTATATAAAAAAGTCCAACCAGGGACTGAGACCAGAGACATGGCAACAGCATCCATACCAGTTTGTTTTTTTTGTTAAGGAATTAAAACATACACATATTTCCAATTAAAGAATTTATTTTGATGTACCAACTATCCATGCCAATGATTTGTATCTCCCTGTCACAACCAGATTATCAACATACCTTAGAATCTGTTCAGGACACATAGATATTCTTTTCATGAATTTATGGAATGTGTGGTCCCAGCTTTTAACTTCACTCTTCTCATATTTTTCATTACCATCTTCACCAGCAAAACTGTATGAAGACAAGAAACAAACTGTCCAGTAAGGTTTTCAGTATGACATGAATGTTTTAAATAAGGAATTGTTTCTATAAACTCACATTAAATTATACTAAATACACTGAAAAAAAGATATACATGTTAAGAAAAATTCCTGTTAGAGGTTGCAAGTAAACATTTTGCTTCTAGTTCTTTGGTTTCAGGTGACTTATAATTACTAACAGTGTTTCAAACATGGGACTCAAATCCACCAGACACCTGCTTTATTCCATCAAAAACCTCTTCCTCTAGTAACTTCCCAAAAATTTTTGTGGTTTTTAAATTATGATGTTGTAGTTTTCAATTTTGAATCAAGTATAGTTAAAGTTCTACAATTTTATAAAGTCAACTAAAATCAACAGGATCACGACTCCTCAAAAGTCTTCTATGCAGATTCTGCAGCTGACAGTAGCTTTGGCTATAAACAAATTCAACGCTGTCCACAATTCAGTCACAAGTGGTCGAAAGTCCTCACTGTGACCACCTAAGTTAAATAGTTTACTAAGAAAATATTTTCAGTAACCATGCTCCATAATTGTTTTCCAGGCAATCTTTACTAAACTTTCAGGTGTCTTACCATCATCCCAGTCTCTAGCCAAAATCCCTAAAAAATGAAACTTTTAAAAATGAAACTGAAATATAAGAAACGCTTTAGCCCTGTAAAGAAAAAAGTGTGAAATGTCATGATATAAAGTCATGACATTTAGCATAGATACTGTTTCAGAGATTAACTATCCATTGCACCACCTGGAGCCCATGAACACTCCAAGTGTTCAGTCACTCAGAAATAGTTGCATCTTTGAGTAACTCCAGATTTGGCAGCACTGGGTGCACTGTTCTGTTCTTCCTGCACAGCACACCAATGGTTCCTAAAGGAGCTTCCAGACAACATCATCCAGGTTTAGTGAGAGCTTAGATTATCAGTCAGCATACAGGAAACTACACAATTCCCTCAGTTTCACCATGAAATCCAGACCTGTTCTCACCTTTCTGACATCATCTGTTCCAAATCAACACACTCTCTCTGCTGATACTCCTTCAGTAGCTTATCTGCATGATCTGTATCAAGCAAACCCATGTAGTCTTCCTCATCCACAACATTAATGTAGAAGGGCTGGAACACAGGAGCTGAATCAGCGACTGCCATCACCATTTCCTCAGTGGCTGCAGGATGTGTGTCCTGGGGAGCTGGGCCATCGGCAGGCTCTGACAGGTGGAGCTGTTGGAGCTGGGATGCACACTCCACCCCGCTGCTCACAGCTTCCTTTAGGCCAAGCAGCTCAAGGGAGGCACATGCAGAAGGCTCTGCTCCATCACAGGTCCCCCAGTCATCTGCATCTTCACACCAATCCTTTGCAGCAAAGTTCGATTCCTGTTTTTGAGAACCAAAATAGAAAAAAAAGGGAAGAGAACATTGCCAAGGTCTGCCACCCTGATGCACTTCAAATTCAGCTTCTAACAGATGAGAGAACTGAGACCTTAACCTAATGCTCAGTGTTATTGCACCTACTCTCCTCACCGTGGTACTTCCCAACACAGCCACGTTTACTTCTCACACCAGCACAGCTATGGCAAAAACACCTCACAGTGGAAAATCAGAGCAAGAATTCATCAGCCCTTTGAGTGGCCCTTGTGCCTCCTGCTGCCATGCCCTGGCTGTGGCACAGCCCATGCCAGCTGTGGGGACAGCTCCATCTGAAGCAGCTACAGCACCCAATAGGAATCCTGCACCCAAAGTGCAGAATACAGAAGGAAATAATAATAATACCACCATCATTTTACCAGAGTGAAAGCCCATTTACCACAGGCCAGGATTTCACATTGCAAATGCACCAACTGAATAAACATTCCCTGCCTGCCTCCACTAGTTTGGTGTCACCCTACTCTTCCAACCTGCTTTAGACAACATGCCATTTTTCCTCACAAGTATATTAATAACAATTCAGTCACATTAATTAAAAAAGCTCATGTTAAATTTGAAGAGATCAATTTAAAACAGAAGACAAAAAATCAGGTTAAAGATCCAAACTTAAACAGTATAGCCCAATCACTTGAAGTTGAAAAACAAAGTTTAGTCAGCAGAACTAACTAAAGTATTAAGTACTAATTTTGGCCATACAGCTGGACTGCAATCTCCACTTTAAAACCAGCCTGACATAGATCAGAAACAGTAGGTTTAACACAATTTAACTTATAGTAAACAGCATTGTGCAATGACAAAAACTCCGTGCCCACGACTTCTCCACAGAACGTGACTGGAATCTATCACAGAGCGCAGCTTCTGGAGGAAGGTTCCGGTTATTTAAAGAAGGAGATGCAGGGTGTGCAGCTCATTCAGGTTCAGAGCATCCCCCCCGCAGCCCCGGCACGGCCCGGGCAGGCAGAGCTGAGCTGTACCTGTCTGGCGCTGACATCTCGGCTTTGTTTATCCTGGGCCTGCGAGTACTGGGAGCGCAGCACCTTCCAGCTTCGATGTGCCGGGCAAAGAGAAACGGAGGGTGAGGGGACAACTGATCAGTGGCAGGAATAACGATAACAATAATCACAATAATACCATTATTAACGATAAGGACCCGGCCCCGCGGCCCCGCGCTCACCTGCGGGCGGCTCCCCAGCAGCGCGGCGCGGCGCAGGCGAACACGTGGAGCGCGCGGTGCGCGGGGTCGCGCTCCAGCGGGCAGTACACCTGCACCAGCAGCAGCAGCGCGCTCCCGCACCGCGCGCACCGCGGCGGGCCCGCGCGCACCGCCGGCACCCAGTCCTGCAACACCGACCCCACCGCTCAGGCCCGGCCGGGGCCCGCCGCACAGCCCCGCGCTCCCCGCCCCGGCCCGGCCTTACCGCGGTGCCGCCCAGCTTGTTGGTGGCCCATGCGGGGAGCGGCCCGGCCGGGCTCGAACCCGCTATGGCGGCGTCGCGCAGCCCCAGCAGCACGGGCGGCCCGCCCGCCATGGCCCCGCCGGCGTGCGCGTGCCCACCGTGTGCGTGCGGACCTAACCCGCTGTGCGCGTGCCCGCGGGCCTGCCGCTCCCCTCACGGGAGCTCCGTGCGCGCTCCCGCCGCGGCGCAGGCGAGGCGCGGAGCCTCGGCCGGGGACGCGGCGCTGGCCCCGGACGGGCCCGTCCCTGCGGCAGTCCCGGCATTGATTCGTTCACGCTTCCGCGCAGAAACGGCACTGCGGGGCAAGTCCACCAAGCGAGCAGCACCAGTGGCAGAACTTTTCGCTGTTCACACCTTTTAGCAAACAAAGATTAATGTGCATTGGTCACAAGGTACACGGTTCTCTTATTAACTCTTCTGTCGGTTAATGAGTGTCTCGCTTCTCATGCCAGTTACTGCCGTGCTCTGTCCTTCTCCTTTGGCTCGGTGCTTTCCTGTGTGGGTGCTCCAGGAGTTGGTGCTCCTGATCCGGCCCTGCCACAACCCCCCTTTACCCACCCGGAGCTGATTCCACACAGTTGCTGAGTTGTCTTTATTTGTTTCTTCCTTATCTTGGGGGTTCTGCCAAATGTCCTCGTGGCCCATGAATTCTGCATTCCTCGTGTATCGGTGGAAATCCTTCTCCCTGAGCTTTGTTAACCTCCCCGGGGCTGAGATCACTGGGGCATGTCCAGCCCCAAATCCCAACACAGCAATTCTGCTGACCTGGGATTTGTGTTTGCAACAGCTGGACATCACTTAGAGCTTGTTGGCCGCTCTGTTTCATGGATTAAATCTCCCTTCTTGTTGATGAGGCTTGAAAGTTACAAAGATCAAATGCAAAAAACGTCCTATCTTAATAAAAATGTACATATTTCACACTTAGCAACAAGATCATCTGAGAAGCAGGACTGGCACAGAACAAACATACTTGGTGACCACCTTGGAAAAGCAATTATAGTAATTATGGATAAGTAATACACTTTAAAAAGTTTTTACTGACAGGAAATGAAAAACAGAACAGCAGCTGTTCTTGCTGAATATTATCAGTAAATATACTGATAAGAATTTCTTCAAATATAGGTGCAGCTGGGAATCTATACTAAGTGACCATGAATATTAAAGTTATTAAATAAAATGAGGTTTGGAACATAATGTCAGAATCTGCTGCTTAAATGTAGTTTATACACTGTGGCCATGGTGTTATGCATTTCTCAGCTGTTTGACAGTGTACCAGTCTTTATTCTTTGGGGTTTAAAATCCACAGATGGACAGAACACTTCCTCTCACACAATCAGAAACTGCTTTGTTATCATGTGTGCCTAATAAAACACCTCCTTTTTACATAGGAGTTATGGCTTTGCATTCCCAAAGACACGGGATTTCTTCTGTCTTGTTAAGGTAATGTTTTTTGTGAATGTACAAGGACAGACATTGATTCAACAAACACACCAATAACAGACATAAAGGCTGTGTCAGACCAAAACAAGGGAAGGGGGAAGAAATGTGTGACAGAACTAGCAGTATGGTTGCTGCCATTACCTGTTACTAAGGGTTGAAGGACACACAGTCACACCCTGGAAGAGTTTGTGAAAGAGCCTTAAGCCTCAGGTCCTGCACAGAAACCTGAAAGATTCACACCTGAAACCGTTTAGGTGGAAGAAGGAAACTGGGCACATTTCTGGCTTCTTGGGTGTGGCTTAACCTCTAGGAATTAGCCTCTGTCAGTTCAGTGAAAGAAAAGGAAGTTCCAAAAAATCAAAGCAACATTTATTTAAAACAATTCACAAACCAATAAAACAAGTAGAGGTTTTCTGTCCTCTTTTGTGAGATGTCAAGCCCGCCTCACAGATGTAGTTTGATGGATTCTCTGCTGCCTATAAGCTATTTCCAGTTAAAGAAAGCAAAAAGAGGCTCTAGGAAGGACAACTCACCATGCTCTTCTGAAAGAAGAGGGGAATACGCATATAAAATAGTCTGACATTTATGATATATTCTATATAGATAATTTGTTACAGATTTCAATTCATTTGTCCATTCCCACCTCATTATTCAGTTTTGCAGATATGCACTGAGTAGGTACCATGGTCTGTTTGGACCTGGAAAGCTTGTGGAGTTTTTTCTGCTTGCCTCATTAAGTAGTGATTTTCAGTCTGACAAACATTCTGAGTACCCCTGGTTTCTCTCCTTTCACTGTGATTAGGGCAGCAGATTACAAAACAGCGAGTTAGAAGGTAGTTATTACTCTGCATCCTGACAAACTCATTTTGTTTGACTTTCCTTTGGGTTTTAAAAGCAAACTGTGCCCTCCACAGCTCTTATAAATCTGTGTGTATTCCCCTTCCAGTTTGAATTTGTTTCATGACTTGTGCCCAAAACTCCACTCTGTGTTCTTTCAGTTTCTCTGCTGCCTTTTGCTCCAGATCTATTCCCAGGTATTTTTCCTGCAGGTCATACTGAGGCCAATGGACCAAGCCCTCTCCATTGGGATTTCTGGAAATAACAGAAGGAAAAGTTAGCTCTCCATTTGCCAATCCATTGCTTTCTGACTGCTCAGATTCAGAGCATTTCAGAAAACCAGCAAGAGCCCAGATTATGTGATTCCTGAATAAATGGACAGTATTTTATGAAAATGCTCATCAGTGGAACAGCAAAAGAGTAACAGTTGCCATTAATTTTAGATCTAAAACTCTATTGCAGATGGAGTAACAGCTCTTAGATTTTTTTTTCTCCTTGTGTCTGCAGGTCCTTTTCAAAGACCATTAAGAAGAGAAATTGCTTCAGTATTTCTCTTAAATTCTGCCAAATTTCCAGGAACCACCATGTAGGTACTGCTTCAGGCAAGTAAGTATGTTCTGGGCAGCACAGACAAAACTTGAGCTGTAATTATCATTGTGATCCTCACCCATTTTTAGCAAAGTTGGTCCAGTATCTCATAATAGTTCTGCTAAGTTCATTTTCTTCTTTTGTAGCACCTCCTGCAAAGGGAGAGGTGAAACGGCCACATTAGAAAGTAAATAATTAGTATCAGATATATCAATTATAACACTTATACTTGTTGCCCTGAGCTATTGAGCTTTTTCTAGGAGAGAATTAGAGATGAATGATGTAATGAGAAGTATCTACTACTGAAAACAGAAAATGTTTATGCTTATAATAATGCTTATGATATATAAATTATGCTTATTTATAATATTTATAATGCTTATAAGAGAGAAATTCTATTCTAAAGCCCTGCAGTAATTAAAAGGAGTAATAACGAAGTTCTAAAAGGAATATGGAGTAAGCATGGGTACATCACCAGCTAAGAATGGCTTTCCAAAGACAAAGGCAATCTCAGCTCCATGATCTGCTTTTACGAATGCTGGTACCAAACCGTCCAGTGAACTTGCTCGATGCTGGAATTCATAAAAGTAGACTGGGTTGCCAGCATCTAGAGAATACAGAAAATTGCTGGTTTGAGAGCTGAAAATACCAGCTCCAAAGATGATAAACTTTCATTAAAAACTGTTTGGGTTAAATGAAAACACCACCAGTTCTCTGGATAGTGAAAAGTGCTGCACATTGTCCATACCATCCCCAGATAGAATTCTGCACTGGTTCTGAAGCTGCTGAGTTACCTCTGTGGTGTCTGGCCACTTCCACAGATGAGATGACAAAGTAGACATCTCCCATTGCATCCAGGAGGCCATCTCGGATCTCAGCAGGGCTTTTTGCATCCCCCATGTACTCCTTGTACACTCTGTCAGCAACTTCGGACACAGGGCCCTGAAACAGCAATAAAAAGTACTTATAATGATAATGAACATTATCAGCAGTGACTGTGGCATCTGCACCTCCCTGGCTAATCCCCAAACATCATTCAGAGAAAATCCTCAGCTGTGTCAGAGTGTGGCTCAGAGCTCAGAACTGGAGTTATACAGCTATGGATACAGGTGATCTCAGGGAAATGAGGGGTGCAAGATCAAAGCATCAAACACCTTTAGATAAACAGCAGTCAGTGGTGCTGATTGTCCTCCCTCCTGAGGAAACAACCCTCATAACGAAATCCTGCTGGATTTAATAAAATCCATTAATTGTTGTAGATGACCATCATTTCTCCTGTTCAGAACAAGCCTGGGCTCTGCATTTCTAAGTTCATGGTGGATGTTTGTGTCACTGAATGATTCCTTGCAAGTGCTGGCCCTGCTTATAGAGTCCTTAATTCTTACCTCTTGATCAGCATTTTTCTTTGCTGAAGTTTCAGGAGAGCACAAAGGCACCACAAAGCCAAGAGATTTGTAAATGACAGGGAAGCAAAACATCAAGAAACCTGAACATAGGTGTCAGTGCACCCTAAACCTCTTGGGCTTTTCTTTGCAGTGCCCAGCTACTACTTTAGGAGGTTGTGTCCTGTCATATCTGCTGGTACTGTGCATGTCTTGCATAACCTGAGAGTATCTAAAATGTCCCAAGAGACCTGTGTGTAGGTACCTGCATCACTCCTGGATTCCCACAGAACTCCTTTTCTAAGAAGAAGGCTGGAAATTTAGTATTTCCAGTCACTAGAGGTTAACAGGAATGCAGCACATCTCTGCCCAATTCAGGGAGCTGTCCAGCACAATGGCATTTCCCTGTGAAGTATGTCCCTTTAGGGGTAAAAACAGCCAGAGCAGCACTGGGTTATTATGAAAATGGTCTCTTACCTCAATTATTAGTTCTAAGTTGGTCTGTAAAACTTGACGTGCAACATCTTCATCCAGACCATCCACGAAAGGAGGGAATTTCATAATCTGTGTGATACAGAGAATCATACTTACTAAAAAAGCTTCTATGTACAAAATAATGTTTCAATAACAACATTTTAAGTGTCTTACCATAGGAAGTCCCCATCCAAATTCACAGTTATTTACTCCTATTATGTATGGGACTGCACTGATGGATTTTTCAGATAGTAATTCCCTGGGACTCTTGGGAAAAAATGCACCATCTACACATGCACGGACAAAAAAGAAATCCTGAACAAAAAGGGAAAATAAAAAAAGAAAGCTTCATTAATACATTCATTTTGCTTCTAAAAGAAGTTCAAATTTAACTGCAGTTCCAAAGTGAAGCCAAATGAAAAATACAAGAAGTAATGGTATCCAAGCCATTTTAACATTTTCTTTGACTGATTTTCTGCTCTAGGCAAGAGATTCTATGAAGATTAACATTATTATATTATATTTATGTTTGTGAAACAGAAGTCATTACGTTGAATTTACATATTTTCTTAGTTCAGTATGGCCATGGATGCGTGGAAGAGTGGGGAAAAACAATTTCTGTATGGAAGTTTCAAAGGCACATAAGCATTGTGATAAGAGCTTTTTAGTAGGACATAATATATGATTTGATTTAGAAGTTCTCCAGAATAATCTGTGCCATTTTCTTTTCCTTGCCCTAGTAGAGCATGACAGTAAACCACAGGTAGCTCCAAGTGCATGCAGAATGGAAAGGCAGGAACCTCTTTGCACTTTTCAGGCGAGCCATTGCCACAGAGCTGCAGCGCTGTTGTGTCCTGAAAAAGTAAAAAAAGTCAAAATTTACATCCACTTCAGCTTCTCCTAATATTACAGCACACAGAGTATTCTCTGTTATGAAAAAGTCTGAGATGTCATTTACATGCAAGAAGTACCATTTTCAGTGTTACCTGTATTAGTTCTTCTTCTGTTTTTCCTCTCAAGCATTCAACCATTGCAGCTGAACTGGATTTTTCACAGCCAGAGACAGCAGCAATTTTCTGCAAGCAGTGAAAACAAACAGTTTTGGACACATTTCCTCTCTCTGGCTCTATGAGACACCGAGTCCAGCAGGAGCAGCCGAAGCTCCTGCACAAGAGATCCTGGAGCCTGGCTTGTCCCAGCTCCAGAGGGAGGGCACTGGAAGCCCTCACAGTCCTTCATACTACGGGCTGGGCAGAAGGAGAAAACCTCTGCCTCCAGATTTTTTTAATTCAGAAATATTCTAAGACAATTCTGGTAATAACATGCTGGGCTGAGAAGGATGGGTGACATAAAGGAGTTAGAGAATAAACCATCTGCAGGGTAACAAAGAGTACATTCTATCACTCTTGCTGATGTCTTTTTTGGCTGGAGCAAAAGCTGTCATTAGAGAGAGCTAACTCTTTTATGTGCCAGATTCCAGGTTCCTGGAAATCCTTTCTTGTAGTTAAAAAGAAAGGGGTGGAATCTGGTACTTCTCAAATTAAAAAAGTGAATAAAGTCTTGTTTATTTGCCCACTACAGGCATCAAACAGGAGGGGAAAAGAAGAGTATTCAGAGTCTGATACCATTTTCAAGCCAAAAATTATAGGTTGGCTTTTCCTGAAGACAATACATGTTACAATATTCCTTTACATTTCATTCATCTCTATTTGTGGATATTTGGAAAAGCAACACATCATTAAACATGTACTATTTGCACACAGAAATACTGTCATTAATGACTGTCTGTTTTGTTTCACAAGGAAAAAACCATGTTTCTATATTTTGGACTGAATAGCTTAAGATATGCAAAGCTATCTGGGAAAAGTAATTAAAATTACCACAAATACCCACTTGTGCATCCTCCTTAGGGTGGTCAGTGAACAAGCCCAGGGCTACAGTACCACTCTCTGAAATGGCCTTGTGGAACAAGCCCTTGGCCAGGGGAGATATGACCTGTGAAAAAGCAAGAATAAGCATGACAAGCACTGTGTTCTACCCAATGATTTCAGATTTCAGTATCAGCAGTGGGCATTTGGAGCATTTTGAAAGCCCATAATAGTGGCAGGAGTGTTCTTGTGTAGCCTCTGACCATAGTCCAGCTGTGCAAAGTGATTTGGCAGGGATGAGGATTTAGCTGCCTTTCCCCTCCCACTGCACTTTGCTTCCAGCACTTCACAGCACCATGCTGCAAACCAGGTACAGAATGAATGTGCCCAAGGCAGTCTGGCTCTGCTGCACAACGCAAGAAAGAGCTTTTGGCCAGAGGAAACATGGGATTTGTATCCCATGTACAATAACCCCGGTTTGGCTGCGTGATCTGTACCAAAGTGTGAGGGACTGGAGAAGGAGAGCACCACAAACTGCAGGGCTACTTCAGCTATCAGCACTGTTCACCTCGATCACTTTGCACAAGTGGCTGTCAAAGCAAACAGAAAATGGGCAAGAGTCCACAACTCCTCTTAAAGGACTCTTATCATGACATTAGACTTTGAGGGTTTTTTACATTGGGAAAACACCCAAACCAAGCAGAATTTAACTCAGGAGATGAGTAATAACATTCTGTTACTTAACTACAACATTTGCATATGAAAATTCCACATTTTTATCAATCAAAATCTGTATTGTTTTGCTGTGCTGTTGGCTTGTTGTATCAAAGACCCAGGTGATGTGTCACTGTAACACCATCCCTTTTTCTCTCACTGACTTCTCATGCAGATACTGAAATTGGATGGAGGGTTTTTTTTCCCCCTAAGGAATTAAAATTCAATACTACTGTGAACTTACAAGAGCACTAACACTGATTCCTCCTGCAGATTCTCCAAAGATAGTGACAGATCCTGGATCTCCTCCAAAATGTATGATATTTTCCTGAATCCACTGAAGAGCTGCTACTTGGTCTAAATATCCCCAGTTACCTCGGGCATGCTCATCACCAGTGCTGCAGGGAGAGAACAGATTGGTTTAAGTGCCCAATGCAAGCAAAAAGGCAGAGGAAAATACAATGTGTGGTGTGAGAAATCATCTACCATTCTCTACACTAGAACTTCTCTACACAACTGACAAATGAATGGCTTGGAAAGCCCTGAGACTGGAGAAGCAACCCCACAAGAACAGATGTGGAAGCTGCCTTGGGACTGGAAATTGTCCCCAACTCTTGCAGATGCCATTCAGAAATGTTTCTTTGCATAAGCAAGTCTGCTGCACTTTTCTTTACAAAGGTTTTGTACACATCATTTTGGAAACCACTTAGGAAAAACTGAGATCAACCATCTTACCTAAAATATCCAGCAATACCTAATCTGTACTGAATTGTTACAACCACCACATTGTCAAGGGCTGCTAATGCTGAGCCATCATATGTTGAAGCTGCTCCAAAAACGAATCCACCTCCATGGATCCATACTAAGACCTGGAAAGAGAAAAACAGGATCAACCCAGCACAGGTATGAGCTCCCAGTCATAAAAACTAAATATAACCCAAGATATAATATTTTGTGCTGTTTCACTCCTGAGTCTTTCAGATCACATTTCACAAATTGTAGAAATCTTTTGAATCTGAGTCCTGCAGATCTACAAAATGGCATTGATTTTGTTAAATGCCTACACTGTGTCAGTGCCCTGTGACTTTGGACAGATCATTTAGATTAAATCAAGCACTGCTTAGCTAAAATGCCAATACAATTTTACTTGTAAAATAGGATTTTGTGTCTCTTCTTGATTTCAGCTAATATTTGCTGGGGCAAAGCATGTAAGTTGATCATCACTACAAAACTGCCCCTGCATGTCTGCTCATGGCACAGGTTGAAGGTTTGCTGTCAGGTAATTTTGCTCAAGGTGTTAAAGGATTTTGCTTACAGGCAGCTTCTCCTGTTTTCCTGTAGGAACAGGTGTGTACACATTTAGGTACAAGCAATCCTCAGACACTTGGAGAGCAACTTTTTCTTTTCTGTTGGTAATCATGTCTGAAAACATCTGTCCTTGTTCTTTGTTCTGTAGACACCTGAATAAATGAAAAAGTAACAAGCAACAGAATTAACAAAAACATGAAAGCTATGAAGAGAAGCTTGTTTGTACTTCAACAACAAAGTGCCAACCAGAAACTGATCTCTAGCACATTTCTAGATTGGTATCAACTGCAAACATAATATTTTTTTGTTTTTAATATATTTTCTTCCTTTGACCTGTCCTTGATGAGATCTGTAAAAATAAAGCCACTGCAGTACACAGCGACATGCAGACACAATTTTGCATGTTTCATAATATTACAGAAATATATCAGCAAATACACATGGCTATAAATTACATCAGTGAAAATATAAATTAATAATTTACATCTCCAATAGCTTTTTATGTTGCAATGGTAGATATTAGGCTTGAGACACTAAACAAGGGCAGTAGGAAAATGGGAGTGAGACATTTAAAACATAGATAAGAATTGCTCTGCATTTCTTATGTGCCCTTTTAAGCACTTGACTCAGCAATGTTGTATTTCAACATTTCCTCAGCTTCCTTCTGTCTCTGCTCCAAAGGTTTATAATGATTGATAAGTGATGTTATTATTATCTGTAAAGTGCTGCTCCATCTCAGTTTGTCACTGATGCCCATGAAACAGCAGCTTTTGGTAAAGAGAGCAGCTCATAAATGTCCTTAGAAATGCATCCACTGTAACAACTGCAGGTGCAACAAGAGAGCACCAGGGAATTCATCTTCATTGGTGGCCCTGTGTCATGGAATCATTGTCATGGAATTAAATAGAGTATAACACTTCTAAAGGTTTTATCATTGCCTTACATTGGTGGGTAGGAAGTGGCATCTCTTACACCTTCCCATGGCTCAGGTGGCTGGGGTGCAGAAAACCTCAGTGATCCAACTGGAGGCTTAGCAAAAGGAAGTCCCAAAAAGACATTTACAGTCCTCTCAGCTGTGTCCACCTGGAATTGGTACCCTTGGACTCTCCCATATTTGGTCTCTGCTTCTGGTTGTTCTGTGGGACAGGAGCACAAAATCACATAATTGGTCTGTTTGTAAGTAATTGATAGATTTGCTAGAGATTTTGTTGTTAAGATACAGATTTTGTTGACTTAAACAAGTAGTTTTTATACATAAAGCTTCAACAAACTATTTTATTTTACTAATTTGATTACTACTGTTTACTCATTTAACTTTTAGATGTACTAATTTATTGTAACACACTTTTATTATATCTTTATTAAATCAGTACAGCTGACATTATTTCAGCCTTCATCTTGATTGGTCTGTATGTACAATCTGCTTCAGGTATATAATATGTATTGTCTTACCACACATGCATTAGTGGTTGCATATAGATCTTAATTTTTTCTTTTGCCTTGGGTTATTAGATAAAAACCCAGTAGATTGCTCTCATTAAGAAAAGACAATGAACAGAGAAAATATATTCCTTGAAAGTATGTACGGCCAAAAGAAAAAGCTTCTAACACACCTAAAAAAAATCTGGCACAAACAAATCCTGTTAACCTTTAAGCAAGACTCATTTTAAGATCTGTGTCAAAGTTCTAATATCAAATTACAGATGTGGTACTTTGGCTGCTTGGCCTCAGCGGGCAAGATTTTGGGACAGGGATTTCATTTTGCAATTTGCAAAGAAGGCATGTAAGACAAATGACTGAAAGCAGATTAAAAACTGAAATGAACTCTTTGCTACTGCAGCTCAGTTTGTGTGCCCAGCTCTGCCCAGGGTTTGTGCCCATCTCTGCCCAGGGTTTGTGCCAAGCTCTGCCCAGGGTTTGTGCCCAACTCTGCCCAGGGTTTGTGTCTAGCTCAGCCCAGGGTTTGTGCCAAGCTCTGCCCGGAGTTTGTGCCCAACTCTGCCCAGGGTGTGTGCCCAACTCTGCCCAGGGTGTGTGCCCAACTCAGCCCAGGTTTGTACCCAGCTCTGCCCAGGTTTTGTGCCGAGCTCAGTGCAGGGTTTGTGCCAAGCTCTGCCCGGAGTTTGTGCCCAGCTTAGCCCAGGGTTTGTGCCCATCTCAGCCCAGGGTTTGTGCCCATCTCTTGGGCAGCACCGGGAGGCAGCTACAGGTTCTCTCTCGCCCCACAGGGACCACAGGACAGGTGTCCCGGTGTTTACCTGCCGCCAGCAGCGCCGTGCTCCCGACAAAGAGGATCCAGGCCAGCAGCGCCGTGTCCCTCGCAGCTGCCATGGTGACACTGACAGCGGCCCCGCGGGCTGGGCTTTAAGGGCTCGGCAGGGCCGCCTTACGCAAGGCAAGCACGGGATGGATGAGGCGAGGGAGTGCTCGGGCTGCGAGCCAGGACGGGAGTGCCGGGCTGGGCTCGGCCACGGGGAGCGCTCCTGCCCCACGGGCTCCTGCTGCCTCCCCACTGCTCCTTTCCAATCTTACAGGATCTCAGCCTCAGCGCGTTTCCAAACGCTTTGGAATCCTTGCATTGGCCGGGAGCGGTGTCCTGCTCCTGCACCACCGCCTGGGACAAGGACCGGAGGGTTCCTCACCCTGGTGTGATTAACACGAAACTTTTATCAGTTATCACCCTGCTGAGGCCAGGAAGGCTCCTCGATTCTACTTTAGTACATTTATGTCATTTTGGTATTAAGTTCTCAGTATAAGAAACACAATATAGCCACGTCCAAACCAATACCCCTGAAAAGTGTACCTTTACTGAAGTAAAAGTTGTGGGATTTTTATTTTCATAAAAGGATACTTTCTGACAAAAAAACATTACTAGAAAAAATCTCAGCTTTTACTCAGGGTGCAGGAGACAGCTGTCACCCAGTTCTGTGTGTTCAGGGATATTTGGTATAGTTTTGCAATATAGTTACAACAATAAAGACGTGAATTATCAGCTTTTGTAATGTAGGAGCAATATTAAAGGATGGCATTTGGGTGGTAGCTAAATACACTAATGCCTCTAGAAAACCCAGGGATTTATTTCGAGACATTTCACATCCATAATTGAAGGATGATATGAAAAGGAGAGAACAGAATAGCTGAATAGAGATTTTCTGCTCACATTAGCTTGTGTTGGTTTTATGCGAGTATTAGGCTCTGCCTTTTTCTTATATGTTTTCCCTGACTCAGCTCTTGGCCTAGAAAGGCAGTTTCGCAATTTCAGACAGTGGGAATTCTCAGTTGTCAGAAAGAGTGTTTCAAAGAATCATATGATATGATCACAGAATGGTTTAGGTTGGAAAAAACCTCGAAGCTCTACTCATCCCACCCCTGCCATGGACCTCCCACTGTCCCAGGCTGCTCCAGCCCCAATGTCCAACCTGGCCTTGGGCGCTGCCAGGGATCCAGGGGCAACCACAGCTGCTCTGGGCACCCTGTGCCAGGGCCTGCCCACCCTCACAGGGTGGAATTCCTTCTGTATATCTTATTTAAACCTACCTTCATTGGTTTGAAGCCATTCCCCCTTGTCTTATTGCTACATGCCTTTGGCAAATGCCTCTCTATTTCTGTTTGGCTCCTTTAGGGTACTCTGCAAGGGGCTCTAAGGTCTCCCCAGAACCTTTTCTTGTCTGGGCTGAACAACCCAGCTCTCTCAGCTTGTCTCCACAGGAGAGGTGCTCCATTTCTACAGATGCATTCCTGCTCACACCTCTCTTTACAGCTCAGTGAGTTACAAGACCCAGTCTTTAAATCAGTTTAGCACATTATGCACCTGTTAATCCTGAGTGCAGTGTCTGTGATTGGGCACTTTACACTCCAAATATTGCTTTTGTACTTTGCTCCTAATCTTCCTCTGTGCATGTACACAGGTGAGTTTTACAGCCCCTGGAGATAAACACCAGTCAACTTTAACCTGGCTGCTCACAGAGCAAAGTGTTGGCAGGCACTGCAGGTGGCACCATGCAGTGCCTGCTGTGTCTCCAGCCTTTGCTGTGTTTGTGGTGGCTCCTGAGCTCTGCCCCAGTGCAGCTCCTGAGGCTGAGGGCACAGCCAGTGCTCACTGTGCACTGGCAGATGGGAAATGCTGTCAGTCTGGGCTGCTGAGAAAATTAGGTGAAAAACTTGGGTGCAGAATTACGATGAATTGTGGCTCTATAGGTGTTCTGTGGCAGACTTTTTGCCTTGATTCTCAAGTGTGACACTAAAGGTCAATAAAACTGGTCTGGGAGTAGTCTGCACTACCTGAATATACAGTCTATACAGTCTATCTGTAATGACAGATGTGTGCATTGTCTAATGCAATTAATGGCACAGGGGCCTGGGGTACCAGTGATGGAGCTGAGAATAAGTTATCTTTTACCTGTATCTGTGTGATGAAGGTTTCTGAGACACCTCAGAAGCACTGCACAGGAGTAAACTCTGCCCTCTCCTTTGCCTGCTTGGGTGCTGCTATAAATTCTCTCACTGTCTCCTCTTACCTTGGACTGCTTTGGTTCCTGGCAAAGGAATACTGTTTCCATGCAAGGTAGAACTGCAAGAATCCCTCCTTGTGGCTCAACTCCCACACTGGTGGGCATTCATGCCTCTGCTCACTCGTGACCACCAAGCTGCAGGAGGGGTCCTTTGCTGCAAAGTACCCTGTACTGTACCTGCTGCTCTCTCCTTTTGCTGTAACAAACTTTATTTCCAAAACCAATTTATCTTCTATCTCCTGATTTTACTAGACTCTGTATTTTCCCACTTAATTTCCTTTTATTTTCCCCCTTCATTACTATTTTAATTTCCAAGCTTTTCACTCCAATCTTTGTTCTACTCACTACTTCTCTGTCAAGTACCCACTCTGCAAAAAATCTGAGTCCATATCCCATCCATAGGCTTAGAGAAGCAGCTATTCTGAAAATATTACATGTGCAAACCAGTTTCTGCAAACTGCCCCATCTCACTTACAGTAAGGTAACAAAAAATGGGATCATAGATCCCTACAGCCTTGTCTGGAGATACTTTGGTGGATCTGTAAGCATGGCCTATATGCTTTTCAAATGTGGAGACTCTTACCCCAGTGACACAGACTGGACTTGCAGAATCTGAGGACAGTGCTACATACCTGGAGAGTACAATTCTTGAATACTGTCTGGTATTAATTTAAAGAGATTTTGCAGCTTGCCTCCAGTCAGTGAATAATGCATAAGTCAAGGGTCAAAGAACCCTGCCACATGATAACTTTTGCCTCTTTGTACTTTAATGAACCTGTCCTGATTCCAGTAGCTGAAAAAAACAGACAAATATCACAGCCTCCGCTGGGGATTCAATGAAACTACAGAATATAAAACTTAGAGCTAGAGCCTCTGAAGCTTGGACAGCTTCACAGACTGTGAATCTCACCTCAGGAGGGCTCTGGGATAAGAGCATCACAGTGCATCTCTACATAGAAATTAGTAAGATCTTCTGACATTTTCCACTGTGATTTATTTTTGGTGCTGGCCTGTGGTAGGAAGTCAATTCAACCACACTTCTCTGCATACACAAGATGAGCATGTATTCTGTGCACACCCATGCAACACTGCCTGTTTATCTCCTTTTAAAGAAGGTGGGACAGCACCTCAAGGGTTTGTGCAATGAAGATTTAGGAAGACTATTTTGAAACTATATTCCCCTCACACAACAAAGGAACTAAGACAGAGAAGCAAGGACAGATGCTTAGGAGGAAGTTCTGCTTACCGGAACTGCAGTGGTAAAACAGTCTCGCCCTGTTCCTGAGTTCTGCCTGGCAATATAACTTGGGCAAGAAGATGTAGAAAATCACAGCCTACTTCTTCCAGTAAAGTAATTTGGAAAGAAGGGATGGGTAGCTAGGGCTGTAGGACATTATTAGCCATGGACAATTTAAAATTCTTCCAGAGAGATAGAGGGGATGTGAAGGGAGGGGGAACCGATGTTCATTGCCCTGTAGGATCTGTGGAGCTGCATCACTGCTGTGAAGCACCAGTGTGACCAGAAATGTAGCTGGGATAGCTGGAGCAGCCTAGGAGCTGGGTACAGGAGACAAAGACCTGGCAGAGAGGTGATTGACAACTCTGCCATGAAGAGTGCAAGCCTTATTCTTGCCAGCCCAAGCAGCAATCAGGCAGTGAGGGCCCTGGGACAGACCCAATGCTGGCAGTGAGGCTGTGAGCCAGTGCAAACAGGGACAGTGGCACTGACTGGTGGCACAGGGGACAGCCAGGAGCAGAGAGAGAAGCACCGGGGAAAAGACAGAAATGTTAATCCTTGCAGGAGAGTTACAACTAAATTTAAAAGCAGACAATTGTGGGTACTGGAGAAATTTTCACTATTTTCTAATATTTGGGAGAAGTCTTAATTCCAGAACTAATGTTACAGACTAAGTACCACAACAGTCAGAACTATCCTGTCTCTGCTGTAAAACCAACTGACAAAGCAACACATTCTGTAGTTTCATCTTCTTTCCACAGAGGACATTTCTGTATCTACACCACACCAAAACTTCTGTACCACTGATAAACTTGGCATCAAGAGAATCTTATTCACAGACCGGGTCTACATTGATTTCACTTTATTAAAACAACGTTGCTGCTACTTTTTTATTATCATAATAATTTGCATATTATATGCATGTTTAGACTGTAAACTATAACTCTAATTTAAACTTCTTGTTTTGCATGTTTTTCTTATTTGTCTTTTCAAGGATCACTTTTTCCCAGAATTCTACCTTCTTTTCTTTCAACTTTCTGTCTTTCTTTTGCTGTAGATTTATCTGCAAGTATTCTTCATTTTGGTTATATGATGGCCATTCAACCAGACCCTCTCCATTAGGATTTCTGTAAGCAAGAGCAAAGAAAGAGTGAGTGCTCTTTTCAGTCAACAGGGGAATTCAATCACACAAGTTAAGACTGAATCAATAAACCAGCCAATTCCCCATGGGGCCTGTGCAAAGTAGCAATTTCTGTCATGAATCCCATGATTCTTACCCATTTCGAGCAAAGTTAGCCCAGTACTTCATTAGAGTTCTGCTGAGGTTCTTCTCTTCCTCTGTAACTTCACCTGAAAGACAAAACACAGAATAGTTACTCTGTGTGGCAGAAATCAACACATTGCTACTGCAGAAGCAGCATTTCCATGTGTGTAAAAATTTGGCAATTGCAACAGAGACACAACACCAGCAATACAGCATCATGGGATTTCAGCACTCCTCATGAATGATTTCAGCAAAATTACCCTACTGTAAAAATCAGAGCATTCAGGAAAAAGGAAGTAAGATGGTGTGCCTGTAACTTTCCAGGATATTGGAGCAGAATCAAAAAACTCCCATGTGTCTTGCATCCCAGTACAACTCAGGAATGGGCCACATGGCTGTGTTTCCTGGATCCCATTCTACTTTTGTGGGACTGAAATTCTCCCTATTATTCAGAGCATGACTAGGCAAAGATTTCTTCATTCTCACACAAGATGGTGCCATTCCATTTCTCAGCACTTCAAGAATATTTCTTTAAATATAGTTACACATAAACTCACTGTACCACTAGGTGAGAATTATTTCAGTTCCTGTGTGTTTTTAATTATAAATGCATCTCAATACACTAAGAAAAATGTTCAGTATCTTAAAGCCCTTCATAAATTCAGGCAAAGAGGTAAAGACGTGCTCAGTGTTTTCTAGTGCCAAGGTAAGTAAAGTAAATATATATACATATATATATATAAGCAAAAGAAAAAGGCTCTGGTAACAGATTAACAAAGGGCTTTACAACATAACTGGATTGCTCCAGAGTTCAAAGGATAAAAGGAAATACTTTCACTTATGTAAGGCTTTGACCAGACTATGAACTACTGTGCAAATGACAAAAATAAAAGCAAGAAAAAAATATAGCAAATTCACTTAAAATAAGCAGAAGTTTTGTGTCTCTGTCAAAATAAGAACTGTTCCTAATCTGTTCCATGGGAAAGAAAATACTCCATGCTGAGTATTACTGTTTTAGGCATATGTAATTAAGGACTGTTGCTGGATTCATAATGTTCCTTAGGAAGTGGCATCATATTTCTTAACTGTTCTGTGTTTGGCAGATTCATTGGGAATGTAACAATGTGGAATTCTGCCAGAAGGAACTTCCAGAATGCCACGGAAATTTTGGGAGTACATTAATCCTCCCTCAATGGACTGGTTCCATTTGAATAAATGCTCAAGTATGACTTGAATTGTGAGGCAAAACAGACCTAACCATTAGATCTTCACACAGAAAATGAAACACTGGAATTCCATTACTTGCTCTGAACACAGCTGGAATCACTTCCTGCAAAAGAGACCAAGTCTCCCATTTTCTGGAGCCTGACAGCCCATGGGATTTCCTGGAAAGGAGGAGACACTGGCCTAAACTCCTCAGGAAAAGAAGAGATCCTGGATTTCCTGCTTCCCAAGCACTCTGCAAGTTTAATTGACCTTTCCTTCAATTTCATTTTCAGCCAAAGCTATTTGGCAAATGAATGCACAATGCTGGGATAATGACAGTGTATTTTCTAGCAAATATCCTATTTGCTGAATTGCTGACAAGATGAGAAACTTACTGTGCTTCAGAATGAGCCAACTGTAAAGGAGAGAAGATGGAGAAGATGTTTAAATGGTAAGACCAATTCTGCCAGGAGAACAGCTTATGGCTTGGTCTCACTGCCAATATATGCACTTTTATATGATGAAAATGAATAGAACACTGAATAGAAAAATGCCAGGGTTACAGGACCAATTCAGGAGTGAATGGTATCTGTTCCTTACTGCAGAGCTGGATGTCCCCAGCCAGAAATGGCCCCCCAAAGACAAAACCAACTTCATCCCCGTGGTCAGCCTTCACATAGTTTGGTTTGCTATCCCTGTATGCACTACGCCGGTGCTGGAATTCAAAGAAGTAGGTAGGAGCTCCAGACTCTGCAAGACATAACATTTAGAGAGTTACAGAAGAGATTCATAAACTACAGCTGTCATCAGCTGTTTAAAATACTACTTTAAACAAAATTTTATACTGGGCACATTTCTAGTGTAATTGTTACATTCAAATTAAGAACTTGGCACTTACACACAAAAAATACCCCAAAATTGGAAGACCCACCCTAAGGAAACTTACATAAAATAAATTATCAAATTATTTCCTCTTTTGAGTATCTTGGCATGGCTTATCTACACCTAAACACCAGAAAATTTACAGACCATAGAGCTGACTTCCCAAGTAGCCACTGGCCAAAGGACAAAGGTTGCTTTGATGTGTTTTAATTTTCAAGCCTGCCTCCTTCAGTTAGCAAACATTTACCTGTGTTACCATGCTCTGGTCTCAATATACTGTGATTCTGAGCACAGTGCAAGAGATTTATACAGAGACAAGGGACTACACACAACCCTGCAGACCTGTGTCATTCCTCATGTTCGTAGGGGGAATCTCAAGAAGGATTGCCTACATATGGTAGGATTTGTGTCTGCATCATTTGATCCAGCCTGCAGTAGGAGGTTTGAGTGTCTCACTGCTGTTGATCAGCTTACCCCTGTGATAATTCAGTGCTTTAATGGCTGGCATGACAATTGTCATGTCCCCCAGCAAGTCCAGGAACCGGTCCCGGATCTCTGCAGGGTCCTCTGTGTCTCCCAAATATTCATCTAAGATCATGGGCAGAAAATCTGAGGGTACATCCTATGAGACAAGAAACAGACAAACAATCACTGTCTGAATTAGCAGCTAAAATTGCCATTTTTTAAACTCCAGAGATTCTGTAAGGGCACAAATGTCCAGAACAGCACCCCTGTTGATGGGAAACAAAACCTATTCACGCTTTTTTGGGCAAAAAATACCAAACAAACCAACTATCTCAGGTCAAATTTGCATCAGATCTATATGGGTCAAAACTCTACAGGAATAAGTGTAGATCCAGCAATTTCTCCTGATGGTTTCTGTTTTCTTCAGGAGAAGAGAAGAGAGATGGGAATCACAAAAGTAAATTCTCAATCCTTGAAAGATTTATGGGCCAGTAAAACAAGAGGACAAGACCAATGGGATCTCCTAAGTTTTCAGGGTTAGAATTTGCTGCTTGAAAGATTCACCTCAAACCTAGGTCTGCAAAGTAACTACTTTAAAAGCTACATTTAATGTAGCTTTTAAACATACTGAAAAATATACCTTGAAACTCCCTAAGCAGGAGATTAGCCATGAGATACCTTAACATTAGGGATACTATTACAGTAATCCCACAAATATGTAAAAGTATTAGTTGAGGTCTAGAATGAAAAAGGCATTTTCCCAAATCCCAGGCCTGACTCCATCCTGTTTCTGTGTAACTCCATACACCCTGCTCTCCTGTCAACTGTGCTGGGACTCTCCCCAAAGCATAACCTCAGCCCTCAGTAACACTATGACTCAAGCAGTGAGACCCAAATCTGTTACATACATGAAAAAGAAAATTCCCTTCTCAAATTAGATTAATGCAGCAGTACTTACGATCATTGGTAGAAAAACCTCTACAGTTGAGGCAATTGATTTCCTATCTCCTATTTCCCTCAAACTTTTCATTTTTGATGTCTGTACAGAGAAAAAAAACCCACAATGTTATTAGCACCTTTCAATGTCTCCATCATAGAAAAACATCTACAGTTGAGGCAATTGATTTTCTATCTGCTATTTCCCTCAAACTTTTCATTTTTGATGTCTGTACAGAGAAAAAAACCCACAATGTTATTAGCATCTTTCAATGTCTCCACTGTTTTAAACAATGGAATATATTATTTCATTAATTCTTACTACTGGTGTTCACTTTTGAAGCATCATATCATATGCAAGATACAGCAGCTGTCTTGAAAAGCTTGTATTTACTTCAGTAAATGTTGCACTGGTTTCTACATAAACCATTCCTAATACATAGTTAATCCTTAAATCAACGTTAAGAAGCTTGTAAGACTAGAAAACATGAGGGCAGAGTTGAAGCAAAAAGCTGCTTCTTTCTGTTGGGGGAGATCTTAAAAGTCACTCGCAGTCTGTCTCTAGTCCAATTGTTTGAGCCCTTTGAAATAAGGATAATGCAGTGTTGCTCCTCTTTTACAGCATTACATAAAACAACTCTTCCTGCAAAATAAACAACTCTGTCTGCAAAATAAATTGAAACAGATTTTACTTTGCATTGTTCTTCTAGGACTTACAACCAGCATGCTCCCAGTGACAGTTGCTTCCTAGATTCAGAACAAATGCTTTGTACTACAGAAAGGAACCAGAATATTTAGGAAATTAAAGAAAGGGGCAAGAAAGAGAGAGGACACAAATCCATCTTCTACAGTTTTTGTGCACTGAGAGCATTTGCTTATGTTTTGGAGTTACCCATTGAGTTCCCATGAGAAAGACTGGACATCTGCATTGTCCCCTCACTCTGCACCAGATGAGATTTTCAAATGAAAGCTCTTTGTGCAGGCTGGTAACGATACCCAGGGGAAGCTGGTCTAGGTGGTCAGTGGCACATTTTTAAGCATACTGTGTACCAACCCTGACTACTGAGCCTTGTGGGGGAAAGGATTGGCTTTATTTGTCTTTCAGTAATAAGTCCTTGATTGTTGCATTCTTTTTCTTCTCTCTGCCTGAATGAGGGATTAAAATTTTAGGATAAGAAAACACTGTACAAAATTGATGTTGCAACTGATGTGCCCATATAGTTTAACTTGCAGGTTGAAGCTTCTCTCACCCTCTTGTGACCCAGGGATTCTGGGTCACTGCAGAGCCATGATGCAAGTAATGTTTACCTTGTATGTATTGCCAACAATGCAAAGACTTGTCCTATCACTTAACACAAACATTAAAAACACATTTAAATAAAGAACAGATATTAAATTACCGATCTAATATTCCAGCCAAATTCATTGTTGGTGACTCCTATCATGAACGGGACTGCATTGAATTCTTTTGCAGCCAATATCTCTTCAGGTGGCTTATTAAGAAACACTCCATCTAAAACTAAGGGTAGAAATGGGATTTCCTGAAGGAAGAGAGAAAAGATCAAATTAGTTGTTAATAGTATTTCCTTTCAGTTTTTCCTTCAAATCATGTAAGATGTCCACATTAAATGTCCTAAGTGCAAAAAAGGCCTTTAAGAAATTCAAGGATCTACAGCCACTGTAACATAAATTTAGTTTGGCACAGGAGTAAAAAATGCAGGCCTGGCTGGGTCAAGGTGTATTGGAGTGTAATGGATTCCTGATCCTGTGCTGTTCTGACATTAAAACATAGGGATGCTCAAACATTGCCCACAACTTCACAGGTGCTGTGACACTGCCCAAACTTCCAGAAAGAAACGTCTGAAATTACTTCCACATTTAAGAACTATTTTGGCAAAAGATAAGAAAAATCAACTTTGGCATGGACCACCCATGAACTCTGATCAGAGGCTGAGCTAAAGTTTTGCAAGTGAGCCATTAACAAGTTCTGTTGCCATGAAGTCTCACCTACCTTGCTGTTATGGATTATATGCTCTGCTTCCTGCTTCCTCAAGCAGTTCAGCAGAGAGAGGGAACTGCTTGACTCACACTTGAAGATACTGGCAATTTTCTGAAAATTATCAACAAAGATAAGCACTGTTATAAAACCATTATACACACTGCTGTTAATAGCTTGATTTAGTGGCAGATTTAGGTGAGCTTGATAGATCTTTGAGTGTTTTATTTTACTACAGAAATGCTACAGTTTGATCACAAAGTGAAATCATTCTGGTGTACTTCTCTTTCTTGCTGTATTTCCATTCATTGTTTTTCAAACTTTGCTGCAGAGATAATACAAGCTTGTAGCATAAACCAAATAAGGAAAGAAAATTCAAAAACATGTACATTATTACTATTTGCCACTACAGGAAAAGATATTAAAAGAAAATTATTTTATTTTAAGGGGTTTTAAAAAAATATTTATTTATGTCACATAAAGGCCCTCCCTAAAACAGTGTAGGTCAATAAAAAACTGGATTCTTGTTAAACTTTCCATAATAAATGTCACAATTACTGTATAGAGCACAGAGGGTATGAAAATGGACATTTGCCTAACTTGGCATGTGTGTGACTGAAAATACCTTTGTCAGCTCACAGCTGATATAATTGTACAGTTATACAATCTATTTCTAACACCAAACAGACTGAAATTAAACAGGTGTGCTGCAACAATAAATTGGATCAACTTTGTTGCACAGTATTCAATGAGGTTTTCCCCTTTTCTCTTTTTTACATAGAAGTATCCTATTTTAGGCGATAAAGACTTTAAAATGCAAAAAAATGAGCTTACCTCAAGATCTGTTGAAAGATGTAAATCTTTACTAGGGGGGATTATAATTCCACTCTCTGATATTGCTTTATGAAAGAGACCCTTAGATAAAGGAGATAACACCTGCCAAGAAGGGAAGAACAGAAAGTATTTATTCTATATTTACATCCTTACCACGTAACTTTATGTTAGTTATAGTCCAGTCAGCTCCTGGATTCAGCTGGGAATTATACATCTTTATTTGCTAAATCTCCCGATTTCACCCAATGTGCTGTTGAATTTACTGTCAAAAACCAGACTAAGCATGAAATATTACATTAATTGAGCTTTTGAGGATTTTTACTTTTATCTACTGTATACCTACATGTGCAAAAACAGAGCAAGATCCTGCAGATACCCCAAAGAGAGTGACAGATGCTGGGTCTCCACCAAAGTGCTCAATATTTCCTTGGATCCACCGCAGAGCTGCGACTTGATCCAAGTACGCCCAATTCCCGCGGGCGTGCTCGTCACCAGTACTGAAAGGAAAGCAGCAGAGCAACTCCTCAGGAACAGTGACAACACCACAGCAAAGGCAATCTCAGCAATCTGTGTCTTGTGCAAAGTCACCTACAGCCCCTCAAAGTAACACCTCGGGCCCTGAACTCCCCTCCACTCTCTCCTCACCTGTGCACAGGTGTATCCCTGGCCTTTACCCTACCTTGAATTTTTGCTTTACACAGCAGAGGATGGAAGTGAAGGCCAGAACAAACATCCTGTCCAGCACCAGATAAGCCCAGCTATGATCTGGGCATATCTATATGTGATAGCAGGCTGCAATCACGTGACCATGCAGATGGAATGTACAGACATTTCTCAGTGTTCTGAAGTCCTGATGTCAGTGAATTATGTACATTTAAACCACTGAAACAGTGGGAAGCTGATACAGAAGTTCAGCAGATTTAGCAAACAGAATTACCCATGCTTTAAACATGACAGCAAGTACTTTGTAAAAAACAGGTGTTCTTACTTGAAGTATCCAAGGAGTCCCAGTCTGTACTGAATTATTACCACCACAACATTCTCATAGGCTGACAGTGCAGAACCATCATACCGAGCAGTACCACCAAATATAAAATTGCCTCCATGGATCCACACCATTACCTTGGAAACAAAAGGGTGAGACACACCTTTATGCACTGGTTTGCAGATTTCACTTTAAAAAAGAAAACAGAGAATTAGGAACACCAAATCATCAAAGCACTATGGCTGCTGAGTTTCAGATTGGTGGACTTTGAATTTTATATGCTATTATTATTTCTGCTTGTTCAGTATCACATTTTCAAAAGCAGTTAAGTCTCTTAGGAGAAATCATTACTTGCAAGCTTTATAAGATACAAGTTTGTTCAATATTTTACATACAGGTAACTTGTCCTTCTTGCTTGAGCCAGCAGGGCTGTAAACACTCAGATACAAACAGTCTTCAGAAGTTTGGAATGCAATGTGTTTTTCTTTGAAGTTTTTTTCAGCTATTTTCAACATGGACAGATCTTGAGGACAGCTTCACAAAAAAAAAAAAGGCAAGAAAAAAAAAGCAAGGAAAAAAAAAGCAGCACAAATATTAGTACTAAATCTGCAATAGCATCAATGTAACAATGGTAGAGAACACACACTTCTTTTGCCCCTGGCTGAATCCCTACAGGGTGCTTGAATTTTTGAGAGGTGCAGCCTGTAAAAGCACATCTCCACACCTGTACTAGAAATACTCCAGTACTGGCAGTGTATCCAGTATCAAATATAAGCTCCTCAGCAAAAACAGACCTCTGCACCCCAATAAACACAGCTCTGACCAGCACGGGCAGGCTCTGTCTACAAATTAATAGCTCTCACAGTGGTGGGTGTGAAGTTGCATCTCTCAGACCAGTCCAGGGTTCAGGTGGTTCAGGTGGGGAAAACCTCAAGGGTCCAAGAGGGGCTTTTGCAAAAGGAATTCCAAGGAAAACATTTACAAGCTTGTCTGTCCCCTTCACATTTGCCTGTGTTCCTTTGAGCCGTCCAAGTGCAATAGTCACTTCTGGCTCAGCACCACTCTGTCCTAAGACAAAAGATAAAAAAAAAAAATTAAACTCCATCTTCCTAATTATCACACAGAACTATTCTATTAAGTATTTTAAACTGACTGTTTAATTTAGAACATTTCAGCTTATTCCTTTCAATTTTGTTGTTTTCATTTTGCTTTGGTGCAGTGACAGACACTGCCAAACCCTCCTGCCAGTGATACCTGGAGCTAGGTAGGGCAGAGTTTAGTCACCATGCACAAGCAAATAGCAAAACTATTAAAATTTCCTAAATTTATCATTCAGCATCATTCAGCAAGTTTTTTTTTAGAGAATTCAGAAATGTTGCTGCTTTCTACCTTTTAAAAAAGACAGAAAACTTTCTTTTCATTAAATCATCTCAAAAAGTTTCATCTCACAAAATCAGTAATTTTTGTATCATGAAGGCATTTTTGCAGATTGGTAACCAAAGCATAGGAGATTTACTGCCTTTGAAAAAATCATTGGAACTTGTTGGTGCAGTGGCCTCCCCAGGTAGCAGCAACAACGGATCGCGGGGCTCACCTTGTGTCCCGCACACCAGGAACGCTGCTTTGCACAACAAGGCGCAAAGCAACACGATCGGGCTCGAAGGAGACATCTTCACCCCCGATGGGGCTCCCGGTGATTCTCTCCGGTTTTAAGCGGAAGGAAAGAGGACAAAGGTCCCAGCCAGGGCACCGGGTGCACGGAGCGGCTGAACTGCGAGCGTGACCCCCGAACCACCTCGAGTAACCCGGGGCTGGCAATGGCCCAGCACCGCCCGGGAGCGCCAAGCGCAGGTCATTCATTGCTGTCAGTGCCTCCGGCAGAGCACACAGGGCAGGTCTGAACAGACTGCAAAGCTTAAATACTATAACGTTCTTAAAAAGCCCTTAAAACAACAAAAATCTCGCCAAAACACCACCACAAACAAAACAAAGCAACAAAAACTCCGACATCTCCTCCCCACCCACAGCCATGACCAGAGGTTATTTGTAATCTCTAGATTACAAATCTAGAAACTAACAATAAAAAAAGAAGAAAAGCAAATCAAAATAGTTAATTCTTGCCTTAATCCCTTTTTAGAGGGGTGTATGAAGCCAAAGTAAGTCATCGCTACAGTCTATCACTCCAGTTTAAATTTGTATGTTTTATTTTTGTTGGACTCCTAAAAGTAGGGAACAGATGAGATAACCAACTTTAATCGGAGCATCCTTGGCAGCACCCGGCCCAGCCCAGAGGCCCCTGGCGGACACTGCGCCGCCGACTCCACTGGCTTCCAGCCTGGTGCTGCAGCCGACCCGCGCTCCGGGGAAACCCAACATCCCTCTCCCACTCCCGGGAACCGCCCGAGGAACCGGGCCCGGCCCCCTCACGCCCCCGGGAGCTGCCCGAGGAACCAGACCCGGGCCCGCCCCTGGGAACTGCCCCAGGAACAGGGCCCGGCCCCGCTCACGCCCCCGGGAGCCGCCCGAGGAACCAGAACCGGGCCCGGCCCCGCTCACGCCTCCGGGAGCCGCCCGAGGAAACGGGTCTGGCCCCGCCCAGGGCCCAGCGCGGTGCGGCGCCGATCTCGGTCCGGGCTGGTTCCAGTTCCGGTTCCGGTGTGGTTCCGGTGCGGTGCTGGTGCCGCCATGGTGGGCCCGGGCCCTGGCGCAGCGCCGCTGGAGAACGCGAACCCTCTCATCTACCGCCGCTCCGGGGAGCGCCCCGTGACGGCCCGCGAGGAGGACGACGAGCTGCCCGACGCCATCGACGACCGGGAGATCTTCGATA
>VXBI01002834.1:39753-164114 GCA_013397375.1 Toxostoma redivivum | reverse complement strand
CTGGGCTGGGCCGGGCCGGGCAGCGCCGCTTTCCTTAACCCGCACATCTCATCCGCTCCATCAATGATCCCGAGCACCCGCTCACCCTGGAGGAGCTGAACGTCGTCGAGCAAGTGCGAGTGAAAGTGAGATCCCGCCGGCATGTGCTGCCTCAGCCGTCCCATAACCAGTTGCTTTTTTTTTTTTCTAAAATTTAAATATATTTATAGTAGTACCTAAACGCAGTACTGAAAAATGCCAATGAACAAATCTGTGAGCGAGTCGAATTGGCGCTGGGGGAGGTTCGGGTGCAGCAGGGTTTGTTGTGTTTGCCGCAGGTGAACGACGCCGAGAGCACGGTGTCGGTGGAGTTCACCCCCACCATCCCGCACTGCAGCATGGCCACTCTCATCGGCCTCTCCATCAAGGTCAAACTGCTCCGCTCTCTGCCCGAGAGATTCAAGGTGAGCGCTCAGATCACTGGGCAAAGCAAAGGAGAGGGGTTGTGTTGGGAAAAATTAAAAAAAAAAAAAGGCAAAAAAAAAAAAGGCAGCTAACTAGTTTGCTGTGGGCCACTGCACGAGGAGACGTCTCACCCTTGTCTGAAGCAGGCTTAAGCACATGCAAATGCAGGATGCTCTGCGATTTTAGACTTTTATTTTATTTTGTTGTATAGAGTAACTGATAGCGGCAAGAATGTTCTTTCTCCCTTCTTTTTGTTACTATCTTACTTTTATTAGTTTAAACTTAATCTTCAGATGTTTTGTTGAGCTCATCCCCTGTTTCTTTTGTGCTGCTGTTTCAGCTGGATGTTCACATAACGCCAGGGACACATGCCTCTGAGCATGCAGGTAAGGCTTTTAGTCCTCTCTTGTGTGGTTTTTATATTTGTTTTAATCTTGAAAATGAGCAAGGAGGGAGATTCCCGCAGCTGCTCAGTGTCTGGGACTTTCTGTGCGTCAGATTCTGGGGGATGTTCCAGAACAGGAACATGGAGTGTCCCTTAGATTGTCCTGTAGTGCTCTTTAAACATCTCCTCAGGCAGCCAGTGCTCTCAGATAATCACTGATTTGCCTGAGCACTCAGAAAAGGGGAGGAAAACGGGGATTTCTTGCGTTCCACCCCCGGAGCAGCTCCCTGCAAAGCTGTGATGACAGAGAGGCTCTGCCTTGAGACAGCAGCTCTGGAGTGCACTTGGCATCCTCCGAACTGCAACTCCATGGCAACTGTGATTTTGTGGCTCAACATGAAGACATCGAGTCCCAGTGCCCTGACTGGTTTCTTGTGGGTTTTTCCTGCACAGTTAATAAACAGCTCGCTGATAAAGAACGTGTGGCAGCTGCTTTGGAAAACTCTCACCTGCTGGAGGTGGTGAATCAGTGTTTGTCTGCTCGGTCGTAATTGCCTGGTGAGGAAGTCATTGGTATTCTGATCTGTTAAACTGATTTTGTATATAAGTGGTGATGTTACATAAATTTACATAAATCTATGAGCAAAATAAAATCACTTAAATTCTCTTGAGGAAATATTTCTTTGCTTTTTCAAAAAGTACTATATGGGGAGTTAACTTACAGACAGCTACAAAAATATAATGAAAATTGTCTTTTTAATTGTATGAGTCATTGCATAGGTACAATTTACCATTAAAAATATTTTTTTCAACTTATTTTTAGTGGTTTCTCACAACTAAAAATAAGTTAGGAGCTGCATTTTAGCAGTGGATTTTGTACACTGGACTTCACAAGTGTACCAAGATAACTTTTAATTAAAATCTTTACATTCCTATGACAGTTTCAGACTGCTAGTACAGTTTACTTTCAGACATCACAAGTGGTACAAGCTGGCATGTGCAAAGTTGGAGGACAATTAGCAGTAAGTGTCCACACTTCCAAATTGTGTGTCTGGTTTTAGTTATCTTTAATTAGGCAGATATGGAGGACTCTTTAGACCTGTGTAAAACATTAATAACTTTTAATTGCTACTTCATTGTGGTAGGAAATACAGTATCTTTGAAGGGGGTTTTATTTGTGCACCTGCAATATAGGAGTCATTACCAGTTCTCAGTATGAACAGCCCAGCATGCTCTGCTGAAAGACTGTCCTGGCAGTGTTTGACAGCTAAAGGACAAGTGTTGCTCTAAATGCCTTGAGATTTAATGCTAATACCCAGCCTATGCTTCTGGTTTGGGAACTGTGGCATTCACTAAACTGTTGTCTTTGGCAGACATTGGCAGTAGAAAATCTCATTAAGAACTAATTTGAATTTTTATAAAAGATGTCTCTAGTCCTGGACCACCTAGAACAGTAACAACCAGTTATTAAATCCTGTTGGGTGTTTTGGTGAGTGCACCCATTACAATGTTGCCTTCTTTGCCATCACTTATCTGGAAAATAAGAAATACACTTTCTGAAAATATAGGTGCTCACCAGTTTGATGGTAGTGTTTTGTACTCCAGTAGCATTTTCTCTGAGAGGCTCTCAGATGCTGTTTGAAAAGGGTGAAGCTTATGGACACTGTGTAAAGCTCAGCCTGGAAGTCCAGTCTAGTGCTCCAAGTGTGATGCCCAAAGTCACACAGCAAAGCAGGAGGGAAACAAAGGCAGACATTCCCATTTGAGAACTGAGCCTCCCTGTCTGCATAGCAGAAAGCCAACTGCAGCAGCATCAGCCTGCTCACTTGGCTCAGCATCCTTTGAATGGGCAGCACTGCTGGGATGTATGAATGAAACTGCAAATAAAGACAGTATTTATGTAATATTAATATTGGGCAAGGAACAGAGTGACCCAGCTTTCCTCTGCCTCTTGTTGAATCACTGAACTGATTAGTTCTGACGTTGCCAACATTTGTACCACAGATGAGACTCCAGCCATGGTAATGCATGCAGGCAGCTCCTGGGCACCACCTTTGGTTGGTTTGATTTTGTTGTCTGGTTTTTCGTGGCTTTTTAAAAGAAAACAAATTTTGCCCCCAGATTTTGGGGAAGAAAGAGTTGCACATATATGCCAGGGGGAAAACAGGAGGATGACTAAGCTGCCAACAGATTGCTTCCCCTGCACTCCAAACAGAGAAGGGATCAGTAAATGGTGCTTTGCAGAAGCTCTCTGCTTGGCTTTCACCACTACATAATACTAGTGTTAAATAATTTATTGGGATGTTGGCACTTGCCTCATGAAGCACACTGTGCACAGCAGCCCTGGGCATGCACTTTGTACCATTTGCCTTCTCAGAGAAGCAACAGAATGTGTTTGATGGTTTACATTTATAGCTAATAGTTGAGGGATGACTTTTCAGTAAGGGGAATCTGCTGTGGCTTTTCAAACAAAAACTGACTTCTGCTATTTAGGGATGGAGAATGTGATTATTTTAGATCTGGTGTGTTTGTTAAAGTGATGTGGGAGTTGTATTTGTGATAGAGACAAGCACAATGACTTTGCTGAAGGCCCAGCCTCTCCTGTCCAGGCTCCTTCAGCTCTGTACTTGCTGATAATATATCACCAGTTCTGGTGAAATCCTTCCATCCTGCTTTTGATGACCATTAGCTGGTTCCTGTTGTATGGAGACAAAGTGGGGAAAGAAAATACTAATTTGTTAGAAATATTTCTTTTCAGATGTTTATTATTCCAAAATGACATCCCTAAATTTAGCCTCTGGAATGTTTTGTAATCAAGAGAAATGAGAAACTATGACCCTTGAAGCAGTTGCGTTGAACATAAACGGCCTCGTTTAAGTCCGGGAAGAATGCCAGGAGGAGACATCTACTTCACATTCCTGAGCTCTGGGCAGAGTCATCCAGGGGCATCTGGATGGCATTCCCCACTCCCAGTGTGCTCCCAGGGCAGCTGGATGGCATTCCCCATTCCCAGTGTTCTCCTCAGGGCTGTTGGATGGCATTCCCCATTCCCAGTGTGCTTCCAGTGTATCTGAATGGCATTCCCCACTCCCGTTGTGCCCCCAGGGTATCTGGATGGCATTCCCCACTCCCAGTGTGCTTCCAGGGGTGGCTGGATGGCATTCCCCATTCCCAGTGTGCTGCCAGGCCAGCTGTCCGTGCTGTCCCCGCTCTAACCTGCTCTGGAGTGTGTTTGAGCCCCAGGGCAGCACCTCGGGGTGGGGGCAGGATCAGGATCCCCTCACTGCTCCCAGTGTCCCTGCTGCTGTCCCAGCATCCAACCCTGCTGCAGCCCCTGCATGCCTCAGGTTCAGCAGTGCCAGGGAAGCAGCTCAGCAGCTTTGTGTCCAAGGATGCAGCTGAACTGTCCAGGGAAGAGCTTCACTCTTTCATGGCATTACTTCTTGTGGCCCTGGGATGGAACAGTGTCTGCCACACACTGGAAATGTTAATTAGTAGAAGCTATTTCAGTATTCTGGCCATGCTCGGGAGTGATGTGTCTGCGTCAGTAGAGGGCTTTGATAAAGATCTCCTTCTGGAGCTTTGATTTATAAACTCAGTGTTTTACAATTTTTTTTGTAGCTGTTAAAAGCATTTCCCTTTGGCCTTGACCACTTTTCTTTCCTTTACCAAATGTGCTGTTTGGCATAATTAGAGACTGAAGAAGTGGCATAGTCAACATTTTTCCATAGGCAAAAAACAAGTCTGTAGTAAGATTTCTCTGATGTTACTTAGTAACAGCAAAGAAAACCAAAGCAGGGAAAGTTGAGGTGTGTTTAAATTTGCTGGTCTCACAGCCATTTGCCAGCAACATTTAATAGCACATAAAATTTTCATTCCACAAAATGCTAAAAATACAGGGCATTTTCACAAAATGCACAAATAGCAGAGAGCCCTCATTTTGTCCAACACACTTCAGTAGCTGCAGAAGACATTCTGTCCCACTCTGTGACCTCTTTACCTATCTCTTATTACCAACTCATACATTTATTATTTTATGTGCTACCTCTAAAGGGCTTTTGCATCCTGCCACACACAGGTAATCTCCATTCCTTAACTTTTCTTTTGTGGATCTAAGGAACAGCACTGTCTGCAGTGATAAAAACATCTGGATGGATGAAACCCTGCTCTCCCAGTTTCATTCTACCACTGCCCAGGATCTCTTGCCAGTTGTCTCATGAGTTTGTTGCCTTGCAGCATCTCTGCAGCAACTGCACCCTTCAGACAGCAAGGTTCTTGAACAGGAGCCAAGGCAGAATCTGGTTCCTGCTGCAGCTCAGCTTCCAGAGCAGGACAGGAGGGAGAGAACAGGCCAGAAGATAATTTCCACTAAATCTGTGGAAAAAATATGACCTGGGAATGAGGAGCAGCTGCTGCTAGGGAGCTTTGGGAAGACAGAGAGAAATGGCAGGGATGTGCCACATGTCCCTGTGCTGCCACTGCTCTCACACGGAGCTTCTCCTCTGCTGGAGGCTTTGTCCTTCCGATGGCAGGGAAATTGTGAGCTCCCATCATGCTGAACACCTCCGTGCCCTCTGCTTTCCTCCTTCCCTGCTGTAAGAGCTGAAATGGGGGATGTGGGGCTCCAGGCGGCTCTTTAAAATGCTGTTTATTGTATCCAAATGATGCAGCAATTTATTTATTATTTTAAATGCTGTTTATTGTATCCAAATGATTCAGCAATTCACGGATTGTGGGTGATAAGAGCCCAGCCATAAAAGTATAAATAATATAAGTGTTATTTCTCTATTGGACTGTTTAGCTTTAACAAATCTTATAGCTAACTAAAGCTGCCTCCATTTTGCTCGCTTCTGGCTGGTACCTAGAAGTGTTACTGAACTTTCTGTACTTTCTAATAAAATTTAATTAACAACCAAGCCCAAACACAAAAAAAATCCATTTCCTTTGTGTATTTTTTTTAATCCTGGCTCTGAGTAAAAACAAAAGAAACTCCAAACAAACCACTAATTAAGAGGTGCAAAACACCCCCCAGTGTTACAGTGGCCCACTGGCCAGCTCTAAGTGCAGTGGCCAAAGGGTTTGGGCACAGCTGAGCTGAGCAGGACCCAATAATGCCTGGCGAGGCATTACTGCCAAACTCTTCTGAGCTGATTTTTTTGTTGTAACTTGGAGATGATGGTTTATCATAGCACTTTTCCCTCTAATCTACCCAAATTTGTTACCATCTGAGTTCCCATCAGATGTGGCACACGTGGCTTTGACTGAAATAACCTCAGGAGGTCGTCAGGAGCTTGCTAAACGCTGGGACCCCTGGAAACTTGATTTCTCCACTTTGCTAATGTGACAGCTGGCATATGCTCTGCCTAAGGATTATGCAGGTATCTAAGCAGAAAAATACTTTTTATTTCCCCTGCAAAGTGACAAATAAATCATCCACATAATCTGAATGCTTGCAGAAAAAAACAGTATCAGCAGATTCCATTCTTTTTCCCTAACAGTTTTAATAGAACAAAACTAGTATTTATTACTGAAAATCAGAAAATGGTTTCACTAACACTGCAGTCAACTTTAAACAAAAAGCCAACCAACATTTGCTTTTTAGGCAGAAAGAAAATAATTAGGACTGAGTCACATAAATTGTTTCTCTTCAAATTTGTGCTGACTTATTTTCATAACAACACGTTTGTGCACTGCGTTTTTTTGAAACATAAGTCAACATTGTGAAGAGCCTGTCAAATTCCACTTTATTAATGCTTCTTACTAATGACAAAATTGACTAGGAGCCTGAAACAGAAGCTGCTATTGCAAAAATTTCTCCCCCTTTCCACTTACCATTTTGGGTCTGATCCTGAAAATTTAAGACCTGGGGTTATACTCTGGATTATATTTTTAGGGTAGAAGTGATGAAGTTTTGTAACATTTATCTTTGCTTGTAAGGACAATATTGGGCCATTCCTAGTAAAATGAGAGCGAATTTATTTTTTGAAACAAAAAGTAAACACTGTATCAACTTTAATTTCAGAAATATCTGCCTTCCTTTAAATGCATATGTCATTTGAGTGCACACAGTTCAGTTTGTCTGTAGTTTACGCACTTGGCTGCACAGAAGTACTTCTGCAAGTTACCAAGTCACACAATTAACTTGTTTCCTGCATTTTATGGCTGAATAAGTAAACACCGTAGCTTAGATGCAAATTCTGTACACATCAGGTAATGCATCATATTAGATTAGCCCTTGCAATATATTCTGCTAATCCTTAAAACTGCAGGAATTTTCCTAGGAGCATTATGAAGCCAGTGCAGCTTCCCCTGACATTCTGCTGCCCTGTGGGCTTCAGCCTCTTAAAAGCTGCTCCAGTCTTTCTTGTGTCTTCTGTCCTGACTCACTGGGTACACCCTGCTTCGACAGGATGGGCCAGACACGGACCGTGCCTGGGTCCAGCTGGGAACAATGACAGCCAGCCCACGGAGCAGGCTCTGGAATACACAAGTAAAGCAAGATGCCAAGGAGAGGAAAGGCGTGAGAACTGTCAAGGCTGTGGTACAAGCTGTGATGGAGCAGCCCTGATCAGCCGCGCTCAGGTCTGGAGCGGGAAAAGCGCTCCAGGATGGGATTTCTCCTGCTCCAGGATGGGATTTCTCCGGCTCCAGGATGGGATTTCTCCGGCTCCCCGCAGCTCTCCGGGCCGGGCCAGCCCAGCCTGGCCTGGCACAGCCAGCACAGCTCGGGGCGCTCCAGGATGGGATTTCTCTTGCTCCCCGCAGCTCTTCGGGCCGGGCCGGGCCAGCCCCTGGCAAACAGCGCTCGGCAGCGCCGCAGGTTCCGTGTGTGACCGCATGGACACACAGAGCCGGCACATGGAGAACAGGGAATGGGGGAAATGGGGGAAATGGCGACGGGGATGGGTCCCCGGGCAGGCCGGGGTCCTGGCAGATGGAGAACAGGGAATGGGGGAAATGGGGGAAATGGCGACGGGGATGGGTCCCCGGGCAGGCCGGGGTCCNATGGACACACAGAGCCGGCACATGGAGAACAGGGAATGGGGGAAATGGGGGAGATGGGGACGGGGATGGATCTCCGGCAGACGGAGAACAGGGAATGTGGGGAATGGGGATGGATCCCCGGCAGATGGAGCTGCTCTCTCGGCCGGCAGCGCGGAGCGGGTCCCGCCCGGCCCGCGGGGCTCCTGCAGGGCACGGACAGCCCCGAGGCACCGACACTGCCCGGGCACCTCTGCCCGCCCCTTTCGCCGGGCTCATCGCCCTGATCTCGGGCTCCAAGGCACGATCCTCCTGGATCAGATCGGATTTTCCGTTTGCACTTCACCGAATCCCTTCACGAGCAAAAGATCAGTGTATACCATCCGCAGCAGCTCTGTCCCTGCATAAAGTGATGGACTGTTCTTACAATAGGATATTTTTTTTTATTTTTTAAACGGACACAGTTTCAGCTGAACTGAGTTGCAATTTATTTCGGCTGACTTGACAATTATTGAAGCATTCCGTTTTAATCTGGGTGATGGTTAACGAAATCTGCCATAAAATCATTTGTGGCTTTAGTCTTTGTAGAAAAACCTCACAAATATGTAATAGATATTGAGAAATAAATAGGAACAGTATAGAATGCATTATTATTTTCTGTCACAGCTAATCAAGGGAAGCCTGTATATCAACATGGCTTGATGGTGCCAGGGTGACAGACACATTTCTCCAATGAACCATTTTCTTCTTATATGGCAAAAAAGCACTGCATCTGTATGAGATCATCTAGAAAAATCCTCCTTCCTGAAAAATACTATATTCTTTTTTGTTGCCTAGCTACATGCTGCTGTTACCTTAGAAGGCTGTAGATTCTTCTTGTGGAGCTGAACAGAGGAGTGATGCAAATTTATAACCCTTGTAAAGATATGAAAGAAAGGGGTGAGTGTGAAAGAAAGGCTTTGCAGCAAAGCAATTTACTGTGTAGGTCATGTTCTTTTCTGACATTAATTGTTGAATAAAGACCATTTCACCCCACTGCCCGGGGTACATGAGCAGGCAGTGACTGACTGACACACACTCGATGTTTTTGATGTGAGAGTCTGATGCCAAGGAAACATTCGCCTGGTTCAGATTAATTACTGCTGTGAGTAAGTGTAGAGGAGGGAAAAGAATGTTGGGGCCTGATTCTGATCTCATTTCCAAAACTGTTATGTGGGAAAATGCCATGAAAAGCAGCTATGTGCTGAATTCCATTAGCACCAGAGAATGGGAGGATCTCCGAGTCTTTCACTGAATACAAGTAGCTTTGATGACTTGGGAAATGAAGCGCCTAAAGCCCAAAGGTTTACATTGTGATGTGCCTGTCAAACAAAGCTCTGACTGGAAGCTCTTCATGCATGAGACATGCAGAGATTGGAAGCAGAGCAATAACTCCCTGCCACTTTCCCAGCGTGATCGGCAGCTCAGGATGCCTGAGTGAAGTGAGGTGAGAGGAGGTGAAAGCCTCACTGGAGACTCCAGTGATGAACAGGAAAATAAAGTTATTTCTCACCTGCTTCACTGTAACTGGTTTAGGTGTAGGATGTCCTTGATATCCATCATGATTTTGCAGTTTTGTCTTTTTGGACTGACAGATTTCTAGCACTGGAGTGCTAATTCAGATTTATCTAGTTAGGGCTGGCTTTCAAATTGAGATCTGCATTTGCTTTCACAAGATAACATTTTTCAAGTCTACTGCCTACAAATCCCTTTATATAAGAAATACACTTCATATGATTTTCATATCTCAGTCTAGGCTGGTGCATGGTCTCTGTATTTAATCATGAGCCTAAATACTGACCATTCAATATTTTTTTTTGAGAGCCAGTGGTGGATAATGAAGCATATTACGATTATAATAATTACATAATTTCTCAAGAATAGAATCAGAAAGAAATTCAACAATTTAAAATGAAAAAAGAAAATTAAAAAGATCATTATTTTCATTCTAGTATAGCACCACAATTAGAATTTTGAAGGTTTTTTCCAGAATGTCTTGTATAGCAGCAGAGGCAAAGCAGGAAATGTGACATTCAAAAGAAGCAGAGATTCCTTTTACTGCTATGATGCAAATACGGAATTTGCCAAACTCAGCACATTCCAACTGGACAAATTCGGAGTTTTTCCTGGAGGAGATGATAGCATCTCTCACATCCAAATTCCCACACACTTTACATGGATCATTCTACTCACCACAGGAAAAGACACCATAAATTCTGCACTGGTTTATGAAGAAGTACAAAACTTTTCCAATTCAAATTCTTAAGTCTCCCCTATGACTGAGTTTTTGTCCCTGCTTCAAGGTTTCAATTCTTGAAATGTAAAATGGAGTTTCCCCACAAGGGAGAAAAGAACAAGCTTTGTCACCTAAAGCTGAAGTGCAGCTCAGTTTGGTTCTCATCCCCACCAGGAGCTTCATTAATGTTGCAGTGATTCTCAGCTTTGCAAATGCATGTTTGGACACAGAACTGAAGGCATATGTGTAAAAAAATAGACATTAAACACTCCCTGTCCTTTTTTTCTTATCTGGTACACAGAAGAGGGCAGCACAGCTGAAGTTTTACTTTATATTGCCATAAACAGTTTAAATTGTGTTTCTGTCTCGTGTCCTTCCCTCAGCAATGCATCCATGTGGCTCTGAGTGCTGGAAGCCTCTGAGGATCACAGGGCTGCTCCTATTATGGGTTTTCAATCCAGGGAGACTTTTCCTTCTTCACCTGTCATTTTCATGGAAATATCTACATTATGACTACTCTATCCAGATTTTCAGAGCTGCTGACAGGCAACTTTTGAAGACTGTCCTGCAGGTGTAAGGAGGAATGAGTTTTGTGGTTTAGCAAAGGTGGCTTTAGGCTGTTTTCCTGCCTATTAAATGCTTAGCTCATCAATAAAATAGAAGTAGGTCTGCAAAAATGTTACTCAGTGCTCAGTTGACAGTGTAAACAGATGCTAGGAATTCTTAGGATTAACAAAGGAAGCAGAAAGCCTCATTATTCACAGTGAAAGTCCACAGGAACATGTAGTTTGAATAATCCGTTTCTAATCTGTACTTTCTCTCCCCTAATGTTTAAAAGGATGAATTAGTAAAGATAGACAAGGGCAAGTAGGGATTCACGTTATACATGAAGTGAGGAACTCCAAGTTCCTAAGCCACAAGAGAAAACTACTGCAGAAAGCTGTAAAACCACTGCATGTGTGAAGGAGACATGAGGAAAACCTTATTTTCTGCTTCACCATACAGTAAATGGGAGTGGTACAGGGTATTGAAAATCTACATGTGTTAAAAACAATTAGAAAAATATGCAGAAAAATCCTACATCAAGAGCCTCTGGTGGTTGTGTGTGGAGTTTTAATTGTGTTTATCATGTTCTTATTGTCCATTCTTCTTTAGGTATCTGCTACAGACAGCAGCTGGAAACTGGCTTTAAGTTGAGTCTGACCTAGGATGGCTCCTTTAATTTGTTATTGTAAATAGACTCATTCCTCTTGCCAAGAGCTATTGCTGGTAAACAATAAATCTTCCTTTCTCAGTTTGCTTCCTTAGCACTACGTAATCCTTAGTAAGACAGACAGCCACTTACTTTGCCCACTCCCTAAACCAACTGCCTGTAAATTCAGAAACCTTCTCATGGTCTCTGAATTCCAGATATTTCTCATGAAGGGGCTCTGAAATCCCCAGCAAGGAGAATACATCCTGCAGGACTTGTAAGAGGATATTTAGCATTCTAGTCACAGAGGGATGATGCATGTCACACACATTGGCTATGACAGGTTTCATTCTGAAAAAGAGGAATTGGGGGTGATTAAAGAAAACAGTTATGGAAATATCTTAGGTCATGTTCTGCTTTTACTCCCAAGTTGAAATGCAATAGGGGCAAACAGCTGACCACATCCAGGACGTGCTGGGAGCCCAAAGGGGATCCAAGAGCCCAAACTCTGCCTCCCACAGCCAGGCTGGCATGAGCAGTGACTGCCCTGGTGAGAAGGAAACTAAAATTAAGTGGGATTTTGAAGTTAAACTAAGACAGAGTGCTTTTCCCACGTATACCCCAACATATATTAGCAGTTTACTAACAGTCTGTGGAAAAGAAGCAGAGGAACTCCATGCCATAATGAAATTGGATCTGCCCCTTGTGCAATTTCTTTTTTTTGGAGCCATGATTCACCTGGTTCCGCTGGTCATCAGCTTATCTAGCACTGGAAGTTTTGTAGCTTACTCAAAGCAGTGAGAAATTCAGAGCAGCTGAAAGATGAACCACATTTCCAGTTACTCTTGTCCCAAGTTATTTTTTGCACTTCTTTTCAAGAGTTTAAGAAAGACAGGTCTTTGCTTTACATTATGAGCCATGGATTTAAAACGTGCCTATTTTATCATTCTCTATCTGAAAATGCAGACAGTTCTGCATTATTTGCAGTGGTCTTTAGAATTTCTGATCTGGAGCTGAGAGGAAGCACAGCAGCCATGAAAGGCTTATTATTTTTGTAGTTATAACAATTAATTTAGTTGGGTTTCTGCTTGCATTTCCCCCTTGGCACTCTGTGTGAGTGTTCTAAGCTGTATCGATTTCTATTGCCTCCAAAGCTCATATTTCTCACATTATTGTTTCAGCCCAAATTCATGGCTACCACTAGTCATTTAAAAATATTACCTGCCATTAAATCCAAGAGTAATTATGAGGGAAAGCTTGGCCCCTTGGCCACTGGGTGTGCTGCCTTCCCTTGGCACCATCCAAAGGCAGGGTCAGCACAGATGTGACATTTGTCACCTTCCCATAAAGGAGCTCGTGCAGGGCTGAAAGCTCCACCTCTGCTGGTTATTGTACAGTTCCAGGAGCCCCTTGCTTTTACCCCATCCATTAACTGCCAGACAATGGACTATAAACATACCTGGTGTGAAAAAGGTCTGATACAAACTGAACCAGTTAGCCCAGGGCTGTTCAACCCACACTAATCTATAATTTTAAGGGTGATAGTGAGGAAAACTTGATACCATATTTGCACCATATCCTACTTTTTGTAGGATAAGGAAAAAAATGTTGTTTTTCATTTCCCCTGTACCTCTGTGTCTCTTGTTTAGGTTAAAACCCCTACATATGTCATGCTGCTGCCTCTGCCTCTTCTCCCAGTGGCCAGAGTGTGTCAGTTCTGTAATAAAAATAATAATAAATGCTGCTATTTCTTTCTCAGTCCAGGTATTTGGGAGGCAGCCAGGCTCATGCTTCTGCAGGAGTAATGCTTCATACAACTTGGCAAGAGCAGACCCTTGAAGGTATCTCTACCATTTGTATAGAAATAATTTCACCCACATAATGGCTGATTAATTAGACTTGAGCAGTGCAGATGAGTTGGAAAGTAAAGAGGAGAGAAACCCACAACTTTAGTGTAGAGCCACACTGAGAACAATGCTGACCCCCAAACCTCACTGCTGCTAATCCAGCCTTTGGACTATTCAAAATATTCCTATTTTTTGTAATCAGCTGGGAAACAGTTTTGATGTAAGACAGCAGCAACCCCAAAAACTGGAACTCGGTAATAATATTAATTTGATGTAAAAAATATAAATGCTGTTTATAATATGGCATTTGACCTTGAACAAACACTGATGAGGAAGAATCGCATAAAGTTCATGCAACCCCCAAATTTTTCCTTTTTAAGCTGAAAATGCAAAGGGGAGGGCTTTAGGTGTTAGGTTTTACATGCTTGGTTTAGTTTAGTTTAGTTAACCTAGTTTATCACTGCACATCCTGCACAGTCTGGGCTTGTCATTTAGACCATGAAATGCCCTCTGCACCTAGTACAAAATAAAGGAACTCCTTTGGCTTTGTTACCCCAGGAATACATAACTGGAAAAACAGGATCAAACTGCATGTTTTACATTTTCCAGATGATGAAATGTAGTCTGGCCGAGAGAGTGCACTAGAAATGAACACTGGCGCTTCTCAAAAGCTTGAGGAAAAGTGAGAGGGAAAAGAAACAGGGAAAGAATAAAACAGAAAAGAGATAACAGAAAAAAAGAAACTGAGTATACTACAATAGTGAAATGCAAAGAAAGACACCATAAGTGGAAAGTATATGAAACGAGGAAAGTTAAAATCATGCAAAGATGAAATCAAACTGAAAAAAAATGCAATCCTCTTTTTAGAGAAAAGTAGAAGCTACAACAATAGAAAACAATGGTAGAAAAGAAAGGCATGAAAATCTCTCAGAAATAAAGTACAGTTTATGTGTCTTTTAGAAGCATGGTCCCACAGAAGTAGCAGTGGAGGGCAGGTGGGAAAGAGATGATCCTAAAATCCTTCTAGGAAACTGGAGGATCACCATTTGAAGCCTGTAAACTCACATGCACCCCACTGAAATCAGTGGGTGCCACAGTACTGTATACATGAAAATACAATAATTGCAATAATTACCAGCAAATAGGAAAAATACAGCAATAATGACCAGCAAACAGAACTACATGCTATGTGGAGAAATATTCTGTTATGTTTCTCAAGTGATTAACCTGAATTATCAGCTAATTCCTTGCAGCTTCACAAAATAGCTGGATCTATTAAGATCAGAGGAGGTGACCCAACAGGTGACCCCAGTGATACCCTGGGCAGAGGGGAGCAGGAACAGCCTTGGCACCGTGGTGCTCTTCCCTCCAGGAACAAGCACAATCCAAGGCCATCTCACTTTCCAGTAAAGGACACTCAAAGAACCCAGTGCCAGGTCCTGAGCAGGATCCTGTGACCATGGTGGTATTCTGTAACTGTTAATTCATTACTTGTACTTGGGTGCAGGCAGACTGCCCCAGTGTTTGCCATGGAACCTTGAATTTTCTGTATGATTTTACTGGGTATAATTTTATTTTCAGTCCCTTTTCCTGCTGAAACACTGTTCTATCAAAGTTTTTTTATTCATCACTTTGGCATATGCCTTTCCTGATATTTTTTGGCTACCAAGCGGTCTATCTCACATTTACATCATTAAAACTTCCATAATTCTCATCAGCAAAAGGCTTGGGATAAAATACAGCTTCCTTAAGTCGTGTCAATGAAATCCCCATTTTCAGTGTTTCCAGTCCAATAGTGCTCTGTGTGGCACAGAAGTGGCACTGTTTCTTTGGTTCTCTTGCTTCTCAGATTTATCTTTTTTCACACACAAAAGAATTAAAAATATCCCCACTTCATATGTTGACTTCTAAAGTGTGACCCTGACACACAGTAAAGGCACGCAGCAAAATCTGGTGCAAAAGACATAAAAACTTCCTAAAAATAGTCTCAGGTGACAATGCTAGGCAGAAAAACTCCAAATTTTAAGGAAGTCGGCTGAAGACCAACCAAATCTAGAAGTGTATTTACATAATTAATTGTCTATAAATTCAGAATGATCAAGGTGGTTTGGCAGATTCCAGTTTATCCAACTAAAGTAACCACAGTGTAGTTCCAATGCTAACCATAGTTTATTTAACGTGTGGTTCCAAATGCTAGCCAGAGGTTTCTAACCCAGCTCAGTTAGCTGAAGCACACATGTTTTGCCACCAAACTCCGACTATTTAAATTGACAAGGCTATTTTGGTTGCTGTTTTGTGAGACACAGACAACTTGCTGCAAGCACTTGGTGATCTTTAACAACCACGTTAACACTCCCAACTGCAGTTTATCAGCATGAAGCGGCCAAAACCAGCCCAAACGCGGGGACTGGAGAATTATAATTGGCTCCTGAAAATAACAGAATATTCCCCCACTTGGCCCAATCCTACAGAGTTTTCTTTCCCTTACTTTATTCCCTACATCTCTAACTTAGTTTCCATCACCTGCATACTTCTGGCCTTCTTTCACCTTGTTTCTGCCGCTGATTTGGAAACTCTAAAACTGACACGAATTTGATGGCAGCCGTCCACGTTCAGAGTCACAGGGATTTTCCCGCTCTGCTAGAGCTGTAATCTTTCTGGAGCAGGGGCCGGGGCTATTTTGGCCGTACAATGTCTGACATGATTCGGTTGCTAGGAAAACAACAAACTGTATACAGGGTGAGCCTTGCAGGAGACAAGTATAGTTATCTGCTGAGTCCTTTCTTCACCCGATCACATGCGAATGACTGTGCCACTCATGAGATAAGATTTTCACTATCCCGCTTTGCTGCTCAGGTGAAAGCGAGAGGACAATTTGACCTTTATGTTTGATGTTGACCCCTCAAGCCGCTCACCCCGCCCGTGGGGCAGAGGCACTCCCGTGTGTGCGTGTCCCCCCGGCACGGGCGCTGCGGAAAGCCAGCACAGGGGATGCGAAGAGTGCATTCGATATTTTCTAACACTGCTGCACACGCCAGGAGTACGCCCCAACTCCTGCGCCGTGACAGAGCCCAGGGAAGCTCTCTGAGCGCTCTCCCACGGGCTGGAAGGGGGAACGAGCGGCACACACAGCTAATGCTGGGGGAATTGCAGCATGAGCATCGAGAGGGCAGCGGCGGGGCCGAGCCCGGCAGCCCCACAGGCTCCGGGGCCAGCCCTCGCCTCCCCCGGCGCTCGCTGCCGGGACCCCCGCGCTGACAGCGGAGCCGAGCGGATCTGANGGACGGGAGGGGACGGGAGGGACAGCCCCGCTCCTCCGCCGGGACATAAAAAGCGGCGCGGGGCCGGTGTCGGCAGCAGCGCTCGGGAAGCTCCCGCGGCGGCACCGGGGAATCCCTCAGCGATCCTTCAGCGATCCCTCAGCGATCCCTCAGCGCGCCCTCGCTCCGCGCAGCGCCCCGAGGTAAGCGCGGCTGCGGGGCTGGGGCCGTGCGGGGCTTGGGCTGTGCGAAGCTGGAGTTGTGCGGGGTTCCGGCCGTGCGGTGCCGGGGCTGTGTGGGNACCCCCGCGCTGACAGCGGAGCCGAGCGGATCTGATCGGAGAGGATGGGATCGGAGCGGAGCGGATCGTGCCTCCCCCCCCCCGGGGGGCTCCCCGCCTCCTGCCGGGCTCCCCGCGCCGCCGCCGCCCCCGCGCAGCGCACCGAGCCCGCGGGGGCGGCGGCNGTGCCGTGCCCGCAGCCCGGGCTGACAGCCGTGCCGTGCTCTCTCCGCAGCCCCATGACTCTGAACCGCGGGGACAAGCGGCGCGGCAGCACGCCGTTCGCGGCGCAGCAGCACCTGCACCGCCGCAGCATGCCCGTGGACGAGCGCGACCTGCGGGCGCTGCCGCCCGAGGAGCTGTCGGGCTTGGTGCGCTGCACCTCGTACAGCCCCGGCGGCCAGCACCGCCAGAGCTGGGCCTCCGACTCCTCCGACTCCGTCATCTCCTCGGGCAGCGACTCGGACGGCAGCCTCTACAAAGTGATCCTGCTGGGCGAGCACGGCGTCGGCAAGACCAGCCTGGCGCGCATCTTCGGCGGCGTGGAGGACTGCGCGGACGCGGAGGAGGCCGGTGAGGGCACAGCGGGCTCGGAGGGGCCGGGGACCCCGGCTCGGAGCTTCCCCTATAGCCATCCCCTCCCAGGCAGGGATGGAGGAGAATAACTTCTGCTGAACTTTTTCTTAATTTTTTTTTTTTTTTAATTTTCCGTAGGAAATACATACGACAGATCAATTATAGTTGATGGAGAAGAAGCATCTCTCGTGGTGTTTGATATATGGGAGCAGGTACTTACAGCTCTTTCCTCATGCTTTTACTTTATGGCTTGGTCAGTAGCTCTCTTAAAAAAAGAAGTATAAATGGAACAACTATGCCTATTTCAATCAGATAAGTGACATTAAAAGTTAGAATTCATACTGCCTTTTGTTCTCTCTGCAATTAATTTCTTGTAGCTAGGCAGGCAGTTTAAAACTCTGAATAGAGCTGAGTGAGACTCTCTTAATGCTTTGAGTAATCAGTATCATACATGAGCATCCCAGGGAATTACTGTAATATTAGAGATTATCAGTCTAATCAGTGCAGACCTGATATTATTTCTGGAAACAAGAGAAATTCCTTTTGTTTTGTATTTTAAATAACAAAATCTTTGAAATTTTGGGGACATTGGCTTACTTTTACTGACTATTTATAATAAAGCTAAGAACAGAATCTTTAAGGTGCTTAGAGTAATAAATCATCACTCAGTGTTGATTGATTTTTCAGCACAATAAATCTATTTCTTGTCTGTTGTTTCAGGATGACAGCCAATGGCTCCAGAACCACTGCATGAAAATGGGAGATGCCTATATTATTGTATACTCAGTGACAGACAAAGTTAGTTTTGAAAAGGCTTCTGAGCTAAGAATCCAGCTGAGAAGAGCAAGGCAGACAGAGGACATTCCTATTATCCTTGTGGGAAATAAAAGTGACCTGGTCAGGTCCCGGGAGGTCTCAGTTGATGGTAAGAGACTCTGAACTTTACAGGTGCTGTCTAAAGTAGCAGCAAAGGCTATGCAGGATTGTGGCCAATAGGAATGGTCTGAGTTTGATGTAGAAAAATGTGTGATTTGAGGATCACTGGGGAAGTGGAGCCAGCTGCTTTGTGCTGAAGGGCTTGGTACCACAGAAAACACTGGGGATAGTTGTGGGGGAAGATGTGTGGCTGTGCAGAGCTCTGAGCTGCAGTGTGAGAGGAAAATGCATCAGAGCTGTGGCTTCAGCACAGTACTACTAAAGCCAGGTTTTAATTGTAGGATACCTGTGCAGCAGCACTTGCCAGGCTGGCGATGTGACAGTCTGAGGTGTGCTCTTTAAGGGACACAGTGCCATGTCACAGAGCCCAGGCAGCCTCAGGAAAGGGGATCCCATTCAACCTGTGCAACCCTTGCTGCTGGAGGTGACTCCATCACGTTTGAGCTGAGCTGGTGGAACCAGGCTCACACAACTCAAGTGTCTTTTTGTGTATCTTCTCCAGCTGTGATCAGTGAGAATTCTCTCAGCCAGTTCCAGCTGGCATTTAGGTACCTGGAGCACAGGAACCATGGCCAACACCACAGTCTTGATTCTGCTTATTTAAACACTTTGTGAGGCTTTTTCTTTGGCCGGGTTTTGTTTTGGGGTAGGTTTTTTTGTTTTCCATTGGAAAGGATACTCTGAAATATTGGTGCCTTGATGATGAACAGTCTCTCCCTGTCTGGTTTGCCATGCTCCCAGTGTTAAATCCTGCACGGGAATTTGACTGGAGTTCATCAGAAGATGAACAGGGCATGGTTGACCTGTCCTAGTTCTGACATCTGTACTTTCCTCAGGTTTACAACTCTGCTGTTATTTACCACAGTTGACTGTAGAAATTTGTGCTGCAGCATGCCCAGAACTCTGAACATCTTGTATTTCAAATTCAGCCCTAATCAGATTCAGCAGTGCACAACTTTGTGACCTCTACTGATGTGTTCAGTGACTTGACTTTGTGGCCTGTATCAGCTCCACTTTTATTGGTGTGGAAAACTCACTTTTTATGGCAAGACAGAAGTGTAAAATTGTTCAATAGCTTCCAGAATAAACCCCGTTTCTTTATGTACCTCACATTGTTCTCTATCAGACATCAAGCATGCCTCCAAGGGCCTTTCCTAAATCAGCTTTAGCTCTTAAACAGTATGGGAACAGTCTGGCTGAAGGACTATTGCTCCATGCATTAATTTCCATTGATCCAATGAGATTTCTGACTATAGTGCAACAAAACCAAGAAGAATAAGGGGGCAAACCATGAGAGCAAATTTGGGTTTTCCTATTTTGCAGTAAAGCTGTTTCATGGCATTGAAGGCACTTCCCTTGCTTCGAGGCAGTTTTAGCTTTGTGTTTCTGACAATGTATGTGAGGAGAAAGCGCCTGTCTCCCCTCACCTTCCTTGCTGTGTTTCTGTGCAGAGGGCCGGGCCTGTGCTGTGGTGTTTGACTGCAAGTTCATCGAGACCTCAGCCGCCCTGCACCACAATGTGAAGGATCTGTTCGAGGGCATCGTGCGGCAGATCCGGCTGCGCAAGGACAGCAAGGAGGACAACGCCCGCAGGATGGCCAACACCAAGAGGAGGGAGAGCATCAGCAAGAAGGCCAAGAGATTCCTCGGCAGGATCGTGGCAAAGAACAACAAGAAGATGGCTTTCAAAGCAAAATCAAAGTCTTGCCATGACTTGTCTGTGCTATAGGAGCTCTGGGCAGGGGCAGGTGTGGTACACGGGATGAACAAGCGCCTGCCTGCTCAGATGATGCTCCTGGTGATAACAGCCCTGACTTTCCCACTGGGACTCTCGTTAATGCCTTAAGGTGCTCAAGCAAGGCTGGAAGTTACACTACAGTGCTTCATTGATAAATGGTTTAAGTTTCAGTGTGTGCAAGTAAATGAACTGACTTGAAATATGAGGCTTGACATGCCCATGTGTACGTATGTTCTATATCTTCTTGTCTTGTGGATGCCAGAGATGCAAAGATAAGAAAGGATAACTATCACCATAGACTTGTCTCGTTTGCAGAGCAAAACTTAATCTTGTACGCAGGCTCGTACACTCTTTTTAGTATAAAGGAAACAATGATGAATCTTTTTAAACTTAAATGTGGGGAGGGAGGAGTAGAACCACAGTAGAATGGGAGAAAACAAATTATATATATATATATTTAAATACAGAACAGATATCATTTTATGAAGTTAATTTGCACTTCCATTAACTGTTATTCAATTAATTGGTTACTTGTTTACATGCAGATTTTATAATAAAATATTATTTCCTGTTATAATAAACCGTGCTTTTCTCATAGTGTGGATAAAGAATGAGAGAGCAGTATTTTTATACTGACCTTTTTCCACTGTACAAAATGTACAAAATGTTATACACAGACTGAAGATTTACATGTGATAAAGTTCTGGAACAAGATAAATTGGGAAAATCGTCTGTCGTTTTCTTTATAGAGAATTTATTTAAGAAGTAAACCCTGCTTTTGTGAACACTCTACTTCAACAGCTCTTCTTGGGAAGGGAGCCCATGACTCTTCATATTATTGTTTATCCTCAACCTGGTTCTCATCAGCTCTGGCAGGAGCTGGGCTTTATATACTGCCTTTAGTGAGATTGATGTGCTGTGTTTATATTGATAAATTGAGCCCTGTAATGTTTGAAGTCTTCTGGCTTGAAGGTCTTGTGTTACAGCCAATAAGCAAATGCAGGAGGTTGTTTTTTTCCTTTTTGGCAGCAGTATAATTGTCCAATCTTGTCCCACTCCTGTAGACAGCTTCCAGTGGTTTCAAGAAGTTCAAAGCAGGCTGGCAAGGCTGTTTGAAGGAGTTGTAGGATTCAGTTGTGTACAGTGGCCTTCAGCACTGTTTTTGTGGCAATTTAGTGTCTTATAATTGAGGTTTTTCCATTATTTTTCCCTATTTGCTATTAATGAAGTTCTTGCAGTGCAAGAACTGGGACTTACGGCATTTTCTTTACAATTTCCTCTTCATAGGATACACTATCTTAAAAACAATCCATAAACTCTGTTCTCAAAGCCCATGAAACACACATTCCTCTCCCTCTTTGCACTGTCCCTGCCTGCCCTGTTCAGTTCATTAGAGATGGTTCCAGCTGCCTGGGAGCCCAGTTTGTCCATAGTTTTAGAGTGGCTGAGCTTTCTCAAAACTCTGGGAGGCTTCCTCAGGTCTCACACCTTGCACTGGGCTTCCAGAGCTTGGGCAAACAACTCTCCATGGAGTTATCCCAGGGCTTGGGCACTCCTCAGGGAGCAGTGCAGGAATTCACATGGGGAATGCAGGAATTAGCAAATTAGCATTTCCTGCTGTGCTGCTGTTTATATGCCCAGTTTAGCTTGTGTTGCTGCTAACAGGTCACATTTCTTGTGAAAAGAAGTGCTTTGTGTTCTGAGTGGTCTAAAATGAATGATTCTGTCCTGCAGTCAAAGCTCACATTAACCTGAGCAGACACTTTAATTGGATTTGGCTTTATTTTTCCACTAGCCTTGCTTCCTGGCAAGCTATTTTCTGTTACATACCTATCATTATCTATTATATATCGATTATTATTATCCATTATGGGACATCTGAGCACTGTCAGAGTATGGCACCAGGCATCTCTGTACACGGAAGCTTCTAATGTCAACACCAAGGCAATTGCTCTAATCCTGAATATTCTACAGCAGGAGTGCCCCAGTCAGGTACATGCCAAGGTTAATGACCAGACTCCATCGTGTTTCCTGTGGGCAAAGCCTCGGACTTCTGGTTGCCCTTTGCTTCTACAGGGACCAGGAAAGGACTGACCTGGCTGATGGATTTATGGGATGAAATCCTATCCATAATAAATGCCAGAAATGGGATGCACACCTAGAGTGCAAGATTGGGCATTTCACAAAGTGACAATGATGGGTTGCATCACTGTAGCTGCAAAACCTCTTCAAGGTTGTGGTTACCAGCTGGGGTTTTTGCACACTGACATATAAATCAGATGGCTTTTACTGTTCATGAGCTCCAAGGTCAGTTTGGGGCAAGATATTTCTGAGGAGCTCCAGCACATTCCTAGTGGCTCATTTAAACTGTAGAAAAGAATTTGTATTTTGGAAGTATGTCATATAGGAGACAATAAACTGTGAGTCACTCTGCAGAAACATGGGCTAATCTAAAATGTTTTCTACCAGTTAATATTGTACAATGGAATACTTATTCAAATCCTCATTGTACTATTTTTTTCATTCATTAGTTGTACATGTATTAGCATAATTCAGCCATTGCTCTTGAGAAAGGGAAGGTTTATTGTTACTGCAGCTCTGACAAGATCATATTCTATGCTGTAGAAGTATTATCATGAGTACTATTCTGCAGAGATTTTGAAGCTCCTGGAAGATATTCTGCCCAGAAAAAAAAATATTGGATGTAATTTAGTGGAATTTCCAAGCAGACTTTCTGGAAGTACATATGCAGCACTAGATAAAAACCAGTAACATGCTGACAAATGTCTCTAAAAATCATCTTTCTTCAAAAGGTTATCTGTACCCTCAAACATTTGAAAGTCATCTGTAAGATTTTGTAATTTGAGATGTTTACTGGTGTGGTTACTCATATTCTTGTTATTAATGGGGTGAATCTGTCATGTGAAAAATAGTGAGTCCCAGACAGCAACATTTTCTCTAGTTATTACCCAAGTAAAACAGAGTATAAGGGGTAAGTGTGAGTTTTCTTATTTTTTGCCATTGCACATCAGTTTTAATTTGCAGAGACAGTTCACACAGTCATTTAATCTTTACTGCTTTCTCTGCTGCTGCCAGCTGAAGTTCCTACTGCTAATTGTGGTGGTGGATTCTGTGTTGGCACAAATCTGTTTGGAGCAGCCACTTATTAACAACCACAGTGGAAGGACATTGCCTTTTATGTGTGACACACATGTTAGGAAAATAAATCAAACCCTCTGTGATTGCTGTGCTAAACTAGACTCTGTGCATTCTTCACCATATGAAAAATGTGAAAAATATCATTCCTCCACCTGCCAAAACCACGAAGCATAAAATCATGTCACATAAATATAGATGAAATGCTATCTGCTGGGGAAGACTTGGCATCACCAAAAATGAAGTTTTACTCAGAAGCATTTTCTCAAAATAGGAGTAGAAAAACCAGAGCATGATCTACATAGTAACATTGCATAACATCACTGTTCCTTACTGAGAAGGAAAATACAGTGAGTTGACAGTGATTAAGAATGCAATGTATGACAGAAAATGGGTAAGATGTAGTCTAAAAAAAGTGAGTTAATACTTACTTATATCATGCTGAAATTTACTTCAGTGCTCTAAATTTTATTGAAACACAATACAGATTTAATTTCAAGTACATCACAGAGATCTGAATGAATCTGCAGTTGCAATCAGAAGTGATGCCTGTGCATTCCAGGAGGTTCCTTTAACTCATAATTTACCACAATACCTTTGGCATAGTAATGGACACCTTGACTTCCTCTTTGCGCAAAGGAACAACTGAACACCAATGCTACTGAAGATACAAAAATCTAAAAATTGAAATAGTAAATTACATTCACTGTCCTTGTGCTCTATGCCATGGGTGTTGAAGAGAAGTAAAAGAGAGAACAAATCCCAATTGCTTGTCTGCAAAAAATATTTCTGTAGCCACTGTTCAGACTTCAAGAGGGAATAAACTTTGTTTAACTTAAAAATGTACTAAGGATTCTAGCACTAGAAGGTAGGAAGTAGGCTAAAAAATTTACTTCACCAAAAAAATAGTCTCATTTACGTACCACAGAAATGTTCTGGCCACTAGTTAAAATGGCAGTTGTATGTCTTGAACACTTTCCTCTCTCTTGCTGACTTCTCCCCCTCCCCTTTTTTCCTATTTATAATATGCTGCTGAATGAATCACTGGAAACCAATTAGGAGGCTACAGATCTTTTCCTAATAATCCCCATATTTATCACAGGAAATGAAGAAAATATTAATCTGAATTACAATTTAGTGCTCAGAGACAGAGATAAATAGCATGTGTTTGAAAATATTAATTTTCCCACCCTCCTAAAAAAGCCCTGCTGAGTTCTTACACGGGATTGGAGAAATGAAGGGATTTGGACCATGAGTTGAGTAAGACCCAGGAAAATCTCCTCAGCTTGTTCCTGGCAGTAAGTGCCACTCCCATCAGCCTCACTTTATTAGCATAAATAATTATGGTCCTGTTGAGCTTGCTGTCCCACTGAAGGCTGTGACCCTTTCTTTGAGGATGAAAGTTTTCAGTTCAGGAGATGCCTTGGCAGAGGAACAGAAATTTTTGACATGTCTGAATTGGATTATTGTAATGCCTTGTGCTTACCAAAGATGGGAAATGCAGCCCTGGAGATGGAGATTGAACTGGCTGTGGCAAAGGAGCCCAGCACTCCTGGGCAGGGCTGGGCTCCCACATTCCTTACATTGCCCAGGAGAAGGGATGGCCTCAGGAAGGCTGGAAATGGCTACAGTGCCTCACTGTGTTCATGTCTCTTGGCTGTGAGGCTTGTTGGACACATCACAAAGCCAGCAGCTGGAATTTGGGGTGCTCCACCAGAGCAAGCTCTGCCTTTCTGGTGGCTCAGGGAGGTCCTTGCAGGTGCTGAGGGCACCTGGCCCTGCCAGGACCTGCAGCAGGTCCTGCCCTGTAAGTATCCCTCCTCCTGCAGGTCAGGGATGCCCCACTGGACTCACACACACAGGGAGCTTTAAATCCATGCATTTCCTGCCCCTGGAATTCAGAGGAGAGTCCACCACTGCCCCTCAATGAAAATGGAGCTGTGGGTATCAGCCAAGTGCTGAGCAACTTTCTCACAGATTTTTCACCTTTGGGTGTCTCAGTTGTGGGGACCTTTGTCACAAGCTTTTCATATCAGCTGCAGCTTTATCTCTGCAGCCTCCATGGTAACACTGTCACCCTTGCACTGCTCGACTCGCTGGCAATCATCAGCTGTGACACGAGCTGAGCCCCCAGCTCACTGCTTTACATAATATTGGCTGCATAAAAAAGTCACATCTTGCTGCACTTAAGTCCCTGATTAAGACAGCATAGCAAATTAAATTACTCTCTTCCTGAATGTCAGGGCTCTGGTTGCATTTGCAAGGCAAAGGGAATGCAAGATTTTCAGCTAATCTGTATATGGAGAAAAGAAAGAAAAACTTATGGCATCCAGTAGCCACCTCTCATTTTTACCCTCCAGCCATTTTTAAAATGAAAATAGTTTTGGCTATTGAATATTGTTGTGTATGCTCTTCTGCCCTCTCACTACTCATGAATTCTTGGGTCTCTATCCTTCCTGCTCAGTCCCATATAGAAAATCTTCTTATAAGTCTAACACATGAAATCTCAGGGAAAACAAGGTGAAAGATATGAGCAATTGCAAAGTTTGCATGATTTTGAAAGACACTAGTAAAAGCATATTCTTCAACAAATCAACATTTCTGTGCAGGGTTTAGAACTCAGTCTACAGCAGTTTGGTAGCCCATTAAAGTAAAAAAAAAAATAAATCTATGTTATAGAAAACACAGGACTATTAGTCTTGATCAATAAGAAATATTTTCTGTGTTTTACTTGATACTCTGCAGCAGATCACTTGGGCAAGGACCCTCAACTCATATGTATGATAAATACACAACAAATGCATATACTTGTGGTCATTACTGCTAAACTGGTTTTCTTCCTTTTTTCTTCTTAGGTCGTAATTAAAAAGAATAACAATGGAGGTCTAAGTTATAGCATAGAAATAAATAAGCACAAAAATAAGGCAGCAGACAGCACTGAGTTAGCAAATGATGCCTCCTGCACATCTGTCTCATAGTCAGTGCTAGGTTTTCAAGACCCTGCAGAGCTGGGGAATCCCTGCATTCTGCACAACATTCATCCAAAGGCTGAGCTGGCCAAGGACCAGAGCAAAACTCCTGAACAGCCAAGTCCTCAAGCACAAAGATTTAGGCTGCAAATAAAACCACTGTGCCTCCTACCTTCCCAGGGATTTCATCAGCAGAATGTCCAGCTCTGTTTACAAAAGTTGCAGGGGTTCTGGAAAACAGTACATTTTCTTAGAAGAGCAGAGTCAAAACCAAAAAGGTGTTAGAAGCTTTTTAACAAACAGTTTCTATTCAGCCTTTAGAAAATTAGTAGTAAATTAAACTCTTATTTAGATTTTGCAGGTCTTGGCTTGGCTAGTAATCGGCTCATTTTTAATTGCAGAGTAAATAATTAAGGAACAAATCTTAATTTCAGTCCCAAAGTAACGTTCTGCCCTTCAAGGCTAAGATGGATTAAGGAGCATTACATTTTAACCACAGAAGTTGTGAATCGGTTGACTTTCTCTTTTTTTGCTGGCTTGGATTGCAACCCCTTTAAACTCACCCTGCTCTCACCTGTCCCCCCTCCAGTGTGAGTGAGGACATCTCTAGACTGAAGTGAGCCCTGCAGTCGAGTTGTTTTCCTGCTTTTCTGCTTTTTCATTTCTTTTTGAATGACTACTGCTAACACAATATTCATCTGAGGAGTCTGATGTAGAGCAGATGTCAAGTCCAAAAGAACAAACCACAGCCAAATTTTGACAGGAGTTTGGATGTTGTGAATATTGTAAAGGCAAATTAGTATTTTGGGTGGTAACTTCAGGTCATCCTTGGCTGGACAAAGACTTTTAGTACTCTCATTAATAAATGTATAGTCAATACAAAAAATATGTCAGTATTTTGTAGCTTTGTTTTCATTTAAGAGCTTTCAAGCATTCAAGTACTCTAAATTTTCAGTTTTGCACTGAGCAGGGTAAGTTTGGTGGCAAGTATCAAAAAGAAGTATTTCTATCAAATCACGTTTATTTATTGAGTTTTCTAGGATTCTTAATTTGCAGCCAGAGGATGGAGAAACAGGGCACAGGGATCCTGGAGGTCCAGGTGCTTTGGGCACCCTGGGTCACCCCTGCTGCCAGCAGATCCCTGCCCCAGCTCCAAGCCAAATCCAGGGATTCTTGGGCTGGGCAGAACAAGGAAGGACAACCAGAGGAGGAATAAAAGCATCACTTGCACTAATTCCTTAATTAATTTAATTCACTTAATTCCTGGTCTCTGATCTGCCTCAAGAAGCAGCACAAGGATTGCTGACTTCAACAAGGAGCTGTGCCTTGAGAAGACAAAGAGAAAATCCCCAAAGTGCTCAAGGAGTTGTTTTCTGTTCTGTGCCACGGTGGGAAACCCCCTGCATCTCAAAGCATCACCTCCATCCTTCCTACTCTCCCCTCCCTGCTTCCCCCAAGAAAGCTATTTTTAATTCACTGATTGTAAAGCTTTGTTTCCAAACAGCAGGATAGAGGTTTAATTAAAACTCCACCTGGTACTAACATAATCCAGCAAAATCCATTCATTTCAGGAAATAAATCCTTGATGAGGTTGGTTAACCCAAGAGATGCAGTTTAGGCAGTTTTCTGCACTTTCCTTGAATTATGCTGTATTTCTGTGAAAAAAACCCTGCCCTAACTATTCAAATCTCTGAAATGGTTTACATGACATTGGAAATGCTTATTAAGGTCACTTAGTGCATGATGGACAAAAAGCATTGACTACATTTTAATGGTTTTTTGTAATTTCCACAAGGATGAACAGTAAGAAAATCCTAAGCTGAAACTCCCAGTACTCCTGTCCCTATCTGGATGGCAGAGAAGGCACCTCTGCTGTTAAATGAACACACAGCTTTGTAATTCCTGATTCAACTCAGGAATATTTATGCAAATAATGTTATTAGGATCACAGGACAGATCCTGCTCTTTTCTGGAGAGTCAGCAGTTTCAGGCCCTGCTTTTGGAAACACCTGCACTTGTGTGCTGTCAGCAGACATGTCAGCATTGCATGTGCAAAACTCAATGAATATTTCAAAGGTTTAGAATTGTGTTATTGCTACACTATGGGAAAAACAAAAATAGAACTTGGTGTTGTGGGAGGGGCTGCATTACCTTGTGAAAATCAGTGGTGCATTTGCCTTCTGAAAACAAAATAATTGCAGGGCAATTTCTGTGAGCTCCAACCTCACTGGGGTAAAGATGTGAGCAAGCAAAGAGAGTTCTCCAAGCTGATCAAAACCAAAGCCAAACAATTCCTCCAGTGCTGAGGAACATTCTGAGCCTTGAAGGTGAATGTTATGTGTTTTTCCTTTCCAAGGGCATCTTGGAGAATGCATGGTTCTGGACCCAGCTGCTTCAGCTTCCAGAATCATTGCCTGATGAGATCCCTGCAGCTCTCTAATGCAAACAGGGAATACTCTGGGGGGCTGTCCTGAGGCTGGGAATAAGAGCAAAGCTGAATGTCCCCAAGAACTGAATGGCAGGACAATGGTTTCCTGCTGAGCCTGACAAATACAATGTGATGAACACCTCCCCAGTGAAGACACTGAGCTTTCCCTCAGGTCTGACCAGCTGCATTTCCTCTCAGCAAAGATGCAGTACCTTGAAAAAGCACAAATGGGAAAAATACTTCTATTTTCAAGGGCAGTTTGGACAAAATGGCAAACTATACAGAGAAAGAATTTGAAACCTGTACCTCATGTTACGTGTTTTACACAGGAATGTTTTGACAGATGGATGCACTCAGACAGAGAAATTTAAATAATGAACCCAGGAAAGGTTTCCTGATTATTTTTGTTTCCAAAATCTCAAATATTTGAATGACTAAAAGCAAAAGTATGTTTCTATGTCTGGTAGGCAATTAACAACAACAAAACTGTGGACAGGTCTTTCATTCTATTTGAATAAAAATAGAGCAGAAGAGCTCTGTTGGGTTCAGAGGAACAGCCTGGATGTAAGAAATGAAACATCTGCTGGGGTTTTTGAGGAGCTGAGCTGCCCCAGGTCTCTCTGCCAGCAGGAGCAGGTCCTGCTCCCACACCCCTGGCTGACCCAGCTCAAGGCACAGGACTGAAAGCAGGGCTGGAATACGACCTGGATGCTCCTCAGCTGAGTGGTGCCAGCCTTATTTGTGAATGTCAGGAAATTTAATCCACAAACACCAGAGGTTAATGTCCAAAAAGGAGACAGAGGAGTCCTTTTGGCTTTATTGGAATAAAGGGAGAGGCCAGGGGACATTCCCCTGGGATCTCTCAAATTTTTGGAGGACGCAGCCTCCTTTTTATCCCAATTTCCTATCCACATTTCCCGCTCTCTTTCCCCATGGCCTGAGGTACTTGAGAGGTACAGACTTCCCAAACACCTGATACCTAAAATCCCCTCTAATGTATAACCCTCCCTTTTCATTTTTAATTCTTACAGAATTCATGGCTTTTCCCCATTTCTTCTTTTATCTTTCAATATCCAATTTCATTTACCTGCAAACCTACAGTTTGTTTGTAAAGGCAAATATCTTTTTCCATTCATCAATCAGTGGAATCCTTTCCATTGTCTCTTTTATCTCTCAGTGCTGGTTTTATCTACCAGCAGACCCACAGCTTGTTTGTAAAGACAAATCTATCATTCCTCTCATGAACAACATTTCAGAGATCCACAGCAGAGTTCCAAAACTCTCCCATCACAGCTCCCACTGCTGAGAGCTCTCCTGTACAGGCTGGTGTGTGTTAAAGAATGGAGCAGAACTCAAACTGATGGGCAGCTTCACTAAAGGGAATTTTATTATTGCTCCTTCCCTGATTTGCTGATGTTTGGCTTTGTGCTTGATGCTACTTGAATAAAATTCAAAGTAATTCATACACATCCATTTGCAGAGCTGCTGCTCCAGTGACTGAGCAGGACATCCACTGTACTATTGCTCTTCTTTTTTAAAATAAAAACCAATATTTAAAATATTAGTTATTAATATTTAAAATTTTAATTGGTTATTAACATTAAAATCCAATATTTTTATCTCAGAATGATTTATTTTAAAGACATCAGGATAATACTGACAAATTAAAATAGTGCCCAACATTTACATGAAAACAGGACAAATCAAAAGCATTCATCCACTCTTGGATTTTGTGGCTTTATATCATGGGAATGGTCAATTAAATTTATTCAATTCTTTTAATTTAATTTATACCAGGGATGCAATTAAGCCAGTTTTCTGACACTGAGCCAGAGAGTAAGCATAGCTGGCTTCAAAAACCTTTTTTTCACATATTGTTGTTTTACCATTCACTTTCGGTAAACGTAAGCACTTCCACACAACTCTAATAATCATCCATTTTATTTTTAATAAGTAGTATTTACAACAAATATTCTTCTTTAATGTTCCATTCTGATCAGATTGCTACTTCTGCTTTTCTGGTATAAATGAGCTTTTATTTCACCCTGAAATCCCTTTCCCTTTCACTATTAAAACGTCGCTATTAAAATATTAAATTATTATTTCACTATTAAAATATTAAAATGGTCTACTTAAATGTCAGGCTCCAGGTGTGTGGCTGGTGCCAACAGAACCATCATCAGTCTCATTTCTGGAAAAATGTCCCAGTGAGGTCCCAGCACAGCTCCAAGGGCCCGGGGGAGCTCAGCCCCTCTGTGATGAGCAGGTGCCAGCTGAGATCCCTGATAAAAGCCTCCCCTGGCACACACCTCTGGGTAAGGCTGCTCAAGGGTGATGGCTTTTTTTAGTTAAAACGCTGAGCCTTAAAAAGAAACAGCATTTTCTTTGAAGCTATAAATGAAAAAATAATCCAGAACCATGGTGGGTTAGAGTTAGGTCTTCTAGAAAGAAGTCAGTGTTTCTTTCCTTTACTCTTTCTTTTGACTGAAGGGTCCAAGAGTAAATTTAATGAGCATTGTAACCACTAGATGTGTGCACAGTAGGATACTTACTGCCAGGGGAGTAAGCAGGAACCCTTCCTATTTCTTGTTTAGATGCAGTAGATTCCTAGTTATTATTTCATAGGTGTAACTAAATGCATTTTAATAATATTTTAACATATTATTAATTAATGTATTCTGATTCTCCATTAATGTATTCTGATTTTTTTTAGTTATTTCTAAACAAACCAGAAGATTAAAGTAGGGTAAAAAGTTTTCCAGCTATGTTCTTTTGTTTCATTTCAGAGTGTCTAAAACAAAATTTACTGCCCACTTATTGATCATTTCCTTTTCATGCCTGAAAGTAGAAGCAGTTTGGTTCTATTAATAACTTTGCTCTGACACATACCTTAGGATTCCATAGAGTAGATATTGTAGGACTCCATATGCAGCATAAAAATCAAACAATCACAGAATCCCAGAATGGTTTGGGTTGGGAGGGACCTCAAAGCCCACCCAGTGCCACCATGGCAGGGACACTTCCCACTGTCCCAGGCTGCTCCAGCCCCAATGTCCAACCTGGCCTTGGGCACTGCCAGGGATCGAGGGGCAGCCACAGCTCCCAGACAGGGAGGAATTTCAGCAAAAGTCCCTGTTAAGAGAAGTAGCAGAATATTATAATAGGTGTGGTCTTGTCACTGACAAGAAATAAAACAGCATTCATTTTTTCAACTTATTTGATCAGCATTAAAATAAGGAAATAAGCTTTTAGTGTTAAGTACAGACTTATGCTCACAGCTATGCTCCATTCTAAAGAAGGAAAGTCCCTTCCAATAAAATAATCCACTACAGGGTCGTCATCCTCCTGTGAGTAGTTGCCTTATTCATGTGCCTAAAAGTGGAAGTCTGCTCAAGAAAGTGGGTGAATCATGGCCTGAATCAAGAGTTATTCCACTGAATTGAACTCACACTGCTATCAGATCAGAATAGATTACAGAGGGACCCCTTCTGTGCTTCTCTTTTAAATTTTTATGCAAAGTGAGTCTCAAGCAGCAAGGAGGGGCAGAGGAAGGGATGTGCTGTTCCTCATCTGGAGGCAATCTCTGTGGGAATCCCATTTGTGCAGGTTCCCCCCATCTCCTCTCCCCCCATTGCCAGCCAGACTCACACAGGCAAGGCTGCAGTGTCCCAGCACTGCCACACAATGCTGGCTGATCCACAGCACTGACAGCAGGGGAGGAGCAGGGACAGGGTCAGCTCTGGGCTCTCTGAACAAACTGATCTCAGCAAGGGCCAGCTAAACCCAAATATTCAGAAATTTAGGGTAATCAGACAAGACACACCTTCACAGTAATAATAATGAGATATTTGGATCATAACACTGTGATCTAAAAGGAACAGGGGACCAAAAGAGTCCTTTGTACCACAGATACTCCTCCTGGATCATAAAAGGTGTGAGCTGGTTTTGTCCCTAAAGTACACAATGAACCTGCTCTAGGAGTTTGAACCATTAACAGAAACCTGACTATGATTGGAATTACAATCTTATAACACATCTATCCACAGCCAGCTTATTGTTGCATTTGCTCCATAATTAGATATAGAAAGGTGCAGAATGTCAAAGGCAATGTCCCAGTAAAGCAGAAAAATTATGAAAATAAGGTGAGAGCACTGCAGGAGATCATAACAAAGACTAGCAAAGACTCAGACAAATCTCAGAGCCGTGCACTGACAGAATATTGAACCAGAGCCACTCTCAGTTTTGCAGGAGTGAGTTTGTGCTTTGTCTCACTTGGATCCCACGCTTCCCAAGAGGAAAGATTCATCACAGGAACGTCACTGGGATTTCTTGCAATGCTGACGTCTGCCTGGATAGTGACATCAGCACCAGAGGAGCACAGCCTCCATTTGCTGGCTCTTCACTCCTTCGGGATATTAAAGAAAGATTTACAACACTCCTGTGAGGTGTCATCCTTACAAAGAGTTATAGGAGCAGCCTGTAATTATTTATATTCTTTTTCCCTCTCCATGGTGGTTCACAACACAGCAAATAGATACAAGTTATTTTCCAAATTTTTACTTCAGTGCAGTGAAACATCTGTACTGTTTTGACCCATTTTTCATTGGACAGGCATCATACAAATGTACAAAGTAGAGTTTTATCCAGGATTTGGTTAAACCCCTGTTTCCTTCATTCAGAGGAGTGGTAATGGCCTAAGCTTTTCTCTCACTGCTTACTATGCACAGAGCTGTTAACTCAGCTAGGACTAAAAGAAGGCAACTTATTTACAACTCATGTGGGATATCCTGTCTTTCCTGTGGGTCATTTTAATACAAATAGGAACCCTATATCTGAGAATATATTTTATACTGGTACACAACTATATGTCATAGCAGTGTGTAAGTAATGGAATTTGTATCAAGGAGTCCTAATGGCATTCTGTTATTAAATGGGATGATATATTTGTTGCACCATTCCGAGTTTTCTTTTATGCTTTTTGCCTAGGATGTAACTATGGAAAACATCAAAACCAAATCATGGGAATGCAACACCTATCAGAGTCTCAGTTCAAATGTTCTCTGCTTCCTCATCTGATGGTCAGGGATTTCACAAACAAGTGTTTCTGCAGTGATGGGAATGAGATTAATTTCTTCCACATGACCTTTACAAGTGCAGAATGCTGTCACCTGAGCAGCCACCTGTGAAATGTGCCTGTTTAATTACCCTAAGACTTTATCCAGACCTGATTCAAGGTTGATGGTGATTATTCAGATGATCATGAACCATAAAGTTATCCTGAGGCAAAATTTCTCAGAAGTGCAGGGGTAACTATTGCTCAGTTTTTATTCTGACCATCTCTAGCTACAATAACCTGCTAGGTGGAGTTTATTAAAGAACAAGAAACTTGACTGTGCATGGTTCTTGCACCAGGTACTGAGGAGAGCTGAGGAGCTCAGATCAAACCCAAATGCACAATTACAGGCTGGCTCAGAGCTCATTCCTGAGCATTAAACACTGTTCCAGCTTAGGCAGATGAGTTCAGGTAACTGTGATGAGAAACCTGACACAAAGACATTCTGGATGCCAGGTCATTCAGTGGACATTGTCAATGTCCAACACTACTCAAGATTAAATCCTCTCTCATAGTTAGAGCTTATCCTTTCTACTGCCAGAAACAGTCTGGACATTTCCTGAAGTGTAGCCAGATTTCAGCCATTGGGGTCACATTTAAAGGGAACATTAAGCACACAATGCTGCATTTTTTAACCTATGCAAACCTTTCTGTTGTGTAGGAGCATTTCTGTTCTGTGCTTAGGGGCACTGTACAAATTAAAAAACAATTATTCTGATAAGAAAGAGGAGAAGGAAAGACTAAGGTCTGCTCTAATGCCTATCAATCATTTTCAGAAGACCAGGGAGTTATGGCACTGAATGAGTTTGGTATTGGTTTCATTGCTGAGAGTGAAGACATCATTCTGGTTATTTGCAATTGATTCTGTCTGAATTAGGAAGATAATTTATCTTTCAGGTTTTCATGCTGTTATTAACAATATATCTCAATAGAATATGTGGAGGAAGCTGAAAGGTATGGTGGCTCAATCTCACTGTGTTCCTTATGCTGCCAGAAAACCCACCCAGGACTACACAATTATTGTTCTCCTCTCATTTCCAGTTCAGTGGCACCACCAAGATCCATGAAATGACACCACTGTAAACCAGGAATGAGAAACACACTAAGCTGGTGCTGCTGACAGGAAACCTTTCAAATAGGTAAAGAGAAACTTTGGATCTCAGCTTGCTGAGCTTTCCAATCCCTTCTCCTCCTCCAGGTCCCTATGGCTGGTATCCAGGAAATATCCATGAAAAAGCCACTGGTGTCAAATAAAAATATATTGATTTTAATATGTCTGTCTTGAGCAGCCTCTTGTTTGCTTTATATCCAAAGAATCTTTTATACTGATAACATTTTTGAAACAGACCAAGAATAGAAGTTCAGTGTAAATAAGGGACTATAAAAGCTTTGTCTGGTCTTTATTTGCTTAAAAAATTATCTCAGTGCTTAAAAGGAGTATTTGAAAAATATTTTTCCTCCAAGAAAAGTATCAACAGAAACACATAAGAATTAAAAAAAAACTTCAAAGAATAATTTAAAAAAACCTTCTGGTTTGGGAGGGCCTGAATTTGTTGCTGTGGTAGCTGCAGGAAATCACAGCTCATACTCTCTTCTACAGCACGAGCTGGGTCTCTCACAGGCAATAGGCACCCATAAAGCACCAAAGTGTTCCTGCTTCTTCCACATTAAGAGTTCCCCATCCTTGTGCATTTAAAAAAAACAAAGTAGGATAACAAGGAGGTAGGTCCACAGAGGAGAGGAGAGCTATAAGGCAATACTTTCTAGAAGGCTCTGAGAGTCTCCAAATATATTCTTTACTACTTGAAGCTGTAATTTTTCAGTTTTTCGCCAGCAGCTACGTTTTCAATGAAGATTTTTACATATCCAGCCCGTCTTGAGGTCTACAAGTACTATACTTTATAACCTTTGCACAATGAATGGTGGAAAACAAACACAATATCCTGCATGTGTAAGGATAAATGCTGTTGACTGGAGTCATTCACTTAAAATACATTTTGAAAACAATGTGTAGTGGATACTTGGGGTCTCATAAGGCACAGGCAGATTTGGAGAAGGCATCACAATTATTCAAAAGAACAAAGTCCCCATAACTTAAATTTTCTCTTCCTGCTCTATCTTATCATGGAGCCTGCAACCAAAACAAAACAAATGCCATTGATTCTGTTTGCCTTTTAATTCCTAACAACCAGCTTGACTTCAGTAACTGCCCTCTGCTAGAATAACAAATGGAAATTCTCCTTCCCAGCCATAAGCACCATCTGCCATTTCACAGGTGCTTCAGTGACTCATTAATCTCTACTTAAATTGACTCTGCACAGAACACTGCTGTTTTATTGCTGCTGTGCTTTGCAACAACAAAAAAAACCTCTTTCCAGGTTTGTGTAACCTTTGCTGGGACTTTATTCCCAGTCCTATATTATTTTTCCCCACCTAGCCTCTTCTGAATTCTGAGAAACAATTATCATTCAAATACAACTGTGCTGTTCTTCATAGAGTAAAACTAAAGTACATATTTTTAAAGGGGATTTTAGAATGTTTTTATGAGGCAAAAGTGTGTTTAGATTGCATAACTGTCCAAGTGTGAGTGCAGAGTTGAGTTTTGTGTACTGAAATAGATATTAAATGTATGTGGAAAAGTATTTCTAGAGATATTTTGGATCTTTCTTGAAAGGCTACTCAGAAAATATTAGTGGAACCGCTTTAAATAACAAATTCATACCAATTTGTCCTCTCCTTAAAATCAATTTCAGATGCATCTATTTCTGTAAACTTTATCACTTTTGAATAGAGACAAAATCCTTAAGGTCATATTGCTTAAAAAACCCCAGAAATTCCTATTACAACCAACATATTCTTTGCCCATGTCTATCAAAAATGGTTTTTTCTCCATGTCCCTTTTCTCTTGTGTTTGTCATGTCCCCACTTGTTATGTCAGACCTGAAGCACTGCACCTGGGGGTCACTGGATGGAAAAACCAAGTAGCCCCATGCAATTCCAGATTTCTGTCCCTGAGACTTTGCTACCAGCAATGGCAGGACCTGGAGGTCTCAGCTGGAGCCTGATTTTGGGTTCCCATCACCTTTTTCTGAGGGGGAGATGGGGCACAGATTCAGATAGGACAGAGAAAGTCTCTCTTCACACCTCATTCTGTTTCTTTTCCCCGTATTTTAAATATTTTTTAAAACTGGACTTCAAACATCACATGCCCTTTATTAGTGGTGGTTAATAGAAGTTTTCCTACTGCTCTAGTACCACCATGTGTATTATAAAACACATTTTAAAAATTGGCATTTGGAAAAGGTGAAGGTGAGCAGCCAGAATTTTTGAATTCTGTGACCATAACTGCAGCAGTAAAAGATGAAAAAAGGCAATATGACCAAAGATGTGTTTCTTCTCTGCAGCTCTTAACAAAACTTAACAAAGTGACACCAACCTCCCAGCTCCTTTCTAAAAAGGGACATTCTTGTTTCTTCTCCGACATTCAAAGTTTCTGCAGACTACACATATCAATCTTCATAAATTTAGTCAAACATTTCATTAAAATAATTAACTTTATATAAATCACACCATTTTTATATTAATAAATTCAGAAATTATTTGCATTCCCAGAGAGAAGACTAGAACAAAATATAAGGAAAAAACCCCAAAATAAAATGCCTTCCCTCCCCAAGATAATCACAACCATCCATGTGAGAAGGAGAAATACCATGTCTTACTCTTTGGGATTAGGGCATTCTTTTAATTTGCCATTTGGCATTTTGAACACAGTAAACAAAGAAAGAAAATATAGAAACCATGTGACTGCTTGTTCCATAGCCTCTCTCTCACTGCTGCTGGAGCCTTGCTTTCAGATGTCAGTACAGAGCTGCCTGCTCACTGATGCTCAGTAAGAAATGTCAGGGAAGAGATAAGCAGGCTAAAAGGAGACTATTTTAGAAACATGGTCTGTTCTATCATTAGTTCTGTAGATAAACTTCCCAACATATTTTTGAAGAGCAAATGTTTTTCCTTAACCAAATGTAAAGTCAAAAGGAGAGAGTGTTTAAATATGGAAGTGGGGGTGATTTCAGGACCTTCATTTAGGGGAGATACTTTAAACTTGTTAGGCTGGTGGTGTAAGCTGCTACTGTACTTAAGCCTTTATGTTAAAATGATTCTGCCTGTCAGAAAAAATGGGGAAAATATAAGTCTAAATTTTCAGAACATAAATCAGCAGTAAAAAGAAGATTATCTATCTTCATGTAAGTATTCGAATGATATGGACTGGTAAAAAAGGGCCAAATTCTTGATAAGTCTCAGTTCTGCAATAAAAGGAGTTAATAGAATCATTGAATGATTTGAGTTGGAAGGGATCTTTAAAAGCCATTGAATCCTGCAGTGATCAGGGACATCTTCAGTGATATCAGACTTCTCAGAGCTCTGTCCAGCCTGACCTTGAATGGTTCAGGGAAGAGGCAGCCACCCTTTCTGGGCAACCTGTTCTGCTGTTTCACCACCCTCACTGTGAAAAATTTCCCACACCTCTTAGTTGGAAACCACTGCCCTTTGTCCTGTCACCACTGGCCTGAAAGTGGTTAGCTTTTTTCTTCTGCCTTCACTCAGAGTCAGGATTGAATGCTCGAGAGGCAGATTTCTTGTTCAGACTTGGTTGTTTATTAAATCTTATCTAAAGTACAGAGAGTTCTTCAGCACTCCTAGCTAACAAGTTAGAAGTGAGAAAATGGAGGTGAATCTAGCTAGTTACAAGGTCTTTCAAAGGCTAACTATCCAATTAAAAACTAACATCTATATTATTTATAGTTTTGACCCAATAAGCAAACACCCGTGACCTGCACTGTGGTACCTTCTAACCAATTAAAAAAGTACCACCTAAAACTAAGAAGGAACAAGAAGGAAGAAAGAGACAATGCCCAAGAAACTCCATTTGTCATGGGTCTCCATACCCATTGCTGTATTCTAAAACCCCAAATTCCAAACCCTTCACCATGTGAAATCACACACTTTTTTCCAACTCTACACCCATGACTTTAACTCCATCACTCAAATTTGGGAGCCTTCTCCAAGGCCTAGGTCAAAAGCAGTGTTCTTTTGAGGGTCAGTGTCAGAAAGCACAGAAAGTTCAAAACTCCTAGGCTTCAGGGCTCCAACACTGGCCCTGCTAAAGAGTCAGTCTCCATCTTTCCACAAGCTTCCTTGAGGCATTGAAAGGCCACAACGAGGTCTCCTCAGAGCTCTGTCTTCTCCAAGCTGAACAAGCCAAGCTTCACCAGCCTTTGAGCACAGGGGAGGTGCTGCAGCCCTCTGATCATTTTTGGAACCTTCATCTGGAGCAAACCCAGCAGCTCCAGCTCCTTGCTGTGCTGGGGCAGCTCTGCAGGGTCTCCCCTGAGCCCAGGGGCAGAATCCCCTGCCCTGCTGCCCATCCTGCTCAGCCCAGGGCAGGGCTGGTCTCCAGGCTGCAGGTGACCCTGACCAGCTCACCCTGAGCTTCTCCCTCCCCAGATTCCCAAACCCTTCTCCCCAGGGCTGCTCTCCATCCCTGCATCCTCCACCTTGTTCTGACCCTGGGGTTGCCCCTGGGCAGGTGCTGGAGCCTGTCCTTGATTCATGTGCACACATTTCCTGACCTGCTCACTGCTCTGGGACCTGGGCCCTTTGTGTTCCCTGTCCCTGTCCCTGTCCCTGTCCCTGTCCCTGTCCCTCCAAACAGCCACCAAAGGCCATGCCACTCATCTGCTAGAAATAGCCCAAAGAGTTGAACTGCAGGGCTTTGTCAGCTCCCCAGCAAAAAAGGTCCATTAAATTAACTTAAATTAACTCTGTATTTGCTTGTGGTCTACTAACAGCAGAGAGCAGCAAATCAGGGGCACCACGTTTTACTTGTCAGTGTTTACAACACAGAAGAATGTGCTTGGACCACAAAGCACAAGAGGCGGTTTTGCTTAGGTAGCACATGGTGGACATTGTCCAAGACTGGAGAGGTGACAGACTAGATAATATTCTCATTTCTTGTGCTGATCCCAAAAAGGCACACTCAATCTGTAGATCACCTTTACCTGTAAGCATATATTAAAATGTTCTAATTTTTTTCCCAATAAAGCATGTTGGTTAACATATTTTTAGAAGTCCTCTTAGTCACATCTAAATGCATGCCAAAGGGATTTAATTTAGACTGCAATTAATTTTCCTCTCCCCTACACAGCAAGTACAAATGGTATAAAAAGCTTCTACATGAAACAGAAAGTATTTCAAAGGCAGCAGAGATGTCAGGCAGTCATGATGTGAGGCAGCAATCAGCAGAGAATGTGACCTATTTGGTACTTACTCCAGTCCTCTCGCTTTGTTATAAATCAGGAGTAACTCCACTGAACTCTGGTTTATTATACTGATGGAAATGAGGTGTAAGCCAGAGAATAAGATCCTTGATTAATCACAGGAAATTTCTTTCTGTCTGAAATACTTAGTTGTCTTCAGTGTGAAGGTTTCCTCAGTATGTTCTTTTGGCTTGCACTGGTCATGCTGTTTCGTATTATTTTGCCGCACAAGGTGGCTTTTGACAGCAATATTTGTTAAATTGTAGACCTTGTAAAGAGTTTGCTGTGCATTTCCATATGTTTGCAAGAGAGGAAAAAGTCACTTCCCATCACAGCAGCAGAAGAATTTATAGTGTGAAGGCTAAATTAGTTTTAATGGGTACTTGTCATTTGCTCCAATCTGGAACAAAAAGTCTTGAGAACAAAGGGAAAATGGGTAGAGAAACGGAGTGCTCCAATCCACAGTGCTACATCGCTGACATTTCATGTAACAGTGCCTTCTTAAAGCTGTTTGCTAAATACTGCTGCTGTTCCCAGCACTGACCCTCACATGGGCTGGCTCCACTTTCACATCAGTGCAAATCCACTGTGCTGGGTTAGGTGATTTATTGATGCTGAATCCTCAAAGCAATTCTGAACTTTGTTGGATCTGCACTATCCCTCAGAAGAGAAAGAGACACATTTTTGTCCTCTCAGGTCCTTTGAGATTCCCCACAAATGTCAAATCACGATTCCAACAACACCACTGAATTTGCATTTAGCAAGTGCTGCCTGATTGCATTTCCACAAACACGTGGAAATTCTCCACAATGTCCAGAAAATCCCACTTACATTGGCACATGGGCAAAGGCAGAGTGTGGCTAGGTTTTGTGGGTAGCTGCCTCTAGTGTGGAACACAAAAGCCATTTAGCAGCTGTTTAATGCCCACTCAAAGGTAAAAAAGTAACTTGAAGTTTACTTCAAGGTGTTTCATTTTGAGAAAGTAAAGAGCACAGTGTTAAATTACAGAAAGGAATGAATGAACATTGTTCACGTCAGGGAAACTCACTGAGTTAAACCAACACTTCAAGCAGAACATCTGTTTGGTGGCTACTTGACACTTTTGCTAGAGAAATGGGAGAATTGGGTTTCACTCAGAGAAGAAGATTAATTTTTTTGGACTATTGCCATGCCCAAGTGAGAGTCCTTGACCTGAACTCATGTCTGAGTTGTTGCTGGGCTTCTTGTGCCATGACTGATCTCAGCGAAGGCAAAAGGAAACCCCATGGATCCAGCAGGAAATAAATATTCCATCCCAGCTGGGTGGGTACAGATGAAAATGAGGCTCACCAATATCTGTGCCCTGCATTTCCATCATTTGTGCAAAACACTGTGTTTTGTTTCAATTTTGTACCTTTGGTGAACCACCAGGAGATCCTGCTGGCAGGAGGAGACACAGATGCCTGAAGATTTGTTCTATTTCCTGCTGTGCTCCTTCCACACATCACACATACAAACATAACAGAAAACGTAGGAAGTTCTTTGACCCCAAATTCTCAGGTTAAGTTTTCTGTCTGACAGTATAAGAGCAAAACCAGCAAGAAGCTGTCTGTGCCTTCTCCACACGTTTCCAAGGCACAAGACACAGCCTGTGAAAAACATATCCAGCTGAGCTGAAGGGTTTAAAGAGCAATAACTGGAAAGAACCTCCTGTGCCCAGAGCCTCAGGCTACACTTTAAAGGCTTTCTGTGCAATCAGGAAAACTTGCTGTTCCACCACAACCTAATCAAAACTGTCAGCAGATGGGTTATTGAGAAAGACAACAAATACTGCAAGAGTTAGTGGGAAACACAACAAATACTGTGAGGGCTGGGAACTTTGAGCCCCCCAGTGGGGCTGGTAAGGAACACAGCGAGGCCCTTGGATGCCCCAGGTGAAAGGTGCTATCAATATCAGTGTGCTCTTGCTGGGGTCTCTCATTTACAGAAGGTAACCAAGGCAGCCCTAAGATTTAAGAACTGAAAGGATATAAAAAAAGAAACCACTAAACAGGCAGAGAATGCAAGATCAGCTTGAACACAGTGATGATGGGAAGGAACACACTGCTCTGCCTTTTCCACCTGAAAAAAACACCAAAGTGCCAAACAAAACACCTATCAATACAATGCATTTAATGTTCTCAGGGTAGGCAGATGCTCACTGGGAAAACAAGCGTGTCTATACAAAGGATTTGTTGTGTTGGACCCTGCTGGGTTTTAAATTGCTGTGCCACCAGAGCCAACCTGCAGCCCTCCAGCCTGGAGCATCCTTTGGCCTGGCTGTGCCACTGACTCAGATCCTCTTTGTCCTGCTTTGGGCTGGGACACAGTTAATTTTCCTCCTGGTAGCTGGTCCAGTGCTGTGTTTTGGATTCTGTAAGAGAATAATGTTGGTAACACGTTGATGTTTTAGTTGTGCTAAGTTGTTCTTACTCCAAGTCAAGGACTTTTCAGTTTCCCGTGCTCTGCCAGTGAGCAGAAGCACAAGGAGCTGGGAGGGAGCAGAGCCAGCACAGCTGACCTGAACTGGCCACAGGAATATTCCAGAGCTCAGCACATAACCTGGGGGAGTTGGCCACGGGGCAGGAATCAGTGCTCAGGGACTGACTGGATATTGGTGGTGAGCAATTGTATTATGCATTGCTCATTCTGTATATTGTTTTATCATTATTATTATTTTGCTTTTGCTTCCTGGCCTACTAATCTGTCTCTGTCTCAGCCCATTTTTTCCCTGGCTCCATTCCCCATCCCACTGAGGGTGAGGGGAGCAGTGAGCAGGCAGCTGGAACCCTGACACTTCACACCAAACACTGAGTTATGGTACAAAATCCTCCCACAGGCTCCAAGTCACCCTTCAGAGCATATGTTCCAGAGAGAGTCAAGGACACAAGGTATTTCTTTATCTGTAGAAGGTAAGATACAGCTGGGTAGTTCTCTCCTGGTTTGTATTGAAGTCTTAGGAAACAAGTCAGTTTTCTATTTTGAGACCCTATAGAACACGGCCAAGCATGTGAACTAAACAAAGGAATGTTTTCAGAGGCTCAGGGATGTACTGTCTCTTTTAGAGTAAGGTTCTGGGTTTGGAGAGCTGTTTGGGTGCTGCTACCACACAAAGAAAAACTCCTGAGCTCCCTGTGCTGCTCCAGTGATAAAACCCTAAAGAACCAAATTCACACATAGCAGGGAAACAAGAGCACCCAGCAGAGCAGCTGTCACATGACAGAACTCCTTGGCTTTGTATGAAAACAAGGTCCTTTAGTCATATGTGGTGTAGAATTTTCCATCAGGTTTCGGTTCTGATTTTAGGTTACCTAAGCAATACCCAATAAATAAACAGAAACACAATAGCTTGGCATTACTCACTGAGTGGAACTCCAGGATGATCTCAGTAATACCAAGATCTTCGTGACTCCAGGCATGGAGCTGAACCCCAGACTGCATCCCAATGCACCTCCCACCAGATGATGCTGTCCTGATGAGTCCTACCCTCATTTCTTTTGTGAATAAAATCCGGGAACTTCTATTTTATAGTAGATTATTTTTCTGAATCTGCAGATCATAAGGTACAGCTGAGAATGTGCAGATTGTTGTCCTTGAAAAACACTGCCTGATGCTTTGTGTACACCCACACAGTGCCCCACCACCAATGACTGGGTTTTCTGCAGTGCAGTGAAAGGTCTTTTTGAAGTTCCTTTTGTGTGCCTGCAGTTATTTTGTGCTGTATGAGATTCTCGAAAAACTAAATCCATACTAACATAACAGCCATAAAAAGTTTTGGAAAGCATAGTTAAAAGATAGATGTATGGGGATGAAATAAATCTATCTGGGTTTTTTTAAATGTGTAATTTGGAATTGTGTCAACAAACTGCATATTATTTTACATCGGTGGGAAAGAAAAGAGGAATGGAAAGGGAGAAATAATACTTAGATAAAAATTGCTTTCCTTTAAAAAACCCTTACAAAATAATAAATGTCAAACATTGCAAAAGAGAACTACAAAGGTCAAATGTCTGCTCCCCCAAAACAGGATATCCAGCCTGAGCTTTTAATTATATGCTATATTCCTGAAGAATTAAAGTTTTGGCTTGGGTTTCAAGGACTGGCTCTGTAGTAGATTCACCTTCCTTGGACACTCTGAAAATGACATTTTATACAGAGAAAAGTCACCTGAAGGTATAACAGTAGAACAGTACAATGCAAAAACAATAATGGAAAGAACTGGGAAGGCAGAGTAATCTCAGCATTTAAGAAGCTAACCCAGGTCACAATGCCCTGTTTAAATGTACAGCACTGCATTTTGTTACAACAGCACACTGGTCATCTCTCCATATTCTTTATGCAAGAGCATTGAAAACATCTATTAATTAATTATAAATTAAAAGTACTGGTCGGTGAACTGCTCCTCAATTTATTTTTCATTATTTTTACATTTCCCTATGCTGTGCAAAGGCTCACCATCACAATGGGAAGAACACTTTAAAAAAATCCTAATGCTGAGACAGTATTTAAGTGTTTTTACGGTACTGGGAAAATAGCTTTTTTCCAATGGAAAACCAGCTGATAGCCAACATTTGGGATCCTTGTTTATGTTTTAGATAAAGGCTGAGGTCACAGTAACACTCAGGAGCAGTGACCAATCTGACAGCTGGGCTCTTAGGATATGGGAAGGCTGTAACTGAACTATCACTGAACACATGAGTCAAATTAAGCAACAAACACCACAAAGAAAGCTTCCAATGAAATGAGATATTTTTCCAGTTTTCTAATCTAATACTGCTTCTCTGGGATGTAAAATACAGCTGTCCTTCAGTTGATTTTCTTTGTTCCAGGAGCAGTTTTACAGTGGAACACATCATCCAGATAACTGCTTTGGGTAAACAGATGGAAAAACACCAGGCTCTCAAAACTTCTCTCTCCTGGCTGCTGTAACTTTTGTACTGACATAGCAACCTGATACAAATCTCATCTCTGATACAAAAGCAAATCATCCTCACAGAAGTGCCCATCTTCCCTCATTCAGGAGTTCAGAGAAATTTCCATGGCTTTCAGGGATTAGTCACTACAGAATCATTACAGAAAGCTGCATCACCAGCTCGACAGAAATGTAGGAGGGAAGAACATTCAAAGATAAATCACTGTCCCCCCTCCAGGCTCTTTGAAGATAAGATTAAGCCCTCCATCCCCTCCCACACCTGACATTCCCAGCTCCAGTCAGAGATTACTTGTACAGAGGAGGCAGGAAGGTAACCTAGCAAAGCCCTGAACTGGAGGAGAACTGCAGAGCACTTGGGGAAGGGCAGGGCTACCTTCTGCTGGAAGGGCAGGGGGAGAGGTAGGAGGCACCAGTGACAAATTGCTGGAGCTCAGATTCAGAGTCTGCCCTCTGGAGAAGCTCTGGACACCCTGAGTCAGCCTCACATCATCCCTTCCTTCATCCCTGCCATCATCCCCTCCTTCATCCCTGCCATCACCCCTGCCACCATCCCTGCCTCATCCCTGCCACCATCCCATCATCATCCCATCATCATCCCTGCCCAGCCTCACTCCCACTCTCCATTCTGGCACACCAGGCACACCAGGCTGCCCCATGACAGAGCATTGAGGAGCTGGTGTTGGCTTGTCTAAATGGATCCCTCCACTGGAAATGGGGTGGGGGACTTCTCTAAATCCAGATTTTGCGAGTTCTTCCCCCTGGCTGCCTGCAGTAGCAGAGGAGTGTCCTGTGCTGTGTGGTGTGCAGCCACAGTCACACACTCCTCAGGTAATGATGGTGAGCCCAGGTGAATGCATAGCCCAGAATGAAGCAGTTTGGTGTGGAGGTGACCGCTCCTCACCTGTCCACAGCCCCTTCCTCTGCCCTCAGCCCAGCACCTTTCTCCTCAGAGCCAAGAGCTCTGTTCTCTCTCCCAGCACCTCTTCTTCAGGGCTGCTCACAGAGCTGTCCCTGGCACGGCTTCATTCCCTTCCCAGCAGCAAGGGCTGCAGGCACTGAAAGTGAATTCTGAGCCTCAGTAACCTGGGCTGTCACCAGTGAGTGATTAGAACAATCATTACACGTCCCTGAAAGGCTAATAATGACACAGAGGTGTCATGGCAAATGGTACAGATCTGTCTCAGAAACCCCAGATTCCTCCTTGCTTCCTCAGGACCTTGCTGCCACTGGCAGTAACAAAAGTGGGGTGGACCATAAGTACAGAAATACAGAAAAACACACAAACTCAAGAATAAAGAAACATCCTTTTTGAGAGTAGCTGCTGTAATTATTAAGCAGCAATTAACAAGAAAGGCAGCTTAATTCCATGTTCCTGGACCAGCTAGCATGCATTTGCAAAAGAATTATAAATGTCTTTGATAAGTTTCCCTTATTTGAAGACAGTTCTATGCTGGACATATCCTGGGTCAACAACTGTCATCTGATTGTGCAAGTCAAAGATTTGGGGAATCAGTCTCCAGGAAATTATGCCTTAGCAGCACTGGAAATTGTAGTTATGGAGAAACTCAGGTGCCATTTTCCTTCCAGTACTTCTGAACATTAGTTATCTTCAGATCATTTCCAAGGTAATTCAGGAAACCCTGATTTTCAAGATCATTAAACTCAGATGAGCTGAGATTGTCCCGCAACCTTAAATCTACTCTGTGCAATCTTAAATCTACTCAGGGTAAATCTTTGGATTAGGAACATTGGCTTTGATGCTGCAAACCTGTGATTAATTTAGGTTTATGAATAATCCCATTAAGTTCAGCCTTTTTTGGTTCATTTGCAGAAATGCTGCTGTGTGCACAGGTTTGTTATGAAAGGCACATTTGCTGTGTGCTGCACATTAGAAAACAAGATGGAAACATGGCAGCAGAGAAACGTGGCCCATTTAATGAGGGGATCAGAAACAGCTCTCAGAGAACTTCAAGAGACAACTGACAAGCATGGTTCACTTACATGAAGGGTTTAAAATCATCTACATGCCTGTGCTTTGGACTGACAGCCTGGTTTTTCTCCTTGGCTAAAGGAGAAATGCTCAACACTTTTGCATTCTGACCCCTACATTCTTGGGAATAACTAAATTCACCACTAAATTCACTAAATTCCCTGCTGCATTTTCCCAGGATCCTGCTCCAGCCCTCAGTGCCTGTTCAGCAGTGACAGAAACACAGGGCTGCCCAAAGCAGAGTAAAGCCTGCTGTTTTATTTAATGGGACTCCAAAGGGAATCCCTCAAGCATGCAAAGATTCAAAAGGGGTAGGAGAAGGTTGCTTAAAATAACAATCTTATTTTAAACATGGATTAGAGACTGCCCTGCCTTTCCTCCTAGCACAGCAAGAAATGCAGTGAGGAGAGAGAGCTCCCACATACCTTGGGAACACAGTCAGAGGGGTTAAGAGGCACAAAATCTCAACAAAATCACCCAAGAAACACATTAATGTAAAAAAAAAAAAAAAAAGAGCTGTTTAAGTTAGAATGAGCATCCATCATAGCCTTGCCATGGTGTTTTGAGGACTGATGAGGTCCTGCACACCTCCCATGGGTAACAGTCCCTTTCTCCTCTTTCCTTCTTAGGAGCTGCTCTGCATCCACGGAGTTGAAAGGGTTTATGGCTTATAAAAAGAACTGAAAAGCTGTATTTCATGAGGATTGTACAGTCCAAACACAAGTGTGTGTAGCTGCATTGCCATGGTAACAGCAAAAAAATGGGTTATCATTTTCTCAGAGGTTGCTGTCCATTCTTCCATAAACTATCTGGCTTAAAAGGGTTTATTGCTTTTCACCAGTGCAGTACTGCAGAAATACTTTTAGCTCCACTAATTCAATTTCATATTCAAATCAATCTGAAAATGAGTTACCTTTCAGTCTGCCAAAGGATGTCAGGCAAAGCTTTCACTGATTTGGTTTTGCTTTGGCTTGTGGTGATGGAAAGATTATACCCTGTAACAACATGGAAATGTGTCCCAAAGTTCTAGAATTCCATTATTTCATTATTTCATTTCAATTTCATTATTACCCATTTACATTTCATATAAAATGTTGTTCTTTGGGGAATTTTGGAGGCTTGCACTATCTCTTCAGAGGTCTGAATAATAACATAATTACACATTCAAAAATATCTCAAAGCAGATTGTGAAAATTGCATATAAAAGTCCTGCAGTATTGGAGAAGACAAGCATAAATTATTATATTTTTCACTGACTGATGCAGGGTATTTAGATATTCATTCACAAATCCAGTAAAAGCCAATAGAAACCAGTTAATTTCAGAGTCACAACTACCCTGCTTACTGATGCACAGGATGAGCCAAGCCCAGCTTTTCTCCATTCCCAGATGCCTTCGGTAGCCAGCAGACCACATCTCAACATTTTGGATAAAATAAATTGCTTAAGGAGCCCTTGGCACAGCCTCCATCACAGCTGCACTGCAGGGAGATGCCAGAGCTCTGCTGTCCCCAGCTTTGCCCTGACTCTCCAAAAACAATAACTGAAAAAAAGGATTAAGTTCTTTTGATAAGAACAAACCCAGGGCTGTTAACACCAGAGACAAGGTTGCTTCATACTCAGTACAGGGCATTGCTCTGAGTAGATGATTTCTGCAGGGCAGTTTCATTTCTATGCCTGCTTATTCTGAACAGCAACTTCCTGCAGCTGCCAGCAAAATTTTAATGCAGTTTCTGAGGGATCCTTTGTCCTTGAGACTTAAACATTCCAATATTTTTTTTTAACTTGGAATATTTAATTTATATTAATAGTTTACCCATGAATCCAGGTTCATGGGCACAGAGGCAAAGTAGAGAGGTCCATTGGAGTTTGAAGGGGAGTTCCCTTTTTTTTTTTTTCTTCAAAGTTGATCCAGCTGAAAATATTTACGTAGCACCAGAGAGAGTAGTGACAGAGAAAGTCAGGCACAGGTAAGGAAAAATACAAGGAGCAGTCTGAAGTTGTAGTATGACTTCTTCAAGTACTGCTCAGAGCACCTGAGTTCAGAGAGGATTTTGTTAATATGGATTAAGGAAAATCCACATTTGTGGAACAATAGGATTCTGAAAGATAAGGCCAGCAAAACAATCTTTTGCTTGCTAATAACTCCTTGTCTCGCAGCACTTGTGTTTCTGTCCCTGCCACCCTAAAGCTCATCTTAATGGAACATTTGTGGGCAGTGGGGAAATGCCATGATCTCATCTCCAAAGGAAAGGACACAGGCAGAGGCGCTCACCCGAATTCCCAAAGGCAGCCAGTGACTCACTGGGAATTATCCCTGCCCAGTGCCTTACCACTCACCTCCTCCCTGCAGGAATAAGCTCCTGACACCAGTGGCAGAAATCAAATCTACTTTCCAGTACAGGCAGACTGGGTTAAGAGAGGGATTTGCCCTTCAACTATAAACCAGGTTATTTCTCACATATAACTCAGATTTTTAATTTTTATTTGATTTGGAGCATAAACTCTGTTTAGTTTTTTTACAACAGTATTGCTTTCCTTTATACTTCATAATTATTTTCATGGGATTATGCCTCGTGATATTTCACTATGCAATTAGTTGAATCACAATTCTCCCAAAATACCACTGTAATTTACCTGAAAACAGAATTAAAGCCCCAGCCTCTGGCCCAGTGAGGAGAGAAACATGTTCTGGATTAAAGGTGCTGCCCAGGGCCCTCTGAGGGAAAGGAGAGCACACAAAGCAGTTTGGGCACTCCTGCAGCAACACAGATCTGGCAGCAGCACCAAATCTGGGTTCAAATATTGTTTCATGTCCTCCTAAACTGGATCCCAGAATCAATCAGTCCATAACACGCATTATTAAGCAAGAATACAGAGCCAAATGTTGAGTTGGGCAGACACACAGCACTGATATTACTGTCCAAACCATCTTGTCTTAGATTTTCTGATGTCCTTACTGTGATGCTTCTGTCCCACTTTCCCAAAGGGATGCAAGGGCAAAGACTTCAGAGATGCAGGAACATATGGCCCTGGATATTTATAGAAAGAGCCCTGGGACTTCCATGCATGAGGAAAGCCTTCAAGCTGCCATCTGGGACTCTGGAGTTATTTTCTGTCAGTGCAGTGGCCAAAGGCTCGAGCCCTGGTGGACATCAGTGGCCAGTGGTCACCCCAGGGCTCTGTGTCTGCAGCAGTGCCACAGTCAGAGCCACCCTCAGCACATCTGCAGGAGACACATCTGCAGGGACACCCCTGAGGGATGGGACCATCCAGAGGTCTTCAGATTTTTCTCAGGAACCCATGAAACTGAGTATAGTGCATGCAACAAAGCCCTGCTTGAAGACCTCTATTGACAAACTCTCATTTTCAAACTCTCACAGTGTCATTTGTCATGGGATCAATGCTTGTCCGAGACATTTATAAACAGAAAGTAATTTTAGCTCTTAAAAAGCTCTGTCTTTGCAGTCCAGCTCATGGGAGAAGCTCTGAGCTTGTGGACAAGCCTGACTACTCAGCTTGTTTTGGTGAGGCATCACTTCCAGAGCAGAGGAGCTCTGAAGTTTAGAGCTTCTACCAGCACAGCCCACATACTGCATGGAGCAGCTGAAGAGTGAATTTCTATGCCTCCCTCTAAGTGAAAACACCATTGACAGAGGCATAAAAAAGGAGGAATTTAAAAAATTTTTCTTTTTTAAACACACTAGCTGTCCCCTATTGTATTCTCCTCTCCTGTTCTTGTATCCATTATTTCTGCTAATATAGCACTAGGCTTTGAGTAACCTATTAAAAAAACTTATTGGAAAGTTTTATATAACACAAGGGTGTATATGTATATGTACACACACACACACATATATATAACACAAGCTGCCTATGCAGCTCGACACAGAACTTTTAACAATTTTAACCTCTTTCACATCCTTACAATTTTTCAAAATACTTTTTTACAATTAAAAGTCAGATGAATGTTGTATATATCTACACTGCAGATCACAGTAGTTTTATACAAATGGACTTATTCATGCCAAATTCCAGTAAAATTTAAAAAAAATTAAAGATAGAACTTAAATTTCTTTTTCATCAATTTGAGCTCTATCAGCCTGAGTTTTGGGTTCTTGCTGGGAGCAGGGGCAGGCTGCTGTAGAGTGAACCCCCCGAGGTGCTGATAATGGGGAGGGATGGGAATGACAACCTGCCAGCATCCAGCCAGACTTTTATCAGGCAGCACTCAAGGAGCACAGCCAAACGTGAGAATGGTTCTTAAGCAGTAACTCAGGCTGTGAAATCAGGATGGGCCTGCCCCAGCTCTGAGAAAGAGCAATAATTTACTTAGGACTCAGCTCACAGCCTTTCCTTCAGTGAGAATCTTCCCTTAGAAGTGGCTAAATGAGAGAAACCAGTGAATTCCTTTTTTTTTTTTTTTTGCACAGGACTTGGAAGAGCACTTGAAGTTTCATCAATTTTGATCTGCAAGAGACACAATCACCCCTGAAGTAACAAAAAATTCTTGAGGAAAAGCTTAGAGATCAGCAGTGAGGAAAAAACATACTAAAAATGCTGAAAGACCTCATTAATGTAATTGGAGATGAATCTACAGTACCTAAATATTCACTATTTATTTCTCATGTCTGTTTCTTTTAACATCTTGTTTAATTTAATTTCTACAAGGCAACTCATTCTTTAAAAAAGATATATTACAAAAAATCTCTCAAACCACTCTAAATAACTTCTTTTTGCTGAGTAGTGATCAAAGAATATACATAATTTAAAAATCCTTTTTACCTGCTGTATTTATGTTTGGGTTTTCTTAATTCACTCTCGGCTCAGTGCTCCAGTTTGCAGGAAGTGAGATCATCAGAGTGAAAGCAGAGAATATTAATGACTCAAAGACTAATAGGCTAATTGCTTATGGGATACTGAGCCAGAAGGCTCAGATATCCAACGGCATTTCATTTAATCCTGACAGAGACACCTGAATGATAAGCAGGAAAATTGGAGTGATAACCTTGCAGGATGACAATGTGGGTGCCAGGGCTGTGTCCCCTCCCTGCTCAGCAGCAGCCCTGGCCAGTGGCTCTGGGCACAGCAGGTTCCTGCAGGAATTTATTTATTTATTTGCAGGAATTTCTATTATTCTGCAGGAATAAATTCTCACTGAGATCCCTGCTCTGGGCACCACTGTGGACACAGCACTGCTGCATGCTGCAGCTCCAGTGACTGCATGACTGATGCAGAAATGCAGGGCACTTCTACAGGAGCCTTCCACATACCAGTGGCACTCACTGAAGTGACCAGCCTGGCACACAAATCCTTTTTACCTGGAGTATCCACATACACAGACAATTCTACAATTACAGGCAATTTTACAGTTAACCCTGCACTGACCAAACAGACCTCTCAAACTTTGCTATCCTGACTTTCTTGAAATCAGATCTTGGATGAGAAGGGCAGATTCTTTCTTGTCAAACTCACAACATCACAGACCCTGTGCTAGACAGGACAGTTAAAGAACCTCTGCTTCTGCAAAAAATATTTCCTTTGGGTCAAGTTCAGTTGTGTTTCCTTGCCAGTTCTCAGCAGCTCTTGTAATATTTTCCTTAATGAGCTGGAGGTAACAGCTCTCCCCATTCTCACCAAGGGCTGCTCTATTCTGTCAGTGAATTCCTGCCCTGCAGTGCCTGCTGAGTGCTGGTACAGCACTGTGGGAGCAATTGGGAGATGTTTCCTGCTGCAAAGGCTTCTCAGAAGCATCTCCCACAGTGATTATCATCACAGCCATGGGCCTGTCTCCTGCCTGTTCTGTACATGAACAAGCCCAGACACATTGTTAAACAGTCCAATAAACTGGGAAAGACATGGGCACGTAGATTTGTAATATATTTATCAAACATGAACAACAATATTTTAATGAGTTAATAGGCACACTCCTGTTGGCCAATGCATGGGTAGCTGCCCTACCTGTGCTTGTACAGAGGCACAGTCTGGGGCTGGAGGCACTGGAAATACATCCATAGGTCTGATTTTGCACCTTTAAACATGTATTTGAGTACATTCTAGGGCTAGTCCATGTATTTGCTGCTTTGGGAGGTGTGTGTGAACCATCTGTGCAGGTGTGCAGGAAGATTTACCTGCTCTTGCACGGGCCTGTATCTGATGTACAGTCAAGAATCTCATATTTATCACATGTTTGTACAGACTGTGCACCCAGTAGCGACTGGGTGAGCTGGACCATGGATAATCTTCTCTGGATGTTAAAACATCAGAGAGAAGGCTCCCAGATCATGTCATTATTCTAAGTCCAACATCCACACTGAGACATATTTACACACAAGTTATGAAGGGGAGAAGGGGGAAAATTACTGTTTGTTTTTAAAACTGCTGCATTTCAACAAATTCACATTTCTATGCTGTCTCTGGGAGTTAAAACTGTAATAAAGTACCAGTTTTCAGAAGATTTTAACAGCATGAGCAGTGGGCATACTAACTTGGATATCTACACACTTGACAGAATAACCAAGTGTGTCATGAGGCTTTTGCTGCAGGTCAGAGTTTTATCCTGCACACCCAGGTTTGACAAAGTCTCCTTTCCATTGGTTTCTGAAGACACGTCCTGCTCAGGTTAGAACAATGCTCTGAAAACTGAGAGCAGCTTCAGTAAGAATGACAGCTCTTTCTCACAATCTCAGTATTTCTCAGTTGTTTTTGGAAGAGCCTGTGAGGGCTCAAGGCCAAGACAAGCACAGCTCAGAGCAGAGCAGAGCAGAGGCTCCAAGTATCCCTGAGGAGATTCTGAGCTGCTGAGATGTTGTCAGGCTAATTATAGAAGGGGCAGTGTTTGATCTCAGAGGGGCCAGATTAGCACAGTTTGCTGTGCCAGCAGCTGTGGCAGGAGGGCTGGCACCCCCAGGCTCAGCCTGCACTGGCACACAGGGCTCATCCCCTGCCAGCTTAGGACTTCTCCACACAGACCTGACCTTGTTCCCACTGAAGCCAGTGATAAAATCTGCATTAATTCCACTGGGAGAAGAATCAGGCTGGTTGTGGTGGGGTGCTGTGTCCCAGATGAGCTCAGAGCTGGAAATCTGATTGCACTGGCACAATGTGGGACAGGTGACTCCTTTCTGTGACACCAGCCAGGAGCACAGCAGGGAAAGCTGATCTCCAGCTCCATTCACCCTTCTGATGGCAAAACCTTCATAGGTGGAAATGACCCCAGACAGGCACTGGTCTGCAAAGAGCAGTCCCAACCCAAGCCATTCAAAGATTGCATGTTAATTTTACATCTTCTGCATACATTTGTTCATTTCAGTGGTAGTGCCATACTTAGAATCACAAATACTTTTGATTATCTAGATTTGTTGCCACTGTTTAGTAGTTTGGAGTTCTGCATTTAAGCAAATAAACTATGACTCATTTTGTGCCCTTTCTCATAAACTGCTTTTAAATCACCCAAAGGCATGGTTTCATTCCTAAGAAATAATTTCCACTTTTTTCTTGTCTTTGTCTCAGAACCAAAAATTTCTATAGTTTGCCAAAATGTTATTCAATTTACAGCTGCTGGGCATCACCAGAAATTTTAACTGATGTGATCACATTCAAAGGTATTGCTACTGAGCCAGAGAGAGCAATGATAGCAACACAGACTTCCTTGGGGAAAGGAAGAGTTTTTATTGAGAACACAATTCATATTTATAGGGTGTTCTGCTGAATTAAGACAAGACAGTGGCTCATTGGATAATTGGGAAAACACCTCTGGGACAGCACTTCAGGATGGGTCCCATGGTCAGCACCAGGTGCTAATCTCTGTTATTAATTCTATTCTATTTTGACAAAACTATTATCCTGGGAAAAACTCCCTGCTGGAGCTGAACATGTTATCAGCTTGGGAAAGCATCTGAGAGAACCAGGAGAAACTCCACCCTGGGAATGATTTCCCTGGCTGTAATTTTCCTAGACCTCCAACAGTGTGTCCACACAAAGGCACCTCAGGGTTTTAGCCACAGACAAAATAATTTGAAGCTCATGAAGCAATAGATTAAAATTTGTTCACATTAAGAGATTATGACTAAAACCACAGTCTCTGTTTGTGTGCTTGATCCTTAAAAAGACTCAGAGAATGTGTGTTGTGGTACATTAAAAGTTGGAAGTTCCACTTGCATTGCAAACTTGGTATTTTTAGATGGGATAATTCCCAGGTCAAAGTGTCTAGCAGAAGAGATTTACCAGTTTAAACTAATTTCTACATTTAAACCTCTGTGCTAGATAGTAAATTCCAGTTTGAAAACAATACAAAGTGTCATTAAAAACCCCAATCCAGAGTAACTGTGTGTTTTGTAGAGTAAGCCTGGGTTTCTCTTGGAATTGAAAACAGAATTTCACTGTGTTTTCAGCTCAGACATTAGACTAATTCAGCTAATAAATACTAGAATAGTGGCAGCTCTTAATACAAACTGTGGAACTAGAAAGGCTATTTCTAACAGTGGATGCATGAAAAACCAATAGAAATACCTGCATGATAATTTTTTAAATTAAATTTTTATTCAATCAGCTCTGTCCATAGTTTGCTCTTACTGTGGTACCATATGACAAGAAAGGTGTTATTAGTACTAAACTGCCTGAATATGATGGCATCTGACAAACTAAGTTATTATTCCCAGATACTCACCAGCCTGTGGGCTGATCTTGCAGAGCACTCCTGACTTTTGTAGCAGAAGATCTAATAAGGGTTATTTAGGAGCAGCTCAGTCTGGCCTCTAAATCTGAACATCTTATCTTCTGATAAGGTTCTTGAAAATGATTTAATGACCCTTTTGGGACTTGCTTTCACTGTTATAAATGTGTTTTTTTCCCTATGTGTAGGGCAAAGAGCACAAGACCTGAGGAGAAAAAAACCCAAACCCAACAATAAAAAACCAAAAAAACCAACCAACCAACCAACCAACCAAAAAATACAACCAAAAAGTAAAGAAAAAAAAAACCCTACCAACCCAAACCAAGCCAAAACAACCCCCAGACAAACAAACAAACAAACAAGCAAACAAACAAAACTCTGGAGAAAAGACACTTTAGTCTTACTGTAAAATATATTAACCAGGGTCACCACTCTGCCCTCACCCAGGGTGTGTATTAAACTCACCTCTCCTAGAACTTACCTTTAATATTTTCTACCTCCTATTTAGCTCACATATAATTACTTACAATAAAAGCCACAAATGTGTGGCTGTGAAATCAAAGCCCTAGAGATTTTTTTACCTGTCCTGTGTTTTAAAAAGGATATTTCCATGTCTGCTGTCTCATGAGGAATATCTGAGAAACAAATTCTGAACCAGCTTAACCACTGTGGTTTTTTTCCCTGTGGTTTTTTACCTGAGATGAGGATCTGCACAAACCCAAAGCAAATGGAGAGGAGCCAAAAAGAGCAGGCAGAGCTCTGCTCAGACTTTCCCTATCCATTCTTCTGCAGTTCTATATGGACTGAAACACCTCCCTGCTCTTACCATCACACTAACATTCCCACTAATTATTTGTGACATGGGAATCTGCTCCTCGGTCAGGACATTGTGACATTGACACTCTGCAAAGACAGAGCAAAAAGAACAAAACCCCAATTGCACAGAATTTACTGCACTGGTGTTTCTGCTTGGTCAGGGTGAATGGAACACCAGAGCTGAACAGATCCTTAAAATGTAGAGATAAAGACTGGGTGAAGCTCCAGGCTGGAGCTCTGATTTACCAACAGCCCTTCCAAAATGCCTTTGTGTCACTAAGAGTCTGCCATGAGCCCTCTCCATGGAGCTGAAACAGTATTAAAATAAAAACAACACAACAAAACAAAAATCCTTCTGTTTGTTGTAATCTAGTTTCCAGTAACTCCACTTTTCTATAAAACCCACACTGTTCCTTCTTTTCCTGCCTGGAAAAGAGCAAAATGTGATATAGAGCTACAAAAGGTAAAAGGGAGATACAAATATTTATTTTTCTAAAATTAAAATTAAATTATCTCCTTCCTAAAATCTAGCCTTAAGCTCCTGGAAATTAATGTTTCATTCTTCCTCTACTTTAATCTGGCAATTTGGCTGTAATTGAAGTGGCAAGTGATGCTGCAGAAGAAGTAAACAAATGGGCACTTGCTAAAATAACCTGAATTATTTCTACAGTCACCCTATGAGTAGATGGGGCTGTGAATGCTTGGCCTTACACTCCTGGTGTCACCTCTGCCCCACTGGAATTCTGCTGGCTGAGGGTAAGAACTGAGCCCTGGAGATTCATTTTCCTTCAGGTTTAAGTGGCAATGACAAAAGTCATTAAACCACAGTTTCTATTCTGTCCTGGGACCACATGAGTCACTAATAAAGGCAGTGAAAAAATAGATTATCTTTTAGTAATTGTGTCATGCAGTACTTCCTTATTGGTTTATTTCTGTGTAAACCAGCCTTGCCTGCTGCTGACGTCAGTGAAGGAGTAAAACCTGGGATTTTTGGTGTCATCACTGAAAGTGCTAATGCTCCTGAGCAGCCAGCCAGGTAAGTGATAACATCCTGCCACTGAGGTCAGCTGGAACAGGCTGTCTTTAGTCCCTGCATGTCACCTTCAAGGAAATTTTAGCTCCTGACAAAAAGGGCATAAAGTAAAAGAGAATATTCAGACCCAGGTACCCAGCACGTTCCAGTCAATAACTTTATAAGTACAGGCTAGCAACTATCAAGTATCAATTTTAGTACAAACTGTTCAAAACACAAGGTGCTAATTCAGAACTGAGCTTTCAAATGGTTTGCTTGAATCGGAAAAGTTAAAATAGTGTTTTATCCTATCTGCAGATTACAAAAGTACAGAGTTTGGTGCTGCCAACTAAAAAGGCATTTTGTCCTTAGCATGTAACACAACCTATTGAGTCCCTGCAGATTCCAGGAAAAACTCTGCAGCAAAACAAGAATATGGCAAGATTATAGCCAAGGGACATGGTTTTAATTACAAAAATACATTTTTATCCAGTGGTTCCACTGCCTCAGGAGCCAGTACTTTTCAAACACCTTAGAAATGAGAGTTGCCTGTGTTCCATGGGTTTCTCCAGACCTTAATCTCTCTGTTCAGATGCCACTCCTGGCTACCTTCCTCCCCTGGGTGTCTCTCTCACAGGATGGGCACAATCTGGGGAGCAGGAAACAGCCCTCAGCTCCACTCCACACAAGGATGAGGGGAAAGCCCTGCTGCAGCTGTCCATCAAGTTGTATTTTCATACACTGCAAGCCAGGAAACAGGAGTCCAAAGGGGCTTAAATATTCCCAGTGGGAAATGTGTGGCCAGAGCCTGAAAGCCTAGAAACAAAGAGAAAAGACTGAAGTGCTTTTAAAAAAAACCACACCAGCACACTTATGAATAACATACCAGTGGTCCACAAAATTCTGGGTTTGAACCAAGCAAAATCCTGAATGGAGTTTAGTTATTTAGATCCCAAAGTCTGAGGAAGAAATCCATAGCTCTCTCCTAAACTAAACCAAGTCAAATTGGTCTTACTCTCCAGAGAGCTTAATTACTCTCATTTGAATGAGCTTGGCTCAGATTTCTGAAGTGTAGAATTTGAAGGGTAAATTCCTAACTTCCTAAGAAAGAGACAGTCAGTTTTCTCTCTCTGGTCAACATATCAGTCACATTTCTGTAGAAAGAGTTCCAAAGGGGAAAAGCATTCAGCTCATCCTGCCATTGAGAGCTGCAGAGGGGAATTACTGTCTCTGGGTGACAGGTGGAGAGGGGCAAGCAGCAAAGAAGGATGAGCTGAGGGATCACAGAGATCCCCAGCACCCCACTGAGTTCTCTGAGTCCTCCTGAATTCTCTGCACCCATCACTGGGAGATTGCAGAGATTATTTTAAAAGGGGGCACGCAGGAGCACAAGTGTTCATGTAATTGCTGTTAAAACTGGGATAAGGTTCCCAGCCCATGGCAGAGGGTTGGAATTAGATAACCTTTAAGGTCCCTTCCAAGCCAAACCATTCTGTTACTCTGTTTCTATGAAACTGCCATTAAAACTGTGGCTAAACTAACTGGGATAAACAGTAATTGTTTTTCACTTTTTCATAAATCACACAAAGCCAAGATGATTACAGAGTCCTTCAGCACAGGGTAATGCTCCAGAGCATGCAGGAGTTTGTATGGGCTGTGTTTACAGAGCAGCCCTTAATGAGTGAGATTTTATTACCATAACCCTATTTACCATCTCTGGGACAATGCTGACTTTGTTTCAGTGTTTGGTAAATCAAAATGATTCTGCTGTGTCCCTACAGTTTTAGTGTGGTTTGTGCACTGCCTTGATGCCAAGCCAGGCACGTTTGAAGGTAAATCACCACATCCAAGACAGCTGGAAATTTAAGTATCCATCAGATTATTGAGGTGTTCAGAGAAATTGTCCTCACTGCTTCTGATCTGGATCCTTCATTTGTTTTCTTAGTTGGGAGATACTAATCCAATTGCTTTATGGGTTTTGTTCTCCTTCAGAATAATATTTATTTGAGGAGGACACAGGCTAGGTAGAGGGAATTAACATGTTTAACTTAATTTGGAGGTTTTGATGCTTAATTGTGATTAAAAAAACCCTAAAAACATTGAATTATTAAAAGCATAAACAGAATCCAGAACTGAAGAAGAAGGGTCCAAGGAGAAAATAGGACCATAACCTGGACTCTTTGGCTCATTTTTCTCTTTTGGGGACTGAGAATAGCCCCACTACACTCAACTGGTGAATTTCAGGTTCTTTCCTCTGGAATGAGTGAAACATCATCCAATGTCAGTCTTTTGAATTCTTGGAGCTAGTGTGATGAAAATGCCTCTTCCTGTTAATGATTTTGTCCTATCTTAATTACCACAGAGGCCAGATGCCAGACCCTGCAGAGGATCCATTTACTGCTCACACCCAGCTGAGCAGGGGAGGGCAATGCACAATTCACAGGATGCTCTGGAGCTGTGCCCTGGCCAAAGGCAGGAGAAGGAGATTCCCACCTGCAGTGAAACCTTGAGCTGGGACATGTGGATGTCTTGAGCAGTGATGCTAAAAATGTAACACAGGGTCCAGCCAAGGACAGGGGACAGCTGAAGCAGGAGTTGTTACTCCTGTTCCATGCATAACAACGTGGGCTATGGACAGGTTCATCAGCACCAGCAACAGCACTGCTGCATGCTCCTTAATATTTCTAGTCAAAGCTATGTATCTGTTCCATAAACTCTTGGAAAGTTTCAGCTTTGTATCAAGAGGCTGAGAAATAAAATGATGAAGAATGTTTTGGATTTGGCAGTAAAGGCTGTTCTGGCAAGAACAGTAATGTGAGGATTTTATTCGTGGCTGTAGCTGGGATCATCGATGTATTATTTACTCTTCCTCAGACCCTGATTTGCACACCTTGCTGTCCAATGATTACAATAGCCAGAATCAATAAGGCAAGCTATTGGGGAAACAATTTTGTTCAAAAGGACTTGTTGGCTGTTTCATTAATGATGCTGGAGAGCTTGTCAAATCCACTCAAGACACTGAGCTGTTTCCAGTAGCACCTGGATGATGCCAGTTGAGGAAAGAAGATAAAAAAGATGTTGATGCTCTGAAAACATTTATCACACTCATGGTCAGCTTTAAAGGGCACTGGTTTTTGATAGCATAGCACATTTCCTTTTTTATATTTCCTCTTTTATACAGAACCTCAAGTGCACACAGCATTGGTTGAAAGAGCACCAGGGTAGGAGTGAAAAGGTTGCCTATGCTGTAAAAGCACAAATCTGGAATTCTGGCTAGAACTGAGGCAGTATCTAAGGCTGATGCTTTGGCCCTCTGCCAGCAAGCACACAGGCACTAAGCTTGATTTCTTTCAAAGCACAGTCTACAACTCAAATTCCTTTCTATTTGCCTTGGTAATGTGTGCCCAAACAACATTAACACAAGAGCATAGATTCTTTTCAGAGTAGATAAATCACTGATTAATAGCAACTGAATACAAGGGAATACCATACAAAGGAATTTAAAGAAATCTAGATTTTTCTTTTCTGGCAATCCAGCAGTACACCTTTTCATGAAACTTACCACATCTGTATCTTATCTCAGACTTCAAGTTTGTTAGCATTGATGTTTCTTTTCCTGGACTCCTTAATGCAGATTTTTCCTTTTCAGGCTCCTTAATCCAACTTCCTCCCATCTGAGACAGCTATTTGCATTTTCCACCATTTCAAATATTCTGGACATCTAAATTCCAGGTAAAAGAGGTGGGCATCCCTCCAACCCAGCACAGCTCTGCTATGATGGAGCTGTTGTAGCCCTTTACAGTCATTCTCCAGAGCAAAAAATTTCAATAATTGTAAAATCTATTTCATATGCAGGCAATCAAATTACAAGATTGTTTTAAAGGATATGTTACACACAATTATCCAGCTTCCAACACCCCAATATACAGACTGCAAAATTACTTCAAGAGCTAGGACATTTTTAAAAATCAAACTAAAGAATAACGGCTAAGAACATGATGAGAGAGCGCACATGGGAAACTCCTATGATTCTCTTATTTTTGAGGACAACATGAAGATAGAGTTTCTGGCCTTTAATTTTGGTCCTTAGATGAAATTATCAAAATTGATAGATCATTCTTACCTAATTGGAGATCCTTACTCCATAAAATTCTTCCTTTTTGGGTTATTTATTCCTGGAAAGGCAGGCTACCTGCACATTCAGATCAGTGGAGAGCATTCTGTGGCATTGTGAGTACTGCAAGGATTATTAGAAACCTTTGGTGGAGTTGTTTATTCCTGCAAAAATCTATTCCTGATTACAACAGAGAAAATGTTCTGTAACCTACTACAGCCATTTTCTTCCACACAAAACAAGCATTCTTTGGTAGCCCTTTCCTTTGTTTCAAAATTAAGTTTTGCTGTTTCATAACCAAATTGAGGAGTCCCTTAATGCCACAACATTATATCCTGAGAACCAGTAGGAATGCACACAAGGAAAAGCTGAACAGCTCTTGCTGGTTTAAAGGCTGAGAGGAATGGTAGATTTGTCTTTACAAACAAGCTGTGGGGCTGCTGGTAGATAAAACCAGCACTGAGAGATAAAAGAAACAATGGGATGGATTCCACTGATTGATGAATGGAAAAAGATATTTGCCTTTACCAACAAACTGTAGGTTTGCTGATAAATGAAATTGGATATTGAAAGAAGCAATGGGGAAAAACCATGAATTCTGTAAGAATTAAAAATTAAAAGGGAAGGTTATACATTAGAGGGGAATCTCAGGTATCAGGTGTTTGGGGAGTCTGTATCTCTCAAGTACCTCAGCAATGGGAAAAGAGAGCGGGAAATGTGGATAGGAAATTGGGATAAAAAGGAGGCTGCGTCCTCCAAAAATTTGAGAGACCCCAAGGGAATGCCCCATGGCCTCTCCCTTTATTTGAATAAAGTAAAACTACTCCTCTGTCTCCTTTTTGGACATAAAGCTCTGGCGTTTGTGGATTAATTTTCCTGACAAGGCCTTAGCAGAAATTCCCCCTGATTCCAAAGTGCATTCCTGGCAGCCTGGCTGGGACAGCTGCACCTTGGGAATGTCTCTGTTCTGTGAGTCAAGGTGGTGGCAGCCACGTAATCCACATGACCCTGAGTGTCACCAACATCCAAACTTCAGTGTGACTTCTCCTCCCCAAAAGCTGCTTTGCAGCCAGGTGAGCTGGGAGGAATTGTGAGAAGTGCCAGGCTGTGTGTGAGGACCTTGCTGCCCCTCCAGCCCCTGCAGCCATGCCCTGCTCTGGAGCTGCTTCTCCTCAGTCATTCACACGCACTGACATCACCAACGAGTTTACCTTAAAAACCCTCCAAAGAAGTTGGACAGGAATGCTTTTTTCCAGCCTCTGAATCACATCTAGCTGTGACAGCAGATGGGGAATCTACTCCTGCCGTTGTGAATGAAAGAACCATCTGTGGGAGCAAGTGCTGTGAGTTAAAACTGGTCTGGGGCACACCAGGCTGCTGTGAGCTGCCCAGGTGGAGGGAGGCTGGCACTCAAACCCTCCCCTGCCAGCCTCAGCTGCTGGCTGCTAAACCATTGACAGCATGGACCAAAGAGGGGAAGGTCAACAGGAGGACTGTGACCACATTTCCTCCTAGACAATTGCAGTGAGAATCAAATGGGATGATTCATTCCTGAATATACATAGTGCCAAGCACTCCAAAAGCCCAGTTCTGAGCAGTTTCAAAATCAGGGCTGGAAGAAGCCGAGCTCTGCATTCCCAGGAAGTCTTCAAGGGTGCATTCCCAACTTTGGGTGCTGGGAGCAGGATTAGGCACATTGGCCTAACAGATTTGGGGGTTGTTCCTTTTGCTAATCCAAAACTTTCTCTGTTTGGAAGATCACTGCCAGTCTGAGATTCAAAGGGAAGCAGTATACTGCTTCTTCCATCACTTGTTCATGTTGGCAAAAGAAGAATTTGTGGCTTGGTTTGGATTCCTTTTTTGTCCACTAGCTTTGGAAGAGATTTTCTAGATGTGTAAGTTATATTTGCAATTTGAGAAATACTAACATGAATTACAGACACTGCTTGAATCATATGGAATCCATGGACTCACATGGCAGGGACTTCTCTTGTAGTCCTCTGATCATCTCTTCTCTGCCCTTCATATCTACTTTCTGATTTAATAAAGTTGGGGGGCATAGGAAGTTAGCATTATGCATATCTCTTTAAATGAAGTGCAACACTAAAAATAATTATTTTGCTTCTGCTTCAAAATCTGTTTCCAGACATCACATGACATCACCTGAGACATGAGTCATATAGGCATTGTAAGAGTTCTTTTAGCAATGTTGGAATGACACAGCAGTATCTGCATTTTCAGCTGTTGCTTCTAAATCTATGCTTATAAAATATCAGACATTAAAAACTGGAGCTCATGTGTGTGCAAGTAAGTGTTTATTCTTGTAGGCTTGGTATTCTGTAAAAGACTACTGCAGAATTTTTCTTGCAGTTTTAAGTAATTAAAGAACAGTTGAACACCTTGCTCTGGAAATCCCACACTGAAAGAGTCTCTAGGAAATGCACTGATGAAGTGCAAGACCAGTGGGATTCTCTTGGCCAGAGTGGATGGCAAGGGTGGAAAAAGCTCATGGTGTTCCCTTCCTTGGATCTCACCACAACTGCAGTTCCAGGTAGGAGTCCCACACAAACACTACCCTGAGCAGCTTTGCTCTTTGTACACCTTCCAGAGAGAAGTGGGTAAATTAAATTTAAATTTGTCTCTGCTATCTGTAAGGCATGTCCAGGAGTGGGCAGGATATTCACAGGACACTTTGCTAATTTGGCAAATTATATTCCCTTATCTTCCCTGATTAATCTGCATCTGCAAGGATGTAGGGCACCACCAGACTCATGATCAGAATGGTGCATTTTGACTTTAAAATCTCTACATCTATGAAATAAGAGTGTTCTTCACAGTGAACATTTCACTGGTCTGTATGATTTGCCTACTCATCCTGAGCTTCCCAATGTCCAGACTCCAAACCAGAAGAAACTGGCTTCCCACTTCATTCCCTAAAAGCTGAAGACTATTTAGATACATGCTTATGCATTTATTTAAAAACCCAAACAAACAAACCAAAATAAAAGCCCAGAGAGTTGCATGTTACAGCCCTGCCTTCCTGGCAGCTTTATGTTCAGGTTGCTCCATGCATTCTCACTGCTGCTGTTTTTGCTACCTTGCTTAGAGCTGGTGTCCATGCCAAAACACAGTTTTAGGAGAAGCAGTTTTGTTAATTTGACAGTGTGCCATGGAAGCTCTCTGTCACTTTGTCCCAAAACAAAATCTCCAATTTCTCCATGTTGCTGCTGAGCACTTGCCTCTGCATTTGGTAACACACCTGCAACTTCAGTGGATCTAGACAGTAAATGATTTTCTTGTCCTTGTTCCTGTCTTGCCACCTGTAATGCAGGAAATAACTGAAGGGTATAAGCCTTGCCCAAGACCTTCTTTTCTCTTGCACCTCAATCTAGATAGTGTGTTCAATGTCCCAACACTATGCCATTCTAATTATCCATTCATATGCTCTATTTTAATTGAAAAACACATTTTAATAATGAAAACTCTTTATGGAGTTTATCTGCTTAATAATTCCATTAGCAAGCTTTTTTTCCTGTAGGCTCAAGTACATGCAGTGATAACTGGGTGGAAAAACAGCTCAAGTGTGTTTAGGAGAAACTGGGGGCATAATGTCAAGGGTTTCCAGTGGTGGTATCCACCTGCAGAGAGGGACTGCAGAAGACAAATGAGTTACTAAGCAAGCAGGAGGGAAGGAGAAATTTGTCTCCTGTAGCTTGGTAGATTGATACATGAATAAGGGATGAAATCACAAAACTAAGATATATAAGCTGTTAAAAACAAGTCTACATAAATAGTAAATTGTGTTTGACAGACTTAATAAAATATATTTAAGGGCAAGTGCAGAGGACACAGGAGGCTGACCAAGGCAGGAAATAACATCATCCACCCTCAGGAAAAGACACCTCTTGCCTCACAGCCTTGTGGACTATCAAGTGGAGGTAACAACAGGGCAAGACTGAGAAAATAACACTAAAATATGAAAAAGGAGTAGTAGCAGGAGTCTGGAATGGGGCCTCATCTGAACCTGCACCACAGCACTTTTCATCATCTGTATCACACGAGTCTAAGGAAAACAGCCTTCAATGTATCCTGCACACTGACTTTTGCCTCTGGCCTTGAAGGGCCAAGTTGTTTTACCTTCTATTAAAGAAGTCATGGCATCTTAAAATAGAATTAAGAACAGATTGCCAACATGGATTTTTTCCCCCCTGCTGTTGTCAGTGACCTACAAGATCCATTTATAAATATTGCTCACTAGTTTCTCCAGGCCCTTACTCACCAGGGTGGAAAGGCCAAGGACTGTTACTGCTGCAGCACAGATGAAGAAAATTATTTCCACCCAGAGAAGAGGGCAGTGACCTGTTTTGCTCTTATATTGCCAACAGGTATCTGTGCAGAGCTTCCTTGATTGTCTTTGATTAAGACCTCATATCTGTTTCTATGAAAGACAGGATTAAAATGCAAAGCTAGGAAGGGCTGCTGGATAAGTTCATTTGAGTTTGAAGCTGGAACATAGGGTACTACCAAGCCACAACAACCATTCAGGAAAGATTGAGTGTTATCCATCTAAAATGCTATTTCCTACATTATTTCTATGTTCTTCTTTCCTTATTTCCAGGATATTGATGTCTGGTTTCCTCACTCATGGAATAGTTTGGAATGTACCAGCCATGGAGTCCACTGTCCCTGATGAACCTCAGCATTCCAAGGGCTCGAATCCAAAGGAAGCCCTCCTGTGACACCTCTGGGACTGACCCCAGCTGCCTGCTCAGGAGATGGAGAGTTCCTCTTGGAATGAGGCAGTATTTTCCTCTTCAGATGAGGTGTTCTGGCCCTGTTTGTAACTGCAGGAAACCAGAACTGATCTCCTCTAGGCTATGCTGAGCTCCCAGCTCAGACTGAGCACCTTCACTCTGTGTCAAATGTCAGACACAAAGCCTCCTTCAGTTCTTGTGCCCGTGCTTGCCCCACACTGAGCTGTGCAGGATGCACACCGTGCCTTCTCTCAAGGGCCTGAGCTCTCTGTGCCTCCCTGAAAAATCAGCCCAGCAATAGCAGCCAGCAAAGACCACAGGAAGGAAACCAGCATGACCAAGGAGCCATCCAGCCCTAGGGCAGCACAGCTTGATGACACCTGAGGGACAACTGAACCTCCCTTCTTTGGTTTGCTGCTCCCAGCTACAGCAGGAGATGTGGGCATGGCTCCTTTGACCAGCCAGGCCACTGCACCTGGTGCCACCTGCTTGTTGACAAAGCTGGACATGAGGAAGTTGTATCCTGGGCCTTGCCTGGCACTGCTCTGGAGTGACCTGGCAGTCCTGGGTGTGGATATCAATGACAGGTGTCTGCCAAGAAAGGCAGGAGCTTCTCTTGAAATGGACAATGCAAACCCCCTCCCTCCAGATTATCATAATTTTGAAATTAAGGGGCTCAGGCAAAGATATGGGAATAGGAATAACAGTTCTTTACTAGGAAAATTAAAATACAAATTCAGCATTACAAAGAACAAACTCAAAAACACTGCCAGAGTCAGAATACAACCTGACACCATGTCTGTCAGGGTGTGGGTGCAGTCCCATTAAATGGTGGCTGCATCCTCCTGCAGTGACAGATGCGGTTCTGTTGAAGCAGTGCTCCTGTAGAAGGTGCAGTTTTCCTCCAAAGGTCCAGTGATGATGTGGAAAGGTCCAATTTTCCTCTGGAATCCAGGGGAAAAGGCTGCTTTGGTGTTCCAGATCTCAGATTTTATCTAGGTAGGAAAGGCTTGGCTCCTCCCCCCGGGTGGAGCATCTCCCCATGGGATGATGGAATTTTATCAACCATGCACTGGGACTCCATGGCCCATTAACAGGAGATATCTTCCTTGAGGAAGGATGGGTTGTGGAAAAGATAAAGGACACTGCCCCACCTGATTTTAACAGATGGTGATAGAATTCATACTTTTGGTTACATCCTGTATTGTAACCCAAGACACAATGGATAAGGAAATCAAAGTGAATGCAAAACTTGGACAAAACCCACGGTAATTACTCAGGGCCTAATCCTAAGTGAGGACATATTAGCTGTGGGGACCACATTTGTCGTGAAATTCCGTCATTCCATGAGATTTCTTTTGCAGTGGGGTCCTGATCCCAGGTTCTACATGAACTGGAAACAGATGAAGCTGCACGATGGCCTGATACACAATTTGCCTGTTTAATGAGCTTGGGATTTTTAATGGCTAATGCACTGCAGCCTATTTTGGCAGAGTCCCTAAGAAGTTTCAAAGCCCAATTATCTCTTACAAGGTCAGTAGGCACTTACTCTTAAGGGCCTATGATTCAATATATGTTTGCATTCTATGCTCCCTTTAATGTTTTAATGTTTGCTATAAAAATTGCCACAGTGATTCATTTGCATGTATTTCTTCTTTGTTTGGAAGGGAGTCATTTGGAGTGGCTATTTTAGGGGTTGTTAAGTGGAACAATCTAAGTGTGAACACTCTGAAAAGATAAATGGAAACATTTAATATTTATGCTCTGCTATTCTACTGTGTCTCAGTCACGTAAAATCAGATCACTATCCTACAGCTCTTGTTTTAAAAAGACAGCATTTAAAGTATGAAAATGTAGCAATAATTGACTTGTTAAAACAAGTGGTGATAAACAATTCAGAGGCAAAATTCTGTCACGCTTGCAATGCTGAAAGTGTGCTGAAACGATGCTGAAATAAAGAAATAATAATAAAAAAAGACTCTTCTATGCTCAGGCAACTATTTTCAAGTGAGGCTGTTTCATCCATCGCTGCATCCAACATGATTTTGAGCTGTATTAGGTTTTTGGTCCTGCTCCCAGTACATCCTGAAGGTGCAGTTCATATCTCCTGGCAGCAGTGTTAGTTGACAGAGCTCCCTCGATTTTGTATACAATTTTCCCAACACAACTGCTTGTGAGTTTACTATACAAATCTAATAATGGGTTCTTATGTTAGCTAAAAGGGACTGTGAAAGGCAGAACAAAATCTCCTTGAATGGGCTTTGCCACAGAAACCAGACAGTTCTAAACACACCTCCCAGTACTGCAAGGCAAGATCCTGATCCCAATTCTGTGAGCAATAAAACTGCAGATATGAATATGCACATTTTACCAAATCAGAGCTGTACTGCCTCCAGGACCAGCTGAGAGGTACCAGAGCTCATGGAGCTCATGGACAATGGCACAAGGACCCCACACAGCCAGTCTGAGTGACAACCACAGCTTCACCTCAATGCCATTCCCCCTGGAGACTTCTTCCAGCCTCGAGCTGTGAGATGAACACAACAACTAAATTTGTCCTAGGGTCAACCAGTATAAATTTACACATTGCCCATATACAGAGCTAATGCCTTTTTGAATCTTAGTTCTCAGTCCTTAAATTTCAAGGATTAGGAAGCACTGTGCTACACAGACAAAGGGATTCCTTGTTTAGAGTATTTTGGATCAAGCTCCCACAGATAGACTGATCTGCATTTGTAAAATCTCTAAGTGTTCAACTTCTGGCATAACTTGGCCTCTGATTGAATTCTGAAAGACTATTTTTGTCCTTCAAATTGAAGTGAACAGATCTATTTATCATTTCCCTGTAGGTTTTGAGGAGTGTAACAGAGCTATTTTTTTCCTGCTGCGAAACATTTGCCAAATGTTTTTGACTGACAATGAGTTTTATAGGTGCAGACATTTGCAGGCAGTACATGAACTAAAATTCACCATTTAATTGTTTCAAGTCATTCACCCACTTCTAACAATGTCTGGTAGTATCCCATATTAGGGTTAAACCTTCATTCTCAGAACTGAAACTTGGCTGCTAAATATAAACTTGAGCCTAATCCAAGATCTTGCTTCAAAAATGTTGGTTTATACAGCTGACTGTGCTAAGTGGGGATGGAAGGCTGTTATGCTGAAGAAGTTCTTTGCTATTTTAAAGCAACTTTACCAGCAATTCCTTTGCTGTATCTCTCCCTGTCACATTGCTGGTCACAGCTAAAAATACATGGAATATTTTTGCCAATCTCCCTGGGGCAGTAGGTGAGGGCAGTGAAGTGGTCAGGGGTTTTCACAGCTGACATCCTGTGTGTCCAACCACACACTTGGCTAGGAACGAGGCTGGGTGAAGAAACACCAGCAAAAATAACCCAAGAAGATTGAAGATAAACTCCTAACTTGTGAATAAAGGTCTGTTAGAGCACTGAGAAGCCTCTGCTCCCCTCAAAAGAAGGGAGTACACCACAGCACCCAGTGTGACACTCAGCCACGTGGCAGCTGCTTCCTCCTCCTCCTCCTCCTTGCACTAGGGTGCAGCTTGACCTTGCCTTTACCTGTTCTTTAGAGTTTGTTCCATCTACAGCTGCGGAGAGAAGCAAAATCTTTTAGGTGGGATCAGACCTTTAAGATAGGGTTTCACTGCTGAGTCCACACCAAACCAGGTCCCTGTGCTCAGATCTTCACATGTGCTTGGCTATGCTGCTTATCTGCAAAAAAAAAAAAAGCAAAAAAATCAAAGGTGAACTTAGCTGCCAGCTGGGGATTTCTACTCCGAGAATATTCAGAAACACTTGCACATATTTTCTTCCACCCTATTCCAAAATTGGCAAAGGAGGTATAAATATCTTGCTGCATGTTAGTAATGACCAAAAAGAGCTAGAAAGTTTGCGTGAATATTAATAATTATTAGTATTAAGACTTTATCAAATGAGACCTCCTTCTGTTAAAAGCTACAGCTCCACCTCAGTCCTATTACAGAACTGGAGTTTTACCTCCGGGTTTTCAGAGAAGTGCTTCCACGTGGAATTACAGGATGGATTGGGTTGGAAGAAACCTTTAAACCCATCCCATCCCACCCCCTGCCATGGCAGGGGCACCTCCCACTGTCCCAGGCTGCTCCAGCCCCAATGTCCAGCCTGACCTTGGGCACTGCCAGGGATCCAGGGGCAGCCACAGCTGCTCTGGGCACCCTGTGCCAGCCCTACCCACCCTCACAGGGAACTATTTCCTCCTCAAACCTGATACAAATCCACCCTCTTTCAGTTTAAAGCCATTCTCCCTTGTCCCCAGTCCCTCTCCAGCTCTCCTGGAGCCCCTTTAGGTGCTGGAAGGGGCTCTGAGCCCTCCCTGGATCCTCCTCCTCTCCAGGTGAGCACCCCCAGCTCTCCCAGCCTGGCTCCAGCCCTCAGAGCATCCTTTGGCCTCCTCTGGATCTGCTCCAGCAGCTCTACATCCTTATCCTGGGGTCCCAGAGCTGCATGCAAAGAGCCAATTTGATCTTGTGCTCTTCCCATGTAGTGTATTGGCTCAAGGCAGGATCAAAGGAGAAGTTAGTGTGGTCTCCATGGCAGCCTAATTAGGCAGAATTTGTTCCCCTTTTTCCCACATGAGGCACCTATTATTAGAAAATAGCCTTGTGCCCCTGAGGAGCATTGCTGTGTGTGGTAGTGCCACAGAACATCCTGACCACATTGGCCATGGTAACTCCCTGTGTTTGGTCATAGCACAGCAGGCTGAGCTCTTAAACAATTCCAGCTAAACAGGCTCTCAGCCCTGTCTCTTCAAACAGGAATGTCTCTTTCCTACCCTTTGCTTCGTGCTCCTGTTTATCAACTATCAACTGAGAAAATACTCTCCTGTCCTCTATCTCCATAGTCCAGTACAAGTGGGAAATGAGGATATTTCCTTAATAAAGAGCTGTTCTGGACAGCTACAGATTTGACTGGGAAGCTTTTTAGCAACTTCATAAATTTATGGACCACAAAAGAAATCAACAGAACTGGTGATTAGCACTTATGAGATTTATTGGTTTATAAACTATATAAATCCAATCAGGTTTACTCAATATTGCATGAAATGACCCGTTGCTTTTATCTGATAAGCAAAGTGATCTGTAAGCTAAACTGTTCACTGAATATCTCCCTGGTTACTCCTAAACGGTACCCATGGAGTGCCAGGCAATGGAGAAGCATCCTCAGATATTAAAACAGCAGCATCAGCACTCATTTCTTATCCCATCCTTCAGTAATGAAATTCAGTAAGAAGCACTGTTGTTCTACATTGCTCTTCACAGCTCTAAGGCATCAGCTAGAAACCACTTAAAGCACTTAAAAATGTGAATTTACTTAGCTCTTGTACTAATCCAAAGGTTCAAGTGGCCAAGGAATATCTTCTGTAACAGGAGCCAAACAAGTTTGTTCCTGCTTTGTCTCCAAAGACTCCTCCTGTCACCTGGAACAACACAAACACATTTTTGTGTGTCCTGACTGCAGAGAAAAGCCAGCCAGGTTAAACTTATACTGTCCTCATGGCAGGGGTAGCCATGGTGCAGGTCAGCTGAGGGATGCTGACTTCTCAGGACAAACCAAATCAGTCACTTCACAGCTCTTTGTCTGTGTCTGCACACCTGAGTGAGGAGAAGGGAGAAATTCTCCTCCAAACCCACAGAATTGTGCTTTTAACAAAATGGGACTTTGGTGGTATTCACATGGCAGCTGCCAAAGATCCCTGGGATCTCTGGATGTGAGGAAAACTTGTGTTTTGGAGGGAAAAGTAACTGTACCCCTTCCTGAAATGGCTCTAGCACGTACCTCTTAACAAGCTCCAGTGTATGGAAAGTGGAATTTTCAGCTACATGCACAGGAACTCAGCTTTACAAAGGGGAGAGGTTCCTGAGCCAGCAGAAACCACCCCTGTTCCTTGAGAATAACAACCAGGGAGTCTCACACACTTGCTGCCATGAAGAGAAGAGCTGAAGTGGTTTCTGTGCCAGTCTTGCTGCTCCCTTCCACTCTGACCAAGCCAGAGTGCAACTCTTGGGGTGTCCTGGCAGGGCCAGGAGCTGCACTCCATGGTCCTTGTGGGTCCCTCCCAACCCAGGTCATTCTGTGGTTCTGTGAATTGTTTTGTTTCCTTGTATCCTATACTTGTCAATCCCTTCCTCTTGTATCCACCAAAAAAAAAAAAAAAATATATATATAATGGCATCAACAACTTCTTAATCAGAGAAGAACATTCTGCCTCATTAGTCCAAGCTAGGAAATACATTGAATGACTATTCAGAGCCAAGGTTTCTGTGCCAGAAACCAGCAAGCACATATTCCCAATGAAAGAGGGACTTGCACAGTGAGAACTCTCTGGAGTCAAGCAAGCAGGAATTCAAACACTCATTTTGTCCCTGGGAGCAGCTAAACATCTTCTCTTTACCTACTCCTAAAGTTGAGCATGATCAACAAGTTTCTGTAGAAATTTCTCTAAATTCTCAACAGAAAAGTTATTTTTACCACCTGAAGGGAATGACTTTCAATAATTGCAGCCTGTGCTTGCAGAGGCACTTTGGGGCAGGAGAAGGAAAGTTCAGCTTCTCTGCTCTGGGCTCACACTTGAATGATGCTCCTTGGAAACTGAAATACAGGCAGCCAGCTGAGATTGCTTTTGGGCATGAAGACATCTCATTTATAATTCATGGGAAATAAATACCCATCCTGAATGGTTTAAAAGAGTGGTTTTGTACCTTTGTAACAATGAAGGGAACTTCGTATGAGGGAATTTCCCTTGTCTTGTAATAAAGGGGGAAAATCTTTCTTACAATTGAGGCTGATTTCAGAGCTTGAAACTTGTAAAATAACTAAATTCACTACCTGTATGTCTGAACCAATTTTTTAGTAAATCTAACTGGAAATACAACTGAAATGCATCTGATAGGGCAGGGAGACAGTGGAAGTGCACCAGTACTCTCTGTTTAGGCTTGGTACTGAACTCTGCACAGAAATCAAACTGAAAAACACAAAAAACATATAAAGGGAAATTAGGAGTTTTCAATCACTTTTGGAACCAAAAAATCCCATATAGAAAAAAAAAATTACTGAAATCAGGTAGAAATATTTTGGAAACTAATTTTATAAACATGTGGAAGCTTGAGGGGCTGCTCTGTCCCAAGAGGTTTCCACATTAGAAAATGCTGAAAATGAGCTACTAGATAAACTCCTTTAAGTTAATCTAATGAGCTTTTCTGGGGACAGGAGGAACTAGCACCTTGAATAAAAAGGTTCTACAAAGCAGACAGAAGTTTGAAGGAAAACTTTGATGAAATTTTCATCCTGCTTACTGAGAAAAGGACCAAGCTTAAATGCAGAGCATTCAGAGCAAGAGGGGGGACACTCTCACTTCTTATCCAGGGATCTTCACTCTGAAAAAGCAACCTGATGAGTTAAAGATAGTTTTATCTTTTTTTTCTAGCATATATTTCTGCCAAGTGTGAGTGAAGTGTTCAGGAGGGAGGAGAAAATACTGATATCTTTCCATGGCACAGGATTCTGAACATGCTGTGTCAGGTGATTGAGGAAGCTAATCAGGTGGAGTACAGTTTGGTTTACATTTTGTTGCAGGAAAAATATGTATTTCCCAGCAAAATCATCTCTAGTGTACTTGACCAAGAGTTTTGATGCAGTTGGATAAAACTTCCCCTAAGAGATATTGAAGTATTCCCTTTTTCTGAAGAGTATTCATTCCCTTTCAATGGTAATGCTTACAAATGAACCAAGTCTCTTAGGAATACTTGGCACACATTTTAGACGGAGCCTTTTGGAGAATACTGTTTTGTTTAATGAGAATCTAAGGAAACCTGCTGCCATTTCAGAAGTATCCTCAAGGGTATCAGTGTAAATAGTTGTGAAATTCACATTATAAAATAGACTTTATTATTAAAATGCACAGCTTTGGGTTAAGCAAACAGGGATGGAGCAACAACTCCAGTTTGGCATGAAAGATCAGAGGAGCCTCAGTGAGAGGAAAGAGGTTCATGGTGGGAGAGAAGCAATCAGTTCCTTGTCATTTCCAAAACAAGATCCTTGCTGCACAAAATGTAACCAATTGAACTACAGGGCCTCAGCTGATAGTTCTGATGATATTATCTAATTAATTAAAGCACACTGATTAGCCCTGAGGCATTTGCTTTGGGCAGCCAGGTGCTTACTCAGATGGAGCAAGAGCTGCCCAAATGTGTCTCCAGGACATCAGCATTCCACTGAAGTCATAAGGTGAACTTCCTATTTTTAGCATTCCAGAAAGCAAATTCTGCCAGAATTACCTCAGCATTCAGGCAGTGAGCAGTGAGGGGAGCTGAGAGTGCATTTGTTCAAACCCAGATCCTGGCAGTTCCAGTGTCAGACGTTCCCAGGGATGTGCTGATGGTTCTGACAACTCCTCTCAGCCTCCTGTGCAGAATTTCTGCTTTCATGGTGGAAATGTGCAATTTACCCAGACCCAGAAATAACACCAGCTCAAAAGGGGCCAAATGAGACAAGTTTCCAGTCCAAAAGTAGCTTGAAAAATGAGCAATGAGTGATTAAATAAACAAACCAAAAATGAGAATAGAGCCACTATACACAAGGAATGCAAACATGAAGCACATTTTTAAACCTTTTTCTATCCTCAGAATGGTGCAACACCTTAAATAATGCAAATGTTTGCTCTGGAACTGAGGAAGAGCTTGGTAAGTACCATATCGATGTTTTCAACTGATGTACAAATACATTTGTATTGATAAATTTCTGTTAGCAATCTGCTCAGCAAACCAGCAATGATCCCCTAGCACCCTGTTTGGGAAGTTAGAATATATTCCCAGATCTACACATGGATACACATTTTCATTTTGTATGTGCCTAAAAAATAAATATATTCAAATTCCCATTTCACAAAGATTGGACTAGCTGGCCTGCTAGAAATCTGTGATGAGAAAATGCATTTTCAACTCCACTGGCAACCTTGGCACCTGAGCTTAAGTGAAAAGTCAGGTAATTCAAGAGTATTTCACCCTGACCTTTTGGATGGTCACCTACTTAGATGAAAGATTCCTTGTTTTGCCTGTGCAGTTGGGAACCCAACAAGGCTTACATTCCCTATTGAAGAATTTGCATGGGAAACTTATCTAACAATACTTCTACTATTTCTAATACTAGTACTATGTCCTGGTTTACAATTCAAAATGTATTCTATCACCATCTTTTGAAACGAGAGAAGGGCTGATCCTTATCTCTATGGGAGATATCTTCTGTTAATGGGCCATTAAACCCCACTGCCGGACTGATAAAATGACATCATCCCATTGGGAGGTGATCCAGCCATGGGGAGGAGCCATGCCTTTCCTACCTAGATAAAAACTGAGATTTGAAACACCAAGGCAGCCTTTTTCCCTGGATTCCAGAGGAGAAAACCAGGCTTTTCCACATCATCACTGGACCTTCGGAGGAAAACTGCACCTTCTACAGGAGCACTGCTTCAACAGAACCACATCTGTCATCCAGGAAGATGCAGCCACCATTTAATGGGACTGCACCCACACCCTGATTGACAGGATGTCAGGTTGTATTCTGACTCTCTCAGTGGTCTTATTTTGTATTATTGCATGTATTCTATTTTTTCCTATTAAAATTGTATTACTGACTTGAAGTCTCACTGGTTTTGGTTTTTCAAACCAGTACATACTAGTATTTACTTTGCCTGTAGAACCTCCACATCACATCAGGTTTTGCCTCCTTTGAGTTCCTTGTAGACTGCTTTATAATAGAACTGAAGTTTAGGCACCTGTGCAGTTTTATATTTATGTATAATCACTTGTGTATCTCAGCCTCAAAACATATTTTGAATCTGGTGAACAATTTCACATAAATTGCACAGTCTAATACTATCAATAAGTTACATTTATGAGGTGCTTGCCCAAGGGAATAAAAACTCCAAGCAACCCCTGGGCAGCAGTGTCCAGTCACTGTGTGAACAGCTCCAGATCAGCTGCAGAACACTCTGAGTGTCCCTCAGCCCAGGACAGGCAGCTGGGACACCCTGGCTGGAATGTAGCAAAAAGCTGGTGAAGGGCAGCAGAAAATCCTAGGAAACACAGGAAAGATCTGGGGAATTGCAGGGAAGATTGGGGGAGATGTGGGAGGGCTGAAGATGGTATGATGAGATGAGATATGAGATATGAGATGAGTTATGAGATGAGAAGGATTTGTGTTTATAAACTGGTGCCTTTCTGGCCTCACCAGCTCTGGCTCAGCATCTGCCCTGCAGGTTCCAGGTAAACAGAGAGCAGGGAGGGAGGGAAAGGACAGGAGATGATCTCCACTCCATAAGCACAGAAGGGAGACCTTGCAGTCAGAACTCACCTTTTTCAGCACCAGATCATCCTCCCTGTCTAGATCTATCTCCCTGGGGATTTTCTGGTGTCTTATAAGCACACACTCCCACTGCAGCTTTTCCAAGTGCATGCTCAGCCCTTCCTGTGGCATTTCCCTCCCAAGTAATACAGATTCATATCAAGTTTCAGCCTTTTAAAGCTCAGTTAAAATCCATTAACTACAGGAAGTGAATAGTTAGCCAACCAAGCTACATCAATGTCTCCCAGTGAAATGAGAATATTAGTTTCTCTTGAAGATCTTTTTTGATGATCTGCATCACTTCTTGCTCTAGTATTGTCTTTCCAGTACAAGGCACATTTATTTCCACCCTGCCTGTACACCCAGTGCCTGGAAAGGAGAACATTTTACCCACATGGAATTTGAAGACAAAGAGCATTCACTATTTATTTCAATGAAAGAAATCACATTCATTATGAGCATCTTAGATTCGCAGCCATTTCAGACTTCAATAAAATCACATTGTCACTGAAAGAAAAGATTTCCAAACATCTCCCATTTCTTGAGCAGAGCAAGAATTCACAGACAAGCACTGAATGAGATTAGCAACAAGAGCATTTGTCAGTCTGCTTTGGGAAAGGATCTTTTCCACACAGACTGGAACTTTGCCGTTTTCCTGCAGTCTCCCTGGCAGCCAGGCACCCACTTGCCTTACTAGGCAAAGTGTTTCAAGCATCCAGAGAGGGCTCACACACCCTGCTTGGGTTCCTCACTCTGTTTTCTTGCAAAAGCTGCCAATTTAAACAGTTCCTGTTCTTAGCTGCATCCACATCACTCCTTCCACTTCTCCAGGACAACTGATGTGCCAAATGTGCAGTGCACAAGATCATCTTAAAATGATGTTAAAAACAAATGCTCAGGTGTTTCAGATGGTCACAGCCCTTCACTTCTGTCCACATAACGTGGTGACAATGCACAGGTTCAAAAGATGAAACAGCTCCCTGGACTGAGTGTGATGAGTCAGTGGTTCTGCCTGCACAGAGTAAATATCACATGTGGAATTAGAGCTCAAGAATTCTTGGACAAAAAGGTTAGTAAAAAGCCCATATTTAGTAAGCAAAGCAGAAGAAAAAAGAATAAGAATGTACAAAAATAGAAATAAATGAGAATCCAGTAATGTTAAGCAGCAAAGTCACTAAAATACCTTGCACTTTGAGGCTGGCAGTGTGTTTATATTATAATTATAGCTGGAGTCCCAACAGGTACAGTATAAATAGAAATAGCACAGGAATAAAGACTGACTCCTCACCACACATTCTCAAAACCAGCACATCCTCAACACACCAAAGTAATCTTTTTAGGAAAAAAAACCCCAGAATCACTTTGAAACACACCCTCAGACAAAATATCGATTCCACACCACTTAACAACTGTGAACCTTACTGGTGTGATTCTCTGTTCAAGCCAGAGCTTTTTAGTTTGGACTTTACCTGAAGAAGCCATGGGAAGGAGTCTGCTGTGGGGAATACTGCAAAAATGCCTCAGAGAAACAACAATTATATAAACATTGTGTGCAAGGCACCAGAGGGGCAGAATTACTTTGGCTATTGAAGCAAAGTCTTCCTGTGGCCGCACGAACTGCCTGTGCAAGCAGTCCTCAAGATAGATCACTGACATATTTACATATTGATATACTTGATATTGGTATATTTGCATATAATTTGCATGATATTTAAATGAAAAATTAAAATTTAAACGCAACCCCCCCCAATATTTCTACATTTTGTGCTCTCAAATGTTTACGTTCAAGTCATAGCACCACTGCCGCAGGAACCAAGAGCTGGATTTACTTTTGCATTCAAATTTAGGAAAAAATCCTCAGTCTCAAAGATTAAAGAAAATTCTGCATCTGTGTTTAAAGCTGCCAAGTGAGGTGTGTCTCTAAAACTGGGCAACAGGCCTGAGGAAACCCTTTTTGTGTAACAGAGATCAGTCTTACAGATGATACTGTGAGCAAACCCCGAGTAGGAAAACTGCCCTTGATCCTTTTCTTCCTCCTGGCCTTTGGCCACACACTCATACAAAGAGAAAGCTGAATGGGGAAGGCACTGAAAAGGCAACTGCAAGGTTCCCTTCCAGCTGGCCAGGGCTCCCTGTCAGCCCCAGAACGGGCTCCAGAACTGTGGAAAAGCAGAGGCAGGCTGTGTGCCAAGGGCTGCTTCAGCCCTTCCCTTTGCTTCCACCCTCCTCCTGCTGAAACCCTTCCATGGACAAGGGAACATCCCAGGGACAAGGAAACGTCCCAGGGAAACATCCCAGGGACAAGGAAACATCCTAGGGAAACATCCCAGGGACAAGGGAACATCCCAGGGACGAGGAAACATCCCAAGGGCAAGGGAACATCCCAGGGACAAGGGAACATCCCAGGGACAAGGAAACATCCCAAGGGCAAGGGAACATCCCAGGGACAAGGGAACATCCCAAGGGCAAGGGAACATCCCAGGGACAAGGGAACATCCCAGGGACAAGGAAACATCCCAAGGGCAAGGGAACATCCCAGGGACAAGGGAACATCCCAGGGACAATGGAACATCACATGGACAAGAACACATCCCAGGGAAATATCTCAGGGCAAGGAAACATCCAGGGACAATGGAACATCACAGGGACAAGGGAACATCAGCGCCTGCCAGCAGCTCCCTGGGAGGGGCTCCAGGGCCAGGGCAGGAGCCCCCCAGCCAGGCAGGATTTGGACATTTGGGTGTCCAGGTCCACAGGCACTCCCTGCCCGGGCACCTGGAGCACAGCCAGGTCAGGTGAGGAGCCAAGGCTGGGCAGTGGCACCATCCCCCTCCCTCCACCTGGAGCCAGCATGAGTTCCATCCCCTCAGCCATGGACCAAACCCTGGGCTGGGATGCACTCAATATTCAGCTCTGTGGCTTTGTATATCCAGGCAATTTTTGTAAGCTTCAGTCCAAGAGTCCCAAATGGAAGGAGTTAGCAGCATAAAAATGCAAGCAGTAAAACAATCAGACATCACATCACAAGTCAGTGGATCCCCAGTGTAAAATCAGATTTCCCCAGTTGCTGATTTTCTGTTCACAATAGGATTAACAGCAAAGAAAGAATTACTGGTTAAATGCTGAGGTTCAAAACTGACTAAATTTCAGTTCATCATCAGCTAAAGCCCCAGCTCACCCATTGCATTTTATAAATAGCAGCTTAAATTTATTATTTGGGATTTGTTATACAACTGGGAAAGGAAGAAGGAATTTAAAAATCAGTGTAAATGGGAGATGAAACATTTTAAAATAGTATATTGGAAATGTTGTAAAAGCCTTAATTTAGAAAAAAAAAGAAGCCATCCCCTCAAAATATTTTAATCTATTGAGGTTGTGATGCATGTGTGTAGTAATAGCAAAAATAATTTAATCTACTATAAAATTTCTCAAACCGAGGCAAAGGGCTACCTGCATCTTTTAGTCATTGTGGTAGAGAGATATTGGTTTGTTGACCCATTTACAAAACCAAAAAGATTAATTTTGGTTTGGCTTTTAGGATGAAGATGGGGATGACAATGAGCAAGGGCTGGGTGCTGTCACCAGGCTGTGGAGAATCTTCAAGGGCTGTGTCAGGAGGGCTGGGCTCAGCTCTGAGCTGCTGGCTCTGGGCTCCTGTCCTGGCAGCTGTCCTGTTATCCTGTTGGATCCCAGAAACCTGGAATTTTTGAGCTTTCTGTGCTTTCTGACACTGACCCCCATGAGAACAGTGTTTGACCTGGGGTCTTGGAGAAGGCTTTAGAATTTGAGTGATGGAGTTAAAATCACAGGTGTGTAGTTAAACATGAGTGTGTGATTTCACATGGTGAAGGGTTTTAATTTTGAGGTTTTTATAATATAGTAACAGGTATGGAACAAGATAAAGGATTTTGGGTGGTGTCTTGGGGCTCATCTTCCTTCTTCTTCAGGCAGTAATTTCTGGTTGGACAGTTAGTGCTGCACTGCAGGTCACAAGAGTTTGGTTATTGGGTCAAAAGTATAAATAATACAGGTGTTAATTCTCTATTAGACTGTTTTGCTTTAAGAGACCTTGTAGCTAAGTTCACCTCCATTTTGCTTGCTTTTAGCTGGTAGCTAGTGGTGTTGCTGAGCTCTCTGTACTTTAGATAAGATTTAATAAACAACCAAGCCCAAACATGAAAATATTCATCTCCTTTGTGTTTTTTAATCCTGGCTCTGAGTGAAGACAGAAGAAACTTCAGACAAACCAATTATTAAGTAGTGCAAATACCACCATTACATTATCCCACACAGCTCCTGGCAGGGAGCCCAGTCCAGCCCAGCCTAGCTCAGCCCAGCCCAGCCTAGCTCAGCTCAGCCCAGCCTAGCTCAGTCCAGCCCAGCCTAGCTCAGCTCAGCCCAGCCCAGCCCAGCCCAGCCCAGCCCAGCTCAGCCCAACCCAGCCCAGTCTGGGCTCTGGGTGCCTCTGTGGGTGGCTGTGAGCTCAGGCACACTCCAGGCTCACAGGCTGTGTCTCATGGACTGCAGCTGGGGTGAAATTCCGTCGTGTGGAGGAAAGGAGCAGGCAGGAACAAATCCCAGGTTATGAACTGCAAAGGACATCCCAGGTTCCACTCACAGGAGCACCATGGCCCTGCCTGGGAACTCCCTGGAAAGGGACATTCTGTTGGGTCCCTGTGCTCTGGGGGCCTCATTTCAGACATATCATTGCATCCCAGTGTTGCCTTGGGTTTTAGCTTTTGTATTTTTCAGAATCTCTGCTGCTTAGTGTGTAACTCTGAAACTTCACATTAGGTGTTAGTGAGTTCTCTCCACAGGGCAGTCAGACAAAACAATCCCTTCCCAGCTGGAGAATCAAGGACAACTGGTAAAAAAGCAGAAACAATGGTGAGGGAAAGGGGGCAAAGCAGGGGGCTAAGACTTCATAGCCTGGGGCTGTGCTTGGATAACTGACCCCAGTGTGTAGATGAACCAAAACTTATAAAAGTGTAAAAACTCGTGACCAGGATCCACCTTGGATTTGATTTGGGTGCAGCCCCATCCAGGCTCTGGCACTGCCCAAGGTGGATCCTTTCAATAAATATCTATTTTATCCCTTTTGTCTGTCTAGTCTCTGTTCCAGCTCTGCCTTTCCAGGCAACAGTTCTGGCGACCCAGATGGGACATCAAGGCATCTGAAAAACCCCCGGACTGGAGGAACACTCAACTCCAGGCAACACCAGGAGCTGCTGGGATTATTGGAATGGCGCTGGCAGCACGGGCTCAGGAGCTGCAGGGTGTGCCAGGGGCAGCTGGGCACACACAGGCTCCTTTCTCACCTCCAGAGTCCTCCTCACCACCACAGCCACTGATGCCAGTGTTTTCTGTGTAAATACCCATCAGTCTGGATGCTCCAGGTCTCTGGTCAAGCTATTTCTGAGCTGTTCCAGAAATAGCACATGGTTTTATTTATTTACTGTGTAGCCATCCATGTTAATTTGCCAAGTGCCATTACATAACAGCAATTAATTCCATTATTTCTTCATTACTCTCTGTGAGCATAGACTGTTTCCACAATGTGCTGAATGCATTTCTGTAGCTCTTCTCAGTAGCTTTGAAGGGAAGATAAATGAGGACAAGCAGAGTGCCTAGATTAAAAACAAATGATAAATCCAAGCCCCTTCATTGAGCCAAATTAAATATTTTGTTGTAGGCCTTGACCTAATTCCAGCTACTGGTTATTTTTCTTGTACGTTTTCATTAAATAGATTTTTTTAAAATATCTGAGTCTCTCATGAGAATAGGCTGACTCTTCCTTTAGACATACCTTCAGAAATTATCTTGCAACTATGGATAATTTCAGATGGCTTCAAAAGTTGATATTAGTTTTTTTGGAATCTGGATTTAATTCTCTATTTAAAGAGAAAAACTCCAGTTGTTTAGTGATTTATCTACCTTTTAAAAACTACAAGCTATATGTGCATGCAGATGTTATTGCCAGGACCTAGTCCTTAGGTTTAATTTTTTAAACTTTTCTTTGGTTAGTCTTGTATTTTAGTACACTGCTGTGTCCAGAAGATATGTGTAAGTTATGTGTTGTGTACCCCCATGGCACACACACTATATACTGTACTTTACTGTTTTATCAGAATTGTACCTCCTTTCAAGCATTTGTAAAGGGCAGTCAACACTGTACTGAATTACTCTGAAGTCATTCATTTATTTAATCTTGCCTGATTTAGCAGCCTTAGAATCTCCTGAATTTCTTTTTTTAGAGCTTTGTTTTCTCTCTCTACATCTTCCCTGTAGTAAATGATCTCTCTGTCCCTAGGATTTCTTCTCCTGCATTAGAAAAACTCCAGTGTGTTCTATCTCATGGATTCAAAATCAGCCTTAAACTACTCTGACCTATTTTACCCCTGTATCATTGTCAGAGAGGGGATGTGCCAGAGGTCTGAGATGTTTCATTATTCCCTCAAGGAATCTGACCTATCCTAGAATAAAACTAAAATTTCACCAGAAGGACCAAACTCTGTTTTCAGGGCCAATGAACTCACTGGACAGATTCAGAGTCCTGGAAGTGAATGTGTGTCCATACTGGTGTGGCTGGGGCAGAATCTGCCTAAAAAGAGCTGCTCTCAGAATAACAGGTTTGCCAGCTGGTTACTAAATTCAGTGCTAAACTGAGTTTGTCCTGTGCTCTTCTTACCTGGAAAGGCAGAGCTGGAACAGAGACTAGACAGATCAAAAGGGATAAAATAGATATTTATTGAAAGGATCCACCTTGGGCAGTGCCAGAGCCTGGATGGGGCTGCACCCAAATCAAATCCAAGGTGGATCCTGGTCACGAGTTTTTACACTTTTATAAGTTTTGGTTCATCTACACACTGGGGTCAGTTATCCAAGCACAGCCCCAGGCTATGAAGTCTCAGCCCCCTGGCTTTGCCCCCTTTCCCTCGCTGTTGTTGATGATTTTTGGGTACCAGTTGTCCTTGATTCTCCAGCTGGGAAGGGATTGTTTTGGCTGACTGCCCTGTGGAGAGAACTCACTAACACCTAATGTGAAGTTTCAGAGTTACACACTAAGCAGCAGAGATTCTGAAAAATATAAAAGCTAAAACCCAAGGCATCACTCTTCAAATGCTTTTAGCCCAGGTAGGCTCCAGACAGGTGCAGGTGTTGGTGTTCATGACATCTCTGATGCACTTGCTGGGCAAAAGCTCCTTATTCAAACTCAGTGCCAGGTCTGCTCCTCCACAGGCAAAATCCCAGCCATGAGAGGACATAATCATGGGAGTAAATAACTCCACATATGCTTGTTAAGTCACTTAACTGTATAGCTCTAAAAACCCTGAGAATATCTGCAGCATCCCTGCCCTTCACACGCTCCCTGCACTGAGGCTGGGCTCCTCCAGGATCCTCCTCAGCCCTGTTTATCTTCCATAGCACAGTTTGTTACTTCTCTTGTGCAACTCTTTATAAAATGTATTTATTTTGACTGGTCTCACAGCTGATTTTATTGTATTCACACGGATTCCAGCCCACCCTGACCCTGTGCCCTTGCAAGCCAGCACTGCCACCGGATCCCTGTCCTTGCTCTGCTGTGTTTGCTCGGTGGTAAAACACTTCCACAGCTGGAGACCTCACACCTCATTCCAAACTGCCAAAACAGAACTCACTGCTCTGTAAATATCACTTCCTCAGTTCAAATCCAAAAAGGAATGATGCATACAGAAAGAAGAGAGGGGGTGATTTTAATGCTCCCTACCATCTGTAAGCTTCTAGGTGTATGTGACTTTTTTCATGATCAGAGCTCATAATGGATATACAGATAAGGCTATCCTAAGACTCACACTCAGCATTGCAAACATCAGGTTTTGCAGCAGATATTGAATTATACTGGCTGTGTATTTGGGGTATCTGCAAGGGTACAGACAGAACTGTGTCTGTGTAACTTTAAACAACCATCTCTGTATCCCAAAGTGCCATCCCGAGGTGACCTTTTAAACCTCCACTGATTCACGAGAGAGATAATTGAAATTTGTGCCTATTCTGATTAAATCCAAACTGGACCAGAAAAAGCCTATTTGGTGACCTCTGTACTGCAGTTGCTTTTCCAAAAAGCAAAAAAAAACCAATGCTGCAGTTGACAAACAGGAACTTACATTGAACAGTTTTGGTGGAATGGGCAGTGACAGGACAGGCTTGAAGGCAGAATAACCTGATCTTTCTCTGAGATGGCATCTCAAGCAAAGCTTTTAGCATAGGGGCTGTCTGCACAGGGGAGCTTACCCTGATTCTTCTTCTATCATACAAGTTATTCAGCTGACACCAAGAAAAAATTTACTCATTTAGTCCAAAGAAATATGAAAAATTACTTCATAGGTGTAAGCACATTTTTAGGCATGCTTACTGTAAACAATTTTGCAAGGTGTTAATTAGATTTCCAGGACGTGAAAGAAATATAATCAGAACAGAGTTAGTAGGTACAGAGCTCAATCAGAACAAGAAGAAACTGTAAACTCTAAGTATTCCCTATGGGAAAATTGGAGTGTGTTATTTTAACATGTCAGCATTGAAAGTAAAAATCCTGGGATTTATGACAGCAATGAATGCAGAGCACACAGTCAGAAGGCCTGGAAAATCTGTCCAGTGCTCAAGGGGAAGGGAGACAGTGAAATCACATACACTGTAAAGATCCATACAAATTAGATAAGCAAATTCTTATTTTTAGCATTTGCCCAACAGCAAAGACGAGGGAACAGCTTGTAAACAACTCAGAAGGGAAGCAGAAACCTAAGAGTACATTGAGCAGCCAAGTTCCAGAGGCAGGAGATGCTCATGGAATTGAAGAACATGAACTCCTATAACTGAAAAAAATTGTAATGGGCAATCAAACAGGAAAGAAAAAACACATTTTTCTGTCCCTACCTTGCCACTCCAGGAGGGATCTTGCAAAATGCCAAGGGTCTTTTGCTCAAAACTGAGGGCCAGAGTAAATCAGACTTCACTTGCCCAGAATTATGAGAGTATCTTGGCACTTAACTCTCATTAAACTGTCATGAAAGTCAAATGGGGTTTAGGAAGATAAACCTTGGAGGATCCGAGCCTTTGGAACCTAAAATAAAACTTGGGCTTAATTGAAAACCGGCACCAAAATGGTGATTCTGAATTCTTTTCAGCCATCTGGAGATGCCTGATATTTTTAGTTTTCCCTGTTTTTCTGAGAGAGGCATAAAGATAGAACAACTCTATAGCATAGGGAATATGGAAATCAGTCTTGAGCTCTTACACTCGGACATATTTAAAGCAAAAAGAATTCCAATTTCCATACCTCCTTCCTGAGCAGCTGCCTTTACCAGGAAAGGAGTCACCACCACCACCTTTCCTCCCAAAGAGCCTTTCAGGACAGAAAGGAAAGCCTGCTCTCTTGTGGGGGTGGCAGAAGGGGCAGAGTTGGGAAGGGGAACCAGAGCTGTGGAATCCCAATGGACAGGAGATGTCCCCTGACTGTAGAGAATAAAATGTTTTGCAGCTCAGTGTGAGATCCTGCTGCTCCTCAGCACTTCCCTAAAAACCAGCACAGAGCTGCCTGCTCAGGTGGGACTCTCCAGATCCCTTCTGCTGCTCTTCCAGACTCTCCTGTAGCACTGGAATGCAAAGTCTGCTCCTGACACCAAGTGCCAATATATTAGGAATATATCTGGCCTTGAAGCCAGTGAGAATTCCATACCTGCTGAAGCTCCTGTGGAAAAGGGACATAGATTATATATTTTATTTATATATAATTGCATTTTATATTTTGCAATGTATTGGAGAATTTAAGATCTATCACCCAGGATATATGCTCCTAGGAGTTTATCTTGCCCAAAATAAATAAAATAAGATCTACACTTGTTCATGGTATAAACAGAGCTAAATTGCAATTCTCTCCACTGATTCAATTCTGTTTGTAAGTAAGGAAAGCAATTAAAGATGCCATTAGCCTGGTGATGAGGACGTTTCCATCCTCCACGTGACTCTTACTTGAGCATCTGTGTTCTTGTGAGCAATCCTGTGATTAAATTCATGATCCCTCTGAAGATAATCTCCTAATTTCTGCTTGCTTATTCTCTCAAACAAAAAAATAATTGTTTGTCTGAAACCTGAAAACGATACAATTAAGTGCATGTAGCCCAAAGTAAAGCCAAATTTTAGAAATTATATAAATTGCACCTGTTGACTATGTCCTCTTCTCAAGACAAAGATTTTTGCTAGGATTGGCCAAAGAGATTTTCAGAATCTCACTGCTTCAGCCTGTTGTATGATTGCATTGTAAGAAATCTGAACAATAGCAGTAAAAACATTTTCCAGAATGGAATCTCCTGGAGTGCGAGCCAGTGTGACCCATGGACTGCTTGCAAGAATAGTCTAAGGAAAATCTCTGTACTTGACTTGGAAGAGATCAACAAATGGCAGCTCTGGGAAAGACTGGGGTGTTCATTAGCTTTTGTCATCACCCTTTTTAAAAAGATTGGTTGAAATATCAGGAGCCTAACATAATTAGGCCCAGTGAGGGAGGGGTAGGATCTTAACTAGAAGAGGAAAAATAAAGATTAGGGAGATTTCATATGGGCTTGGAGAATTTTGTCATCCTTGGTTATTTAATGAAGTAACTGAAGCAGTCCTGCAGCTCATAATAGCTCTCTCTCAAAAATACTGCACAAGAGTACCAGAGGGAAAAAGAAAAAGAAACACAGTTCTTATCCTAAGAAAGAGTGAAAGCAATTAGCAGCTAGGGAATTATAAATTGTACTCATTAATTAAAATTCCTGGGAACGTACTGACATATTTTCCAACATTTTATCAAAGCACGTGGGAAACCCATAGATTCACAGGCATCATGGATTTACTGAGAACAAACTGTCAAGATGATCTAATTCCTTTCTCTCAAAGACAACTGGCCCTGGGGATGGAGAAAAAGCAGTGGGAGTCAAATGTCTGGGCTCCAATAAAGCCTTGGCTGCTGTCTCCTGGAACATCCCCACAAGGAAATATCCTCTGGATGAAATTACTGCAGGACCTGTGCAGGGAAAGGACATTGAGGCTGCAACATTCAGTGATTCAGAGAAAACTGAAGGACTTGTGCCTAATTCTGTCCCAGAAAATCCTGTTTGTGCTCTCAGTGCTGACTTGGAAGATGGACTAGAGAGTGTCCTTATTAAATTTGCAAATGCCAGTAAGCTGAGCCTGCAAGTGCCCAGGATAAATAAAAGTATAAATAAATAAATGTCTGAGAAGAGATGCAGGTCAATAGAAAGAAGTGTTATACTGGTCCAAACAGAAATAGTCCACTGCAAAATTCCAAGGTGGGGAATAAATGATGAGGGAACATTAATGCTGAACTTGGGAGCCTCAGTGACTCAGAGCTGGACATGAGTCAGGGAACCAACACTGCTAATGCAGCTGCAAAAATGGGATGTGGCAGCCTGAGAGGGTTAAGTGAAAGTGAAGGAATCTTCTATTCTGCTCTGCAATGGTGCCACCTCTGGGCTCTGGTTTTGGGGCCATTCTTCAGCAAAGCTACTGCTGAGTTTAAGAAAATTCAGAGCTACAGTGAAGGACTTTTTAAATTCTGTGTAAGAATGAACAAAATGGGATTGTCTTGCTTAAAGCATTGAAAACTGGGAAAACAAATAAGTACTCCCCAGATGGACAGGAAAAGAAAAAAGAGATTTAATTGCAGAAAAAAAAACCCACCAAAAAACCCCTACAGTGTTCAGGTTAGACATTAGAAAAGTTTTCCAAGGATAATGGTGAACTTTCAGAACAGTTGCCCCTGGAATATTTTAGTCCCCAGCACTGAAGGTCTCTAAGGACACTGCTGAGGAAAGGCTCCGTGCAGTTTTCTTACCATGTGGCTGGGGATGAAGCTGGTGATAAGCTGAGGCTTCCTAGAATGATTCTCTTTGCCTTTCCAGAATGCCTGAGTCTCCAGCTGCTGATAACTCTCCATTCTGGAGTAATGATAAAGCCATTTTTATGGACATTATTTGTCTCTGAGATCCCCTGACCATGTCTCTGCCTGTTTGCTGGGAGAGGTTCTATCCACACTGCCCCATTCTTTAATGGCTTTATTTAAAACATATTCTTTTTCAATACCTGTTGAAGAATGGCTTGAAGAGCAGGCCTGTGATTCTATGGAGGTGTTATTTAGGCAGTCTCCCTGCTGAAGCAGGCCTGTGAATATTGTTTAAGCATCTCCCTGCTGAATTAGGCCTGAGAAAATGTTCTTTAAGCAGTTTCCCTGCTGAAGTGGCAAGGACAGTATTGATATGGCAAGAACAAGCTCATATTTTCAATATGTACTGATGTTCTGATCTAGCAAAAACATTGTAGCCTTGCTTTCCTGCTTTCCTGCTGATATAGGTTAAGCAAAGTTTCTGATGAGAACAAGGAAGGACCCTGGTGAGAAAGAAAATCATATAGATACAAGTGTAGCCTTTATAGGAACTGACCAATCATTGTCTAATAGGGTATAAAAGACTCTGTAACTGGCAATAAATCGAAACTTGCATTACCAATCATTGATTGTGTGCATCTTCCCTCACCGTCACAGCAAATACCAATCTTCATTTATCTAATTTTAGGATATGGATAAGAATATATATCCAGTATATTGCTTTTACAAAACATTAATCACCTGCATAAATGCAATAAATTGGATGTAAACTCAATAGAGCCATATGTGAAGATACTTGGACATAAATGCTTTGTGGAGTTTGAACAGACACAAAAAGGAAGCCCTACACATGTGTTAAAGCAGTAACGCTTTGTTATTCAGGTGAAAAGAAGAATATGAAACATATTTCTTTATTTTGTGAGTGACTTTACTTGAAGCAGATACTCTTTGAATTAATAATCTCATCTATGGACCAAGCCTTAAGTGCCAGAGCTTTTCCATGAAAATTTCTCCTTACAACATGCAGAACAGGTAAAAGCAGTATTGCAACTGCACAAAATTTTCTTTGAAAAGTTCACTATTAAATAACATCAGAAAAAAAACCCCAAAACACCAAAGTTGAAAAGGTTAGTGCTGCACATTCAAAAAACATCTTTCTATGGTAGAGATCTTCTTGAATTTAACCTATAATTATTTATTTTGCTTCTTCCTATCAGTTCGGAATCTTCAATAAACACAATGACATGTCAGTGTACTGAAACATGTAATAGCTTAATAATTTTCTCATTTCCTCTATAAAGTTATTCTATACATCCAGAAACATTGATTTAACAAAGTAAACTCTTCACATTTTTACATTTTTAAAAGAAAAAGAAAAAAAGAAAAAACAGAAACCTATTGATTATAAGTTGGCCTATTTGTGTGTTTATAGAGAGTTTATCTCTCTGATAGCTGATAGTCTCACTAACAGCCCATTCATCTGGATTTTCCCACAAAATCCCTGGGACATTATTCCAATTGAGCTGAGAGCAGGTGCCTGGGGCTGCACTTGGTGCCTGTCATGCTCACAGAGATTCCCTCCCTAAGGATTCTACAAGAAGATTGGCTCCTAGAAAAAATATTTTTCAGGAAGCTGCTGAAATAAGGAATAATTCAGGAAGCAAGTCTCACTTCACCTCACTGAAATGCATGTTGATCATTTCAGAAGAATTTACTGAAAGAACTTTACATTTTAATCTGTTTTAAAACTGCTCAGAGTAAGCAAGCTCCTGTTGAGTTTTGTTCTCTGGATAAGATTGAGATGTTATTGTTCCCAAGAAACAAACCATCTCAAAATGACGAGCACTTGATCAGCTCAATCCCAACCCTTTTCCCATGTGCCCCCAGCCCTGTGACTCCCTCTTTGGTTGAAAAGCCCAGGCAGGAGTGAGGAATTGGCACCACTCCCAGTTTGCTGCACCTCCAGCACATTGCAAACAGCATTGACAGGAACTAAACACCTTCCATACAATCCCCCCAAAATTATAGCAGCAGAACACAGAAGACCCAAATAAAGGTGATGAGATACAGATCAAGACTGTTAAAATATACAGGATTGTCTTCTTGTGTCCATTAGAGGTTTCTGTTAGCTGTCATATTCTTTTTTTTTTTTTTTTAAAAATCAAATGAAATTGTTGTTTATGTTTTGATCATGGTTCTAAACAGATCTGCAACTGGAGGAATTAACTGGGCTTCTTATCTAGGATCTGCCCTCCCTTTCTAAGTACTAGCCAAACAATACTGCTGAAGAGAGCAGGATCTTCTTGGCTTCTTGAGCAATCATGGCTCATTGAGTGAAATAAGAAATCCACTCTGGTTTGTGCCCTGCTACAAATAGAACCTGCCTGAACTACAGTCTGAGCACAGCCAGAACTGATAAAGGACAGTGACAATCCCTGATGTCACCATTGCTGAAGACACTCAGCAAAACACAAAAAGACTCAATGTACTATAAATGTGATGCAGACTTCCCAAGCTGGGTATAATAACATCAAAAAGAGAGACTTAGTTTCAGTAACCCTGTTAACCTATGTCTCTTAGCACTAGTGAATTTTGCCCATTCCTGCCTCATGAAGGAAACTTTTCATGTGGTTACAGCAACCAGCTGAGCTTCTTTGAAAAATCATATGCCTGATAAAATGGAACAGATTCTGTTCCAGTTAGATATCAGCCTGTTGGCAGCCATGGGCTATTTTGGGAATCACGCTTCCAATACTGCATGTCAAGCCAAGATATCGACTTCTGCCAAGGATACAGCTTGATGGCAGTTTAAAAGGACTTCAGGTTTTCTACCAGATCTTAAAAGAACTATTTCTGTAATAGTGTTTTCTTGATTCTGCTAGAATCAAGATTACAGTAAGTCAAGAGATTTACTACTCTGTAGTGAAGAATATTACATGCACCTTTTTATAGTATTTGAATATAATTCAGCAAGGTAGTTTAACAAGTGTTAAATGCTAGTACATATTTCAGGGTATATGCATGTTTCTTGCTGAAGGAAAGCCTAAATTACTGAGGATAAATTCTGTGTCAAATTTTCAAAAGCAGCTTTTCAGTTTACTGCTTGACCAAACTGGTGTGCTGCTAAGAGTCAAAGTGTAATTCTGCACCCCTGCAGGTCTCCAACCTCCTAAAAACTCCACTGCTGGAAGACAAGTTCTTCTGTGGGGACTGGAAATGATGAGAGAGGCTGCTTTCTATCAGTGTGTGTTCTTTATCTTTATTCACCTACACACAGCAGGAACACATTTCTCTCTGTGTGCTCTGAAATGTCCCTGCCTGTGGGTTGGCCCTGCTGAGCAGTGTGGCACTCAGGCTGTCCCTGTCCTCCTCTCACTTAGCACAGATCTTCTCTTCTACACAGCCTCCAGTTTTATTGGAACTTAATTATGAATCAGACTTCCACATTTTTAGTCCCATAGGTATAAAGCATCTCCAGGGAAAGATAATGATGTTATTGATGAGAGTATGATAATAGAAATCTCATTTTCATAAGAAGCTAAGCTACACAGAAAATGGCTGTCAGTGATTATAACTTCCACAAGTTCAGTGGAGTTCTCCCAGTACTTCAGCTGATTCCTCCTTATCTCAGAAGGCAAATCTGGAGAAGAATCATTAGACTCTTTGGCTGAGAATATCCAGTGATTGAAGCCACTGTCCTCAAAGAGAACATTTTTACCACCTGGTCTAAAAAATTCCAGGGACAGTGACCTCCAGAGTGGAAGATGTTTCTGCTGCTCTGCAGGTTTTTCAGAGACACTGGCAAAAGACAGAAGGAAAAAAGTCCAGTGTGTACCACGGGAAGGCCTGGTGAACATTTTCTGGATCCAGTTCCTATTTTGTTTTTACATTTTTACCTTTCCTGGGTATTGGTGAAAAACAGCTTGTAAGTCCCCAGAAAAATGTGTATTTGGATATAAAATCTGAATAGTGCCTGACACTCTAGCAAGTCTGTTGTCTGCAATTTTTACTGAAATCATCAAAAATGCTCCTTTTCTGATTTGGAACAGACTGGAACTAAAGAAAAGGGCTGACAGTTCAGACTTAAGGGCCGGTGTTAATAATGGATCTACAAATATTTCTTGGGGCTTCCAAGCCTTGAAAATAATGAAATATTAATTTGATTTCTTTTTAAAGCTTTGTAAATTATACCAACTTAAGAGGCAAACTTGTAGATTCCTTTAATGACTCTTTCCTACTAGCTTAGAACTGTGTTTTATGTACAAGCTCTCCTATCTAGAGGTGGGACTTTTACAGGAATCATTTGAAATTGGAGGCAGATCCTCTTTACATGTTTCAAAACAGCAGTGAGCTGTGAAAACCACCAACATTTCTCCCAGCTGCAACCATATGCCTGGAAGCTGCTTTCAAACTTATTTTTGGAGTTTCCATGTATCTTGTAGCACCACTGAGCCCTGCAGTTTTGCAGGAAAGGTCTCCTGTTCCCGCTCGGGTTGGACTCGTGCCCAGGTGAGGAGCAAAGCTCTGCCCCAGTAAAACCAGTGCCAGCCAGCTCGAGAGGCCCATTAAAATAGAAATAGCTCAGACAAGTGGTGCAGCCACACAAAATTTTCCTGGCAGGGGAGGAAAGGGATGCACTTGAGCTGGCACATGAATGTCAGGCTCAGGATTCCCCTCCTGTGGTGATTTCAGCCTAAACCCTAAGGGGGGCTGCCTCCTAGTAATGGTTTAGCTACAAAATACCATTTCACCTCATTCAGAGAGGATGACAGAAACCCAAAATGACCTTCTTCTGTTCTTTTCATACTCCTACACCCTAGCTGTTTCAGTGAAACCTTCAGAAAGCCAGGATATGGGAATGGGTTTCCACTTGCCCATCTCTCTGTCAGCCTCCAATTTGATTTATACTTCAGCAGCCTTTAGGATTAGGTCTTTTGATACTTTGGAGTTTTGGAGAAACTATGTAAGAAAGGCTGATTTTTTTTCATTTCAGCTATTGAGAGTGTAGACTTTTGCAATTATCTGATGGCCTGACAGCAGAGAATGTGATGACTCACAGAAGGCAATGAGGAGGAAGCAATTGTCTTTCACGGACAAAGCGAGTGAAATGACACAAAATGGAGTTTTATTTCAGAGATTTCCATAGTAACAGCAGAAGCAAGTCATTTGTACAGATTCAGAAAGATTCACAAGAACAGACCTAAGACAGAAAACACCTTGAGATCACAGATCTGAGAAGGTCAAAGAGCCACCTTCTTCCTCCAAAATGCCCTTCCAAGATCAGCACCTAACAAACACCAAGGAAGCCAGCAAGCCATCAGCCTGACAGAAATGGACTCAGGTGCTGATTCTTGCATTGCTGTTGTCTCCTCTCCCTGTTCCTGTCACCAGGTCTGGCAAGACTGGGATGAGGAGCCTGGAAACTTTGCATCCTGCTGGGAGCTGTGCCTTCCCTTGGGCACTGGTGCTGGGGTGGGAGCCCTGACCCCTCTCCCACCAGCCAGGGGCTGTGAGCAGCACCCAGAAACCGGGTGAAGGTACAAATCTCATTAATTACATCCTCATCACCCTCTGAGTGGCAAAGGCTCAGCTGTTCATGGCAGGGGCCCTGCAGCCCCTCCTGGGCTCCCTGATCCTCTGTGGGATACCCCAGGCTGGAGGCAGCAAAAGGGAAAAGGACTGCAAGCACGGGTGAAAAATGAGCTTCACTTTCCTGGTAGATTTTAAAAGGTTTAATAAAAGACAATAAGAGACAAACCATAAAACAAAAGGTTCTATTGGCTGGGTGCTCAGCATTCAGCCAAGAGCAGCCCTGCTGTTCTGGAGACAGCCCTTAAATTCATCAGCCCCTTGCATACTCATAGACCTATCATACATTTTCAAACTTTTCTATAAACTATTTCCCATATTCCAGGAACTGTTTTACATGGCCACTCCTTGAGTCTGCCTTTTCAGAGCATGTGTGATTTTTGGCTGTGGTTTTAATTTATTGTCCTTATCAGTCTTAATTTGGGCTGTGGTGTTCAATTTCCACAGACAGTGGGTGCTGGTAGCTGTGTATCAGCAGCAGTGTCTTCACTGGGTGTCACCAACCAAGGCAGTTCACTTACTCCAGACACTGGATCAGCCTGTGTTACTCCTAAAGAAAACTGTATCTTAAAATCCATTTCAACAGCACACATATGGTATCACCCTAATATTTGTGAAAAGCCAATACCATAATATGGATTTACAACACACTGGCTCAGGAACTCCTTCCTGACCTGCTGGAAGTCACCTTGAGCTGCAGGAGCTCCCCAATCCTTGGCAGCCCCAGAGCAGAGTGGGGAGCTGGGCTGTGGCGAGCACTCAGGGACTTTAGCAAGTCACACTTCCCTGCTAGAGCTATTTATAGCACTGCCAGATTATGCAAGGATTCCCAGAACACTGCAGACTCCAGTTGGGAATTATATCTGCATAGCCTGGAGTTTATCAAGCAATATTTTTTAAAGCCCATTGTTAGCAGAATGAGTGTCTTGCAGTTAAAGCTTGCAGAAAAGTGAGGTATATTTGGATAGATTCCATACAATAAAGAAGTTAATTTTGTTTTGTTTGCCAGGTAACTTTGATAATTTATATATTTTTTAAAATCCCAAAATGTTATTTGCATTTAAAAAAGCCTGAAAACCCAACATAAATGGCTCATTTGATTGAAAAGTGAGATTTTTTTCTGATGTTTGAAACAGTATCTTTTAGAAAGTGTGAGGGAATGTGAATAATTGGGACAAGAATACCTGAATTTCAATATTTTAATGTCAACGTTCTTTCAAATTTCTGACAAAATACAGTACCTTGCTATCCATTCAGCCATGGGATAGGAACTTTCAGTGAAATCTTGTTTTGTGTTGCAAACGTTAGAAATTTCTTACACTTTCATGTTGCAAATAGCAAATAATAAATCTGGGACTTAAAATATTTCAGTGACATTTGAAAACCTGATAATCCTCAAGAAAGCAACTTAGTAGGAGAGCCACATGGATATAAAAGTAAAATATGTATTTCACTCAACATCCATGTTTTCAGTGGAAAAACACCTGCATCTATTTATTTTCCCCCAACTCTTACACCATATAAATTTGAAGTACTTTTATGCTTTGAAATAGGTCAGTTGGCAGAGCTAATTCTTAATTTTTAAATGGCTTGTGACTCCTGAAGCAAGAATATCTGAAAGTCAGGCTCAAGAAGACCCATTGTGAAAATTTGGCTGTGTTTTGTCAAAAGCAAAATAGATTCATAATTCTATTACACAGTTTATTATTACTGAACCATCACAGATTTTCACTGAAACATCAAATACAGACACAAGTTTGGGTCAATTCTGTTCAAAAATGTAACCAACAATGATAATTTTCATGCCAGTGCATTCATAAATTTCAGAAGGGGATTATTGCAGGGTCCCAATTTATTTCACATAGTGAAACAGTGAAACTCTGTTCACTGGTTTGCTGGTTAGCTAATCTATCCAAGAACAAATTGTACTCTTTAGTATGAAGTGAACTTTGGAGTCTAACAATAAATACAGCTACAGAGTCTGCACAGTCATCTTCAGTAATAGGCTCACTTAGTAATATGCCTGGGCTTAACTGTAACATTTCATGAAATGTCTTAAATGTGCTACAAAGCAGGGTTTATACAACTAGAATTAAAAACCCAACATCTGTGCTTGATTTAGAAACTGGGAGTGAACAGTTTCCTATCAACCTGTTCATGCATCATTCAATCTCTGTACCTACATGTCAGGTTCTGCAGTTCAGTCCATTAAAAATATAAAATAACTGGGAAGAGGGGAGAGAAGGAAGGGAGGGGTTTCTAGACCCAGCATAATGTGGAAGGCATTTTTGTGGTATTTCTGTTTAGTGATGTCACCTGCACCTTTAGTGTCACTCAGATTTGAACCTGGGAAATGCCATTTTTCTGTCAGCAAACTGTGGAAGGAGTGATGTGAGCTCAATTGTGTCCCCAGTTATCCATCACTAATGGGCTGGGCTGCAACATAAGCCCTCAGGAGTAACTTTAGAGTCAGAAAGGAGCCAGGTTAGGCAGTTTGAACTGGCCAGGAGTGGTTTCTTCCCAGAGCTTTCATTTTTGAATCCAGCTCCTGCCTCCCACTGGTCTGGCCCCTCAGCCTCTGGCTCTGCAGTGACTCCCCAAGGTGTGAGGAGCCCATTTTTAGCTATCTGGGACAAAGTTAGCAGCACTGCTATTCTCACTGGGCACAGCATGCAACATCTATTCCCACACTAGGAGAGTATTTAGTAAGGTCACAAGGATGCCTACTCCTTATCAAACACATTCCCTGGAAACTTGGCAGGGGTTTCGTTTTACAGGAATTCAGGTGCAAATTAACGGCATTTGTTTTAGGCTTATTTCAATTTCTGTGTTTGTGCAGAAAGAGATTTGCATTACCAACATATAACAGAAAGTTCCTTGTCAGCAGCTTTCAAAGTCTAATTTTGCTCTTGTTAAATTGATTTTGAATCCATTTCATTGACCAATTTTGGTAGAGTTGCTTCATATTTGTACAAGAAGCACGCTGCATTTGCACTACTAAGATTTATTTTAATCTATTTAACCACTTCATAAGGGAGAAAACTGAGCTTTTTACATCATTTTCAAGATGATAACAACGAGGCTGGAGGCAAACACAGAGTGATACATGCAAGGATGCAAGTTTCCATGTTCAAAGAGGATCTTATGTAAACCAGAGACACAGAAGTGATGGAGGTGTGGCTCTAAATGGAATCAGAGCCCTGCAAAAAGACAGGACTAGGTCAGAACACTGTGTCTGTCTGCCTAATAATCTGTGGTAAGAGGGGAATCCCCCACAGACTTTGTTTCTTGTCCTTTTCCCAACATTTTCCAGTGGAAAGTGTCTGTGTGTGCTGGGCACATTGCCAGGGACAGAGAGGTGTAAATTGAGCACCAGCAAGCACTGATGGTCCCCCAGAGCTCCCAGAGCATCTGTGCCAGCACGGGGGGCTCCTCAAACCCTGCTCCAGCCAGACCAAACTCATCCTCACAGGATGGAGCGAAGAGCTCATCACATGCATCCAGTGGGAAAAGATGGGATAGGCTGGCTCCTGAGGAAAGCCTTGTTTTAGGGAAGATCCTGTTTCAGAAAACTTATTAAAAGGAAAAAAAAGAAGAGCAGGAATAGAGTTATCATCACCAGCAAAAGCTGAATAGAACCTCAGTTAAATGGATGAGGGAGCTCAGACCACTCTGAGAATGCAAGAATAAAAAAATCTTTCATGTATAAAAATCTATTATGGATCTTAAAAAATATTGTATGCAGCTCTGATTCCTGAAAGCAGAATATCCACATCCCATACACAATACAAAATACTTTCTGTGGCATCATCAGCTGGGGTTTGTCCATTTGTTATGCATTGAGGCCCCTCCTCAAATTCCTCATGGGAAAATGAAAATGAAATGGGAATGTGAAGATGGAGAGTTCATTGGTTTCAATTAATTAAAAAAAGCCTAGACAGTGCCTTGTACAAGCCCTGTGCAATCAGAGCCCAGGGATCACCCTGAGTCCTTTTTTCCCAGGCAGGCAGAGCAGGTCCAGCAGGCAGCAGAACTCTGCTCCCTCTCTCACACCTTCATCCCCACCATGCTGGAAGGGCACCCTAGGTGTGCAGAACACCCTGGCCAGAGGGTGGCATTTGGGTAAAACCCCACTCCAGCAGCCAGCACAACAAATCCTCCCAGCCTGTGTGTCCCAGTAAAGTCTTCCAGCAGAGGACACCTCTTGTCAGAGGTTGGCAGTGCTGCAGAGAACAGCCACACTTTGGGAGCTCTCACATCTGCCTCTGTGACCTTGAACAAGTAATTGGCTTGTCTGGGCCTCAGTTTGCTGCCTGAAAAACATTTACAGGGGTTCTTGAGGATAAGATTGCACAGCCCTCGAGTACAACGGCACTGAGGACGAGAAAAGCAGAGAAACTTTTATTTGGAAACACATCTTTGTACTTCAACTATCAGAAAAACCCCCCAGCTGCACCAGAGTTCAAGTATGGGGGTCAAAAAAGGCTGTGATAAGGGAGGGCTCCCAGCTGTGCTGGTGGGCAGTGAACATGTCTTGTGCTGGCTGATGGCAATGCAGTGCCTTGGCCTCCTGGCCACTCAGAGGGACACTCGTGGGGCTGGGGCTGCTCTGGGAAATGCAGCTCCTGGAAGGCTGCACAGGCAGCACACAGTTATATAATGACCATTCCCTGTGTCAGACCCTGCCTGGCTCTGCTGCTGCTGGAGCTCTCGGCTCAGTGCCTCCCTGCCTGCCGTGACTGTAAGTGGCAGTGTCAACGCTCAGGCCAAAAATAACCCCCTGATGGATGGCATGGACACTCCACAGGCACCCAGGCAGCTTTTTATAGCAGCCCTTTGATTTCAGATACCAAACCTGGGCTATTTTGGGCACACAGGCTCGGGGAAACATTCATGATCTTTAGCTTACATGACTACTTGTGCACACAGGTGCTGTCAGAGTTCTTGTGGCTCTTCTTGAAGATAGGGAATATATTTATCCCACTGGACATTTGTACTCATGGAGGGATAACTAACCTAGAAAATGGAGACTGTACTATCACATGAGGTTTTCCAAATTGTTGCTGGAGTTTAAAGGGCTTGTCATTTCCAGAAGTCCTAAGATGTCTGATGGTTTGATACTCAACGTAACTGAAAAGAATAATTTTGAATTGAATTAAGTAGAAGTGAAATGTAACCTTGGGATGACTTTGATGCATTTTCTCATTAAAGGACTAGGAGAGGATATAGATATATACACACATACATATATACATACATATATACATATCTTTTAGTAAGAGAATGTGGTACTAATGGCAGATGACTGATTCTGGCAGACAGAAGTTCACTATTTATTGATGGTGCAGATGTCCTTATCCAAACACATTTTTTAAAACAGAATGTACCTCTGGTACAACTCTACCAGCCATAAACAGCAGTAGAATCTCCTGTGTGGGCAGAGCCCTTGCTATGTTACCTCACATAGTTCAGTACAGCAGGGTAACAGAACAGGAACATTTTGGCAGCATCACCTGTTTTACTCATTACTATCAACATCCTAGGGAGCTGTATTTCTGATATTTACTATTGTAGTCAGAGCCAAATCTCAAGGAAAGGTGTCTAGATGGTCAATGTCCTGTAGCTTGAGGAATGCTGGCCAGCTCAGACCTAGTTTACCACAGCACATACAAATCTTAACATCATTGGCAAGATTTTTCAAAGGAAGATTGTAATTCCCATGGCAACCACCTCATGTGCAGCTGATTAAATACTAGTTCAAACTAACAAATCAACTTTTACCTAGGAAAACATACCATCAGGTGACAGGAACAAGCAGATGCTCTGGAGGGACAACTTTAAAAGAGAGAAGAGGCCTTGTAAGGTGCCACATTTGGAATTCTGTGTCCAGTGTGGGCTTTGCTGCTGTCCAATGCCTCCAGTTCAGAAAGTCTCTGCTCCCTGCACCTGGCTCCACTCACAGAACAGAGAGCAGCCCCTGTATTATCCAGGACAGACAGAGCATGGGAAGGTAAAGAAATGCAGCAAAAACAAATCCATGGCTCAGCATCCAAAAAGCTGGAACAGATCCCCAGCTGTACTTCAAAATTTCTCATTACAGTTTCTTGTTCATGTTACCTTTCAATATGACTTTATAGCCAATCTAGGCAAAAAAATGCACAAGCGAAAAAAAATCAGTGTTATGAACACCTAGCCAATATTTGAAATAGTTTTAAAAGTTAATTTCACAAGAAGTCTGTGAATAAGGCCTTATTTCTTCTGGAAATAAATCTGGTCCTAAATACCAGTGCATTAAGGCTGCTTAAGGCTGGAAGTAGGGTGATTCCAACTTGTCCTATTTTAACTGAGTATTCCCAAGGTATGCTTTAAGACTACAGAATGCAATTCATTTCCCAATTACTTTGAAAGGATTAAAAACCTGACCAGATTAGATTCAAAGCCTGGGCAGCAATTGCTACAGCTGAGTATTTTCATATACCTATACATTTCAGCTGTTCCCAGATGGTAAAACCCCTGGTCATCAAGGAAAACTCAGTCCTTCAGCCTTTCTCCTAAGGCACACTAATGAATTTATTTATGGATGTTAATCCAACTAGGAAATTGTTCCTCTGTACATAATCTCCTTCTGCTTTAGCATTTGACCATTTCAAATGCTGGAAGAGGGACTATGACCTTCAATGGAAACACTAAAATTGGAAGAATAAGTGAAAATAAAAGGATTGAAAGGTTACTACAATTATGGTTAAAGTAAGGGGGGAAATTGCCTTTTATTTTCAAAGCTGACCTGCAATATCCATATATCTGTGCATGGGTATCCCTATGCTTTAGCAGGTTTCTTCTTTACCTTTTCCAGGTCTCCACAGTCTGATTTAGCTCCAGGGAAAGCCCGTTGAAGATTATATATCTTGTTGTGCCGTATCTGCCAAAACTGCTTTATTTGGGAAAACAACAGAAAACAGGCCAAACTAAAATTAATAGACATTCATAACTTACACTGTCAATCAGAGCACAGGCATCAGAAAAATATAGAGTAACACAATGAATTTATTTGGGTGTAAGAAAGTTCCCTTACCTTAGAAATTCAGCAGCGATTTTTAATTCTGCCATTTGTCAGAAAATGTACTAAAATATGAAAGTTTAAGAGAGCTGCAGCCATAATCAGAGGAGCTACATTGTCATAAACCATCTTTCTCTCAATTTATTAGTGTTATAAAATCTGACAGGAAATCAAAGTGGAAGAAACTCTTGCTGAACGTTTCTAGTGTGGGGTATCTGCTGAGGGGTGACTCCCAGGCTCTGCACAGCAGGACCAGCAAGTCAGGGTAAGCAAATACTGGTTATTAGCTATTGGGAAATAGCTAATAATTCCCATTTGCTCTGTGTGCAAGCACCTCAGAAAGGAAAGCAGTCCACTGCACAAAGATGCTCTGAGAGGAAGGCAAAGCCTTCCCCTTTAGATGGAAATGTGCAAACCCCCCTGAGGAAGCTGTGAGCAGAGCCAGGGTGAAGGTCACAGCAGCCAGCACTGCACGAAGAACAGCAGCACAGCCCAGGAGCCATCGGTGCCTCTGCACTCCCAGCCCCTGCTCATGGAAATTGTCCAGAGGAGGGCTCTGCACTGCACAATTCACACCACTAATGTGCACTAACTCCCCAGTTATAAACCAATTCCCTCCTCTTACCAGAGATTTATCACCATACACTCCAGAGGGTGATGGCTGTACCCACCAGGAGCTGCCTGATCCATTCTAAATACCCAAGCCAAGTCTCCCACTATATCACACTTGTGTGACCCCAATGGAGCAAGAAAATCTCTAGACTGATGACAAAACAATAGGTCAAAATCTTGATTATTTTCTTTTTCTACTGTTTTTACCTGGAAGTATTATTTATATACTGTAAGTATGTAGAAGTATATAAGAAATACCTAAGTTCTATGATTACATTACTCAGAGAAATAAGCAATGATAATTCTTGGACACAACCTGACAGCAGGTCGGCAAGTGGAGGGAAAGAATTCTGAATTCTCTTCATTTCAGCATAAAATAATGTCAATTATTATTATTCATTATTTTATAATGAAATAATAATAATTATTAATTATTATTTCATAATGAAATTACATAAGCTACAAACAACTCCCAATTAATGTCTGAAATACCCTTGTAATTTAGCTTTCAAAGGGGAAAAGTTGAAACAACTATCAATTAAAGATCAAAAATATCAGACTGTTGTTTTGTTATCTAAGAGTTATCAGTCTATTTCCAAGGTTTTTAGAAGTCCTTGTGTCAGATGTGAGCCCCATTGTTTGAGTACAATGCAAATGTTGGGCAGGTAGTCCCTGGGGGCTTTTCTCATGCCCAGTGCGAGGTGCTGGGGGAAGGAGGGCTGCTGACAGGAGGCTGATAAAACACATCTGACACTGACTCAGATGTTCCCCAGCCCCACTCATCCACGTGACTGACAGACAGACAGACAGACAGACTCTGGTGTCGCTGACATTGGGCAAAGGCAGGGGAGGGCTCCCAGGTGAGAACTGAGCACTTTTGGCTGCCTGTGCCACCTGCACTGCCAGCTGGGGGGTTCTGACCCACAGCCAGGGCTGCTCACCTTCCCTAAGCTCATACAGGGAGAATCCCCCTTCCCAGAAGCCCAAAATGGACTTTTCAGCAGATGTGAGTGCAGTGTGGGTTAGCAGATTTCTGAACTCACAAGTGAAAGACTGGAATCAGAGTGAATTACATAGTTTAAAGTATTTCCATAATTAGAAATATAAAAGTCGAAAGAATGTCCATAATTAGAACTGCTAAAGAATCTCTACTAAAAAATAGATGCACTGAAAACACATTTTTGGTAGAAGTTCCCATTCCCCTTGCTGGAAACCAAGAGAAGCCCTGCAGGCAAAGCCCTATTCCCTCATTGCAAAGAGTGCAGAACCTGAACTAATTCATCTTTTCTCAGAACCAAGCGTCTCTGCACACAGCCCCTCTGCTCCCCTCACCTCCAGATTCCAGCAGTAGATTTCCTGCCTCTTTTCTGGAAGGGCTGGGATGTTTTTACTGCAAGCAGGCAGTGTTCAGTGTTTCCACCTGCTCCAAGTTGTGAGCAGCAGCAAAATAACTCCCAACTACTCCTTGTGTCCTGGAGCAAAAAGCTGGAAAGATGCCTTTGTTCTTTTGACTGGCACAGAGTTTAGACATTCTACCCACAGCCGACACCGTTCCTTCTTGTATTTAGTTCAGCTCTTTCATTTCCACCACATACCTGGAAAAAAAATTGCAGAACAGACACAAAAAGTTAGCCAAAATGGATAAATAATAATATTGCATTTCTTTTAGACTGTAGTGAAATGAGCTAACTACTTTGCTTTCATATGCAGTCACTCCACTAAAAAAGAATTATTCTAATTTAGTTGGATCAGTTATTTGAGCATTCTAGAAAAATATTGACAGCTAATTAAAGTTGAACAGCTACTACTTCTTCTCTTTTTCTACCCTGTGTTTTGGTCACAGCTTGACTCTGTCCTCTCATTGGCCCAGGGTAATGTAATTTTCAGCTCAATGTTCCTTCTGTAGCTGATTTTTCACTACCTGAACAAAGTGCTTGTGTGTTTTCATTCCTCCAGTTCCAGCACTGCTCTCTGTGGTGGATCAGACTCATTAATCCCCAATTTCCATGAGTACAAGTAATTGGAATGCTGGTTCTTTAGCAGGCAAGTTCTGGCTGTGGTTATTCATAAATATGCCTTTAAAAAACCCAACAATATGGTGCTGCAATATATCAGGCACTGCTTTGTTGCTTTAGAGATGGCAAATCTTGCTGTGCATAAACTCTAGAACCAGAATGCTGTGTTCCCATACTGATATTATTTACCTTCAAATTAAAGTTTGGTAGGACAAGTGGTATTTCAAACTGTGAATAATGTGAGACTTTGAGAAGTCTTTGGGAAGCTTGGTTAATACTTTCAGCAGAGTAGTGGAACACTACCACTTTTATACTCAGGAGGAGATAATTTTAAAACAGCCATAGATTAAAAAAAAATAAAAAAGTTAAAATCTTCAGTCTTTAAGAGGTATTGCTGTTTTTCAAAAATATGGGAAACTTTTATTCTGCAATTAGTTTTTTAAAAATAGTCTATGGTAGCCACAGATTCTGTTCAAGTCTTCCTTGTTTTTAGAGGGCTGGGTGCCCTTCCGTAGGATGGTTTAGAGACTTTCAGATATTTTTGGTAGCAGAGCTTTTGGCTCTTCTCTTCTAACGGTGAAGCCAGTGCAAATAGGGATAGCAGGAAATTCTCACTGTAATGCAAGCACACATTCTGTTCAGTCAGCCTGGGCTTCACAGATCTCAGGCACTTCCAGCTGCTACTTTGAAGACATATTCAAGAAAAACTATATGACAAACTGATCTTTCAATTGTTGTTCCAGTGGAGAGCAGAACTTTAACTGGTACTTTCCCATGCAGAGTCCCCATCCTCTTCCAGAACATAAATACTCAGCCAGAGCTGCAGAACATAAAATCCCAAGTGACAGGGATGCACAGCCATTAGCAGCAGTGTCAGAATGGTCTCAGCCCTGGCTGCTCACTGAGACATGCCAGAAAACAGCTCTCCATGAAAGAAAGGTAATCTTGGATGCCATAAACAGCAAGTAAGTTGAATGCATAAATTTGTGTGCTTGGCTGAGATTTCATGGCTGGATCAAGGGATCCCTGCAAACCCAAAGCACAGAGCCTAAGTGCCCAGGCAGAGCAGGCACTGCAGTTATTGGACAAGTGTAGATTACCACGAGTTCAGAGGCACCAGCTGTGCTTTAACTGGACACTTCCCTTCTGAGCTGTAAACCAGGGATGCTCCACTTGTTCCCTTTCTCTTTCTGCACAACTGTTGGCCTGAATCTGCATTTTGAGTTAATTTTGAGCTTTCATTCACTGCTGCAGTTACTCCCTAACTTTGCCTCTAAACAACTCATAGTCCTCAGAGCTTCAGAGAAAACTGTGACAAAAGAGAGCATTTTTTTCCCAATTCAAAGTAATACAAGAAGAAGAAGAAGAAGAAGAAGAAGAAGAAGAAGAAGAAGAAGAAGAAGTAAATACACTTTAAGCTCTCTTACTATTGCATTTATGAATTATATCTGTTTATCTATATAAATACACTTTAGGCTATCTCTTAGCAGATATTTCCTCCCCACTCTCCTTATACTTTCATTTTGACATCAATTATTATTTCAGAAGACAATAACAAAAGGTAAGACATTTTGTATCAATTAGTTGTATTAATATTAAATAAGAAATGCATAGAGGATTGTGGTAAAAGTTAGAATTACACAAGCTACATTTCCACAATTACTATTAAAGTAATGGGAATTCTGCAAAGCTGGAAAATAGAAATTTCCATCAGGGCTCCAATAAAAGAAAGAGAATACTGTGAAGAGCCTGCATAGCATTTTGGGTGTTCAGAGGTCCAGCTGCTTTCTGCTCACATAAATACAGCTTTAGTCAGTCACATCTCCTGAGGATAACTCATGGCTACCCATTTTGTTCTTTTACTACCAAAAAATGCCTTCACACTGAGTGAAGTCCTCTTACAAGATTTGAATGATAATGAGATAGAAGTAACAAGCCCTGGAGAGTAAAAAGTAACACATGAAACAGAAAGAGAGTGGTCATCAAAACTGTAAAAAATACATTATGAAAATGGAGTGTCCAAACGGACGTGAGGGTTAAATGCCAGAGTTGGAAACTTTAAGGAGAACGTATCAAAGGGGACAGAGATAAAGCCTCCACACCAACCATCAGCTGCAGAACATCAATCCTGGTCTGACACAAGTGGATTTCACTCAGCTACTTGGAGTTTTCAGTGTTCTAGAGAGAGCTGTTATACTTCAGTCACACTCAGTGTTACACAGAGATTCTGTGTTTGAAAACAGAGATCAGAATCACACAAACAATCAGTTGGCTTCAAGACTTTTCCATTTTCTACAAGTTTATAGTTAGCATTTCTTAAGCTGGGCTGTCTGGCCTTTGGACACAAACAGATTTTGAAGACAGGCTGTCTGAAAGCTGCTCGTGGATTTCCTTTTTCCCCACAGAATTCCAGGTTTTAACTTTGTGTTTTCACCCACTCCCTGCACATGTGGCAACTCAGAAGGAGCAGTGATTGCTAGCAATCACTTCATAACAACAGGGAAAGCTTTGTGTCCTTGTTACCAGGACAAATCTGTTCTCAGATAATTATTTCACAGTATCATTGGCATAAACTCCCTCAGCTCAGAACACCCAGGGCTGTGAACATCCTGGCTCAGCAGTCTCAGTCTCTGCAACAGACACCCACAGTGAGAGACAACCAAGAGTTACTGCTTGCCAAAGACTTGCTGAAAGCCCAACTAAGTATTTGGGGCCAAATTATTGGAGGACTACTACCACCACCACCACCACTACTACTACTACTACTACTACTACTACTGCTACTATTAATAATAATAATGTTTTACATTTTTATATTATAATTATGAAGGTGGTGATGATGATGAATGAAAGTGTCCCCAAATGAGCCATTTTCTTTAATTTTGAGACACCAAAGAACAGGAACAATCTGGTGCCATTGACTCAGCTCAGCTCTCCCAGCAGTATGGTAACTCCTTGAAATTACCAGGCAAATTAGGAAAATGTGCTCTAACACCAAAAAAACCCCCACAAACCATCAGTCAGCCACTAACAGAAGTCAGCCTGTAGCCAGAGAGCATTCACAAAGGTTTTGTAAAGCTCTCCCTAAGGAATGATCCATGTCTCTACTGTGCAGGAAGCAGCACATTCCCAATTCAGCTATGGCACGAGTTTCTTCCCAAGGGAAAATGGAAAAAACGTGGCCTTGAGGACCAATGGCTCTGTAATGTCATGATTCCACCTGGAGCAGTCTGCTTAACTCTCAGACAGAGAAACTTTTAAAATTAATGCTTGGTTTTATATAAGCTGATCCTCAATAAGCCATTGAACTTAAAAAGTGCTGATGGAAATTCTGAATTGCCTTTTCATAGGAAATTAAGATTTTTCATTCCTACCCTGAGGGGGGGAAAAATTTATTGCGGACATTATTTCCCTCTAATATTTTGTTGATTACCTCCAAACATTCCAATTTTTATCCTGTGAAAATCAGCATGTAGGTCTGTGAAATGTGTGACTGAACAATCCAGTTTATTTAAACCAACAGAAAATTATTGTACATCTTATTTTCAAATGAAAATCAGAGCTCTGTAGGTCATTGAAAAAGCTATGACTGCTTTAAAACTTCTTTTTTTAAAGAAAAACCTTTTCATAAATTAAAAATTACCGCTTTAAATCACTTTAGTGATTGCCCTAATGCTGTAACTCGGAAGGTTATAGGCTTTACAGACAACTTGTAAACCTTCCAAATAGACATCAATCATAGAAGTAATTGCATGGTCTTTATAAAGCAATCTGAGCAATTATGCTCCAATACAAAAATCAATTTCCCCTATAACCAGCGATGAATCAGCTGCCCATTAACGAATAAAGATTGTGAATCATCATCTTTAAAAGATTTGAGACTGGGAAATGTAACAGCTTCTTAAAATTGGCTCCTGAGCTTGTCTGTTCCAATGACTGCATGGCCAAGGTGATTGGGAGCCCTGGAGTTTTTTCCACTGTCCCTAAGCTCACCTGATGTGCAGCTTGGAACTGCCCCTCCCAAGGACACATCCGTGTGGGAATGTCCCCTGCTCTCACCTGGGCTGGATAACATCACAGAATCACAGATTCTCTGAGTCACAGTCACAGAACCAGCCGGGCTGGAAAAGACCTTTGAGATCACCAAGTCCAGCCTGTGACCAACACCACCCTGTCACCAGAGCATGGCCCTGAGTGACACATCCAGTCCTCCCTCAAACACCTCCAGGGACACTGCACAAAGCAAAGGGGCCTCCTTCAGCTCCACATTCATAACCAGTTCCTAATTTCCTCTGAAACAATTCCCTCCTCCGCCAGTATCAATTAAACACGGTGTGAGTCAGATGGGAGCAGAGCAGGCTGGCTGCTGACTAACGAGGCAGGGCAGCATCAGCTCCTGCAGAAATTCACTGAGCTGGTGGTGATGGGCAGCTCTGATCAGAGGCAGCCACTGCAGGCACAGTGTTTGTGTTTTATGGATGGGGATTATTGCATTTAAACCACTAACACCAGAAGGCATGATACACCACAGAGACTTTCATATAGAGTAACCCAAATCTACTTCTGCTTGCCAATGTTCTGTAGTTTATGAGTATTTTACATTCTTTCCTCATTCTTTGTGCTGAGATACATTTTTATGAATTTTGTGTGTGTATGCCTAAAAAATTTAGGCAATATATTATTTTTAACCTCTTCTTTTTATAAGCATTGTGTATGGTGTAAATGAACACATCCTTTGCCAGAAGGAAAAAATTTTGCAAATCCACAGAGACCAAAGGAAAAAGACTAGCATGCAAGAAGTACTTCAGTAATTTTGAAATGAGCATGACAGATTTATTTTTCAGGTCAGTGCATGATTTTCTATTACTTTATTTTCCTTAATCAGCCCTGGCTCACACTGCCCATAGTGTAATTAAGATCACTAATTTAATCTAAAATTGAAATAGATTTTTAAAAGTCAGTTTGTGCTTTCAGCTCAGATCCTAACACACAGCAAGTCAGCCAAATGTGAGGTGGTAGTTTTGAACTGTGTGCACAGGATTTTTGCTTCAGTCTCCAAGTCTTCTGAGCTTCACAAACAGTAAAAATCTGCTTAGACCAACTGCCCATTCACACTTGCTTGGTTTTAAAAAAAAATGTGTTTGTTTCCATGGAGGTTGAGGGTTCAGGGGAATTTTTAGTTTTTGGAGAAGGGACCAAAATTGTAATAAGGCACAATTCAAAGAATTCAATTGAATTTGAATTAAATTCAAGTTTGAGCTTCAGGTTTCCTTCTGACTTCAGAATACTCTAGTTACTATTTAGATAGTCTAATTTTGCCACAAAATTCATCATGGGTACATAAGAAATTTCCAGTTTTAGAGGAGTGAAAGAATGATTTCTAAAATAAGTGTCAAAAAACACAGGAGGAAAGATAGACACGACCTTGAAGTTATGCAAGTTATGTGCATTAACAGTAGAAATGACAAGCACAAGAAATAAGTCAGAGACACCCCAACACAATATCTGTTCCTGCCATGGTCTGATCTCAGCAAACTCTCTCACTCCACTGGGTGCCCTTTCTGCCCTTTATTCCTTTCTCAGGCATTTACAGTATTTGTATTTTCTTGGATGTTTTGTGTGAGGAGAGGTGAGAGAATTGGGATTGTTCACCTGCAGAGGAGAAGCTTTGGGCTGAGCTCAGGGTGGCCTTGCAGGGCCTGGAGGAGCTGCAGGAAAGATGGAGAGAGACAATTGGCAAGGGCTGGAGGGACAGGACACAGGGAATGGCTCCCAGGGCCAGAGGGCAGGGCTGGATGGGATATTGGGAATTAGGAATTGTTCCCTGGCAGGGTGGGCAGGGCTGGCACAGGGTGCCCAGAGCAGCTGTGGCTGCCCCTGGATCCCTGGCAGTGCCCAAGGCCAGGCTGGAAATTGGGGCTGGAGCAGCCTGGGACAGTGGGAGGTGTCCCTGCCATGGCAGGGGGGTTCTGGATGGGGCTTTGTGGTCCAAAAATCCTTCCAGCCCAAAACATTCTGGGATTTTATGATAATGTAATTCTTGAATATCAAATGTCATAACTTAGAAAAGTTCCTCCTCATTTCTTTATGGGTCTCAGGGTGCTCACCCTGCACAGTGAGCTTTGTTCCTCAGTGAGGAAAGAAGAAATCATGACATTACTTAGGTATTATTTCATGATAATAAAACTGACTGGTCTGGCATCCAGCCATGTTTGAAACGTGCCAATAAGGGAGGAATTAGAGCAAAATCTTCATGCATGCCCAGCTTCAGAGTTCCAGTTCTGGGAGGCACTGTGTGCCCAGAGTTATCAGCTCCCAGAGGAATTAGTGGTGGCCTGATGCAGTGAGTCTTTACTCTTCCATGAGGGTAGAGAGTTTACAGGATTTATGCATTTTCCTATAATAATCCTGCTTGAGACAGTGGAGTCACACATCCATGAATTTACTTCACCTCCTCAGCACTATGTGTTGATTCAGGAGTCATATCTGCCTTTTACACACGAGGAAGACTGGCAGTGGTTAATAAGACTTTAATTTCATGCAAGCCTCACGTGGAGATAGCTCAGAATAGCAGAAGATACCAGAAATAATTTGTTTATCCCATTGTATATACTTCATTTCTTTTCCTTAGCATTAACTGCCTTCATTTTTTCCTCTTTCTCTCCTTCCAGTATATGCTGCCTTTAATCTCTTTTCCCAGATGGTTTCTATCACCCTTAACAGTAATATGAAAATTGCCCATGTGTTGTTTAAAGGTTCAGAACCAATTAGCCAAGACTTTGCTTTCATTTCACCAGCTCAAAATTTCTGTATATCTGATCACATTGTTCCAGCTGTGATCGTAATGAGCTAGAATTTCTCATTTTGGGGGCCCCTAAATTCTATTTATAGAGTCTTTTCCAACAATGAATTCATCTGTTCAGAAAACAAGGTCGGACTGTGCTCAAAAATAACTTATAATGAGACATGTCAGCAAATACCAGATAAAGGTAGTGCTGAAAGAGGGAAATGAATACTTTAAGCTCATTTATGATTTATGAGTTCAGGGTTGAAATGGAAGTGGCATGTAATAATGAACAATGGAAATATCTCTTGTTTGGAAAGTGCAGATGAATAGAACTTCGGGCTTGAATAGGTTATTAATAGGTTATTGAGCCAACCTATTTCTGCTACAAAAAAAACTAGAAAAGAGACCAAAGTTCAAAAACTGGTCAGCAATAAACAAAAATACACTCCATCAGCCGATAGCCAAAATAGAGATCAGCAGAGTCATAAAAATAGAGACCCTGAAGCATCAGTCATGGGTATCTCACACATAAAACCACACTGCATATGGAGGTGCAATGTGCACATCCAGGGGCTCCCACTCTTACTCCTCCCAGGTTTTCCAAGCAGATGACAGTTGACTCTGGACAGTCCCAGGATGTCATGGTAGTGAAAATTGATGTGACCTCCATGGAGAGCACAACACTGCACTTCTTACTCCAGGCCAAGGAATCAAAAATTCAGTCATTTTTCAGAGGTGGACATTTGCTTTCTTTCTACTTTCCCAGTAAAATTGTCCTATTGAGCAATGCCTGACAAGGTCTGACTTCTGTGCAATGCCTACATCACTGGCATGTTTGGTTTTAATTCAACACCACCCTGGGAAGCAGAGCCAGCCTTTGCTGTGCTCCTAAGGAACCTGTCAGAAATACAGTCATGCCTCTCAGTTCATGGCAAAGTTCTTAGAGCAGCTAAAATGTCATCAAGTTGAGAAAACCTCCTTAGACAAAAATAAAAGTTTAAATGGATGCATATTCATACATATTTTTTTCCACAGAGCATAAAAATCATATTTTCATTGCAAAAATGTATTTAAAGCAGGAAGATCCTGGTGCTCATGGCTGTCCAGGATCCCAGGTTGCCTCCAGGTCTTCCTCTATAGATCAACTCATGTGTTTAGCCACACTTACACAAAAATAATTTATATACAGCTGCAGCAATCTAGTGGTCTGGTGAATAGTACAACCTGTTGAAATTTATTTAGTAATTTTATTATATTTTAACTAGGTATGTAGGCTCCTGCTGCAATTTGCAGTTTTCACAAAACATAGTTGCAAAATACAACTCAAGGAGAGCTGTTTGATTACAGCTGTTATTCCCCGGGCACCATGTGAGTATTTTGCAATAAGAACATAAAGTAAGAGCAGGTTCACCTGTTGCTACATTTCCTGGGTTACATTCTTCCTCTTGCTCTGATTAACCAGAACTTTACAATTCCTAACCTCTTCAAAAATGTGCAAAAAAGCACTGAGCTGGAAAGGCGATCAATTCCATCCATAACTGGAAAGTTTTTGAACTCTCTCAGCAACAGAAGTTTCGTGGGAGATTGTTTTCATCAGCAGGATGAATAAAAGATGAGTTGGCAGGTGAATCAAGTAGAAATATTTATTACTAGCATGCACTGAGAATGACACTAGAATGCCTCTAAAAGCCTGACTGGGGGAAAAAAAAAGAAATGAAAAAGCCATTTAAAAATTAACTCTCACTCCAGAAAAGGAAATTAAGATAACCAGATAAGCAACCATACTATGTGGTTAAAAAAACACACAAAAATTGAAGTCAAAACAAAATTGAAGCCAAAATGAAACTGAAGCCCCTTTTCCTTTACGTGGTCATAGAAGGGCAACGATGTCCCATTGTTTCTGTGGGTTTTACAGAGGTTTCAGGCTTTTCACCACAGAAAATCAGACTATTGGCCAGTGCCATCTGCTCCACTGCAGCCAAAGATTTCAGAGACACAGGGCTTACCACAAAGTCAACATAAAAATAAATAAATCCCTTTTTCAGCAACGTTAGGGTTTTACTACTATTGCCATAGTTTCAATAATATAGCAATTATCTCTTATTCATAAACTGAACTCTGCAAATGAGGGGAAGGTTCTGTGTGCCTGCCTTGGAAATTCACAGGGGATTTCACAGCAGAGAACCTGGCAAAGAGCAGGGTCCTGAATGCATGGCACGTCAGAATTAAGGCTGGATGCACTGATTTTGTTTTACATATACTTTTGAACAGTCAGAAATCACTATTTCAGGCTTTTTTTTTTTTTTAAATAGGATGATGCAACATGAGCCCAACCCTGAAAGATTTTAATAATGATTTTTTATTTCCTCTGAAAATCTGGCCAATGACTGGATTTCATTTCTAATAGAGTGAGAGCACAGAAAACATCTGCTAACAAAGACTCCAAATGGGTTTAAGATGAGAACCCAACCCAAGGCCACGTGTGGAGCAAGTCCATGGAGGACCAGCTCCAAAGTTCCCAGCTTTGCCCTGCTCCACCACTGCCCAGCATCTCAATCCTTCACTTGAGTTGCACTCAGTGTCTGGTTGTTTTATTTGCATAGTGAGTGGTTAGAAACAGATTCAAACAAACTCCAGGCTGAAGTTTGGGATTACACAAAAGGTAAAGCTGACCTAAGAGGACGATGCATTACTTTTATCAAATAACAATGAGGACAAAGTTATTCCTCTGTCCCCCAGCACTTCAGATAGGCATTATCTGCTGTGTTCATTCTGCATTCTGTGACAGCAGCAAACAGTGGGAGAAGCTTTTATATGGAATTGTGGATTATTCACGTGTGCACCTGGCTGAAACCACATCTGGTCAGACTCTGGAACTCCCTCACCCTCCCGTGTGTAAGAAAGTCATGTCTCCCTTCTCATATTGCTCTAAAATGACAAAGTTGCCCCTTTTGCTTGATGTAGTTGCTCAGAACAATGATCAGAAAATATAATACCATGGAGTAACTGGAATAGGAGGAGGAGAGGCATGTAGGAAATGTGACAGCAAGAATACACAGAAGATGCATGTTTTGATAAGTTGCACCCAGTTCAGGATACTGTGTTCAGAAAAAAAAAAAAATAACTGGAGATGAAAGGGTAAAGGGTGGGGAAAGTCTCATTTTACTCAAGAATGCCAGCTGACAATGAGGCTGAAGCAAGATATCTCTGTGAACACCCAGACCAACAGAGCATCCCCATTCCTCCAGGAGCATCCCAGGGCAATTCCTGGACTAGAAGTTTGTCCAAATGAAAATGTTTTAACCTAAGTAGCCATGGCACTGCAGCTGGAGCTGCACAGCAGCAGGAGGAGACACTGGGGTTATGGCTGAGCAATGATTTCCCCAGCTCTGGAAGCATCTTTTCCTCTTGTGCAACTGCAGCCTCTCCAGGAAACTCAGGCAGGTGTGTCCTGGCTTCACTTGGATGTTCTTGTACCTCACAGTGCCGGGACAAGGAGATTATTCCACAAAGCTTAACCCCTTAGGGTACTTGGGCCATTCAAACTTGGTCTTGAAAAAGAATTAATGTTAATCAAACTCTTGTTCAGATTATCCCGTCCATAAGTTTAAAGTACTAATAAATCACAGAGAATTTTTAAGATGTGTGTGGGTGATCGGTGGCTTTTCCCCCTCTATTTTCAAGAGCATCTGAAATTTATGTTAGGAAAAGTAAGAGCGAGGAGAGGCTGGTCACACAGCACAGCAATGCTTTTGCAGAACTCAGGTGACATCGTCTGGCCAAGCTCGGCTCTGCAAGTACCAAAGCAAGGATTATCCTTAAGGCACTGAAATGGGAATTCTGCTTGTTAGGAGAATCAACACAGAGCTGGGAAGCTCTAAGAGCCACTTCAAATCAACCAAGTTCATTTCAGAGGGGACAAACCAAAGCGACTGAACACAAATAGAGAGGAGCAAGCCCAGGGCTCCAGCCTGGCAGCTCAGAGCCCCTGCCCTGGCAGCAGGACACTGGCTCCTAAAGCACTGCAGCCACTGCAGGTGGGAAGAACTTCTGCCACGGGGAGACCCTCTGGGCTGTTTTGGGACAGGTACAAAGCCAGAGTCTGAACTCACCTACTCACCCTAGAACAAGTCCCTATAGGATTGGCTCCAAAATTTCAGGAGGGAGCCAAGGGAAGTGTACTTTATGGCCTACTCATCTGCCACCCATATAGTTTTAAACATTGCCTGCTGACCACAGCTTCCCCTTCTGCACTGTTTAATTCAAAAAAACATCATCAAGCCATGCAGTTTTTTCTCTTTCAGAAAAGTGCCAGATAAATTCCCTTAACCCAAATAAAAACCATAATTACTCTTCCCTGCCCCAACTGCTCCCAGTCACCTTTTTCCTTGAGGATGTTGAAGAGCTCCAGCCAGAGCATCCCCAGTCCCTGAGATCCGGTTCCAAGAGGCCAAGCTCCAACAGAGGTGCCCTGTGGGGCTGACACAGGCCAGGCTGGGGTGTCCCTGAGCCACCAGCACAGAAATTATCTCACCCAGCTGCCAGGTGCAGAGACCCAACAGGAGCAGTGTGAGCCAATCCTTCAGGATAAACACAAGGATCTACTAAAATGGCAAGTGTTCTACTGGACAGTAACAATTTGAAGATCAGTGTCCCCACCACAAGGAATACAAGGAAGGGAAAACATTCTTTTCATGTCACACCACGCTTTGTAACCCCAAAAGAAACTCACATCTTAGATTCTTCCCTTTCTGCTTTCCGTGGAAGTACTCATCCTGTGGCAATACAGAGCACACACCAGCAGTGTGATAAACTGATCCCTGACAAACCTCCAGGTGTGCACAGCTCTGCCTCTGGTTCTCATTTCAACTACAGCTCTGAACACAGAACCTCTGTTCAACTTAATACCAAAAATCTCCTCCTCAATTTTAGACAGGTATCTTCTTCTGGAAGAAATCAGTCCCAAACAATTTTCTTATTACCTGTCCAAGAACAGATATATACTTGGAATTAATGGGAATAAAGTTAAGCCTCAAAGACTAAGGACATGAACACTTGCCTTGCTAGTGGTCTATTGCAGGAGTAAGGATTCCTGTAGATGCTGTAGGGGGGTTTTGCATTATTTTAATGTTACAATGATGCTTTAACTGCTGATGAACACATACATATTAAAGTTAAAATAACTTTCTGTAAGTGTCAAATTAACTAAAACCCAGTTTGGATATTTTGGCCAGTGAACTTGTGTCCCCTGTGCTACTTGGTTAATTTAATGGAACCTCAATAGTGTCAAGATGTCTTTACTTCCATTTATTAAGAGTTATTTTCATTGTGGAAAACCCCCAGAGCTGCAAACACTTCAGTAAACTCAAGCTGTTTACCTCTACCCCAGGTTGAACATTTGTGCTCCCTGACCTGGAATCTGGCATATTTCCCTTGGAGCTACATTCCAGTGCAGCAACCAAAACACTGCCTTTCATCCACTTAATAAAGACTAGATCTGTGTGTGAAAGAAGTATTTTTACTTCCAAAACCAGTGATCCCCTATCACCAACTACAAAAAAGTTACCAAAAAAAAAAAAAAAAAAAAGATCCTCTTCCAACTCTATATTATGGATGTCTGAATACTTAAATACAGATAAGCATAATAATTTAGGAGTTCTGAAGAAAAAAAAATTACAAAGTTGTATTTGAGCTCAAGGTGCAAGTTTTAGGGCAGAAAATATTTTTTCTGGTATTTACATCAATGCTTAACCTCAGATGTTTAATTTAAAAGTCATAATGTCCATAATTAAGACACAGAATTTTTGTGAGTACTATTGACTATTACTTCTCTTACTGCTGCAGAAATGAAGAACACAAAAGGCAAGCAGAATTATCTAACCTAAACCAGACTGCTAGGAAAGATGTTTATGCCAACAGACTTTCAATATTGCAGGAGTTGCATCTAAATGTTCTCATGAATCTTCACATCATCAAGCTTGCAGAAGCAGGTTAATGCAGTTAGCTTGCTCACATAAAAAATGTTCGACTCTCCAAGTCACAAAATACTATTTTTATTAGTACCAGTTAGCTCTGATTGCACTAATTAATGAAGAAATTAAGAGATGAAAATATCTATGATCTAGTTCAAATGGGTACAATTTTCTTCACAAGTGTATGGTGTACACATTACTGAGAATTTAGAGTGACTGAAACCTGGAACTTTGCTAAAATGCATTGGATAGAAGACACAATTGAATTGCTGTCAATTCAGGTAATTTCAGGGTGCAGTAAATTGTTGAACTCATGGAACTTACCGTGGTTGTAGTGGGTGAATTCATCACAAAACATTTCACTATGTGTACACTGTCACAGTTCAGCACAACTTTTAATTTCTGCAGTGACTTTAAAATGTGATTCTTTCCTGAGTAAATATGTACACCTAATACTGCAGAGAATTGAGACTGAAAGGAATTGCAAGAAAATGCAACATTTCAACACTGTGCACACTTTCTTCTGTTTCAGCAGCTCTTCAGAGCTGAAGATCCCAGGCTTGATGAGAGAATCCCCCTCATTTTGATCAGTTCTTTTGGATCACCAGCTGGCAGAGATCATGAAAGGAGGGGGGACAGTATTGTCACCTTGTTATTTGAGCCTGGAGGCAGAAATGAATCTCAGTGCTGATGTGGCTGCAGCAGCTCAGCTGTTTGATGGGATGAATAACACAGGCCGGGTGTCACAGCAGCTGGCTGGGGTGTGTCACCTCCAGCTGGCGGCTCCTGTCACCTGTGTGACAGCCACAGTGACAGAGAGCAGAGGTCCAGGGGCTCTCCGGTAAGAATCCATAGCTCTGAGAATACAAAAAACTCAGTGCTCTGATAAGAATGCAGAATAACACCGTGCTTACCTGAAGGTTGTCTTCACCACGTGCTTGGCATTTCAGAGAATCAGCTTTGGGTTTCCAGAGTTCTCACACACTTCTACATGTGTGGACCTTTCACCCTGGGGTGTTCTCATCCTGCTTAGTCCTAGCTCGCACTCATTTTGTGCAGGGGGAGGAGTTTCCGGCAAACTCCTGTCTTTCCCCGTGTGCCTGCCCAGGGCAGTGGTGAAGTCACCACCCCTGGAGATATCTAAACCCACGTGGATGCTGTGCTCAGGGACATGGTCTAGTGGTGGCCTTGGCAGTGCTGGGTTAAGAGCTCAATCAAATCTTAGAGATCTTTTCCAGCCTAAATGATTTTAAGTATGGATGGATTGCCTTCACTGACAGCAACAAATTCCAGGGAATGTGCAGTTGAATTCATGATTTGTATTTAAAAAACCAAGCAACCAAACCAAATCAAACTTTTAACTAGTTTAACATTACCCTTTTTCACCATAGGTTATTATAGTGCTGCATGTCAAAGAGCAAACCTACCATGAAATGGGAAATAACTTTCTGATTTTCAGACATGCTCTCCTAAACAATCACTACCAGTTCGCAGGTGCAGTTACAACCTACACACGACAAAGTCTCCAGGAGTTACACTTGATGAAAAACTGCCACAGTGGCTCTTTCAAGAGATGAAAAAGATTTTACCACTGGATGCTGAAAGGAACAGAACTTTCTGTTTATTTTATGACACTTGCTGCTTTGCTACACTACTCTTGCAGCAGCAGTTTGACTCTATGTTAAATGTTCTCTAGACTATCTTCGTAAGACATGTCTCAGTTCACATCCCTTTGGTAAGGGTTTAGCACCTTTGTGCCTCTGGCTACACTGGTTAAGTCATTTCTCTATTAAGACCTCGTTGAGAAATGCTCTTGCACTACTTTATGGCTAAATTTCAAGCAGTGAAAGAGGATTTCTAAGAGCAAACAGAGCCCAGTGAAGCCAGAATGGTCCAGGGATGCTGCTGAGGAGCTCTCCCCTCCTCATCCTCCACCCTGCAGGCAGAGCAGCCCCCTCCTGAGGGTTGCACAGTAGCCACCCCTGCCTGCCTTTGCTGGCAGAGGAAATCGCAGTCCCACAAGCCGCAGCCTGGAGGATGAGAGCAGGGCACCCTTTAAAGCAAGCTGGACCCCGGCACCAAGAACCTCAGCAACCTCTGCAGCATCTGGCACAAACCCAAAGTCTGCCTGCAGCCCTGATCATCCAGAGCTTGGGGCAGATTTCCCAAGTTCAATCCTGGTTTGTTGGTATCAAGGGGAACAGACCTACTCATTGAATCTGCAGGTTGAATGGCTGGATGTATTCCAGTATGTACTAGACAAAAAGAAGAAGATTAACAGTAAATTCAGAAGTTTTTTAGGGATGCATTTAGTAATTGCAATTGTAGCACTGAATTACAGTCAATCCTGAATAGTCAAAGCATTAATATTTTTTCAACTGTTTTAGCTTCCTTCTCCTTCTAATCCCATCTTCAAAACAGATTATCAAATGCCTGAAAGAAGCACTAAGAAATTTTATGTGCAAAGAAAAGTACACAGAGAGCCCCAAAAAATCCAAAAATGCTACCAGCTTAAGACCCAAGACCTTGTATTCTTAAGATCTTGAGAAAAAATAAGTTTTTCATCTGCTAAACTGTAGAGGGATAATGCTTTTAAGTGAATTTAAGAAAAAAAAAATAGTATTTTTATTTGCTCTGCTGCACCCACACAAGTTCTTATGTAGCAGCAAGAACAGTAAACAGATCTATATTCCCAGTGTGCACATCCTTGTGGGAAACAGTTCCTGCTGAGTGTAAACAAGGAAGAGGCACCAGAGAACACCATATGTAAAAGCTAATTTACAAGCTTGGACAGCACTCTGGAAAGCTCAGTATAAAAAAAAAATTGTAAAGTATACTTTTGTGTATGTTCAGAGACTAAAACATACATTCACTAGGGAAAATAACTCTGTACCTATCAGGAAAAGCAAGAATGAAAGATTAAACCTATTTTGGAGAAGTATCAGCAAAGTTATTTCTTCTAAGTTAAACCTGGAGGGAAAGGTGCTCTCTGTTGCTGTATTTACTTTTAGGTGAATTTTTCAACTTCTACATCTGACAAACAATTTAAATTACAAGTGGTGGATTTGATGCACAGCACCTCATAGGTGAAGACTTAATAAAGGGTACATTGTTTAAGCAAAACACTCAAATGCTTAAGTCTAGTACTGTCAAATCCTGAACAGGGAATTGTGAAGACCCTCATGTGTTTGAACAGTAAGCTGCCACACAAGTCCACACACAGTTAAGGGAATATGAATTCCCACTTAAAAATAACTGCACAAGAAGATACAATTTTTCCTTTGCTTAAGGAAGAAAATCAGGAAAGACATCTGACAATCCCAGGGCTTTTCCAACAGCGTTCTTCCATGTTGTTTTATGAATAGAGGGCAATTTGTTAAAACATCTGACACACCCAAAAAAGGTTTGGAAGTTAATTTATTTAATTCAGTTACAGTGCTTCAAAAGGATGTTCTCCACAAGAGCAGAGTCTGACACTCCATGCAGCTACACCTATTATCCATCTCTATTAAACTGTACCAGTCTCAGTGAAATTTGCCTTGTTTGTCCATTGGAAAGTTTTACCAGAGGTTCTCATGAAATCAGAACTGGTCCACAATTTTTCAGTCACATTTCAGTGAGGTTTTATGAAAATATTTTTCTTCAGTGTGTACAAACCTGGAAACCCAGGGAAATTTCACCTTTTAGAAGTTATTTTCAAAGCCAGTAAGTAACAAAAAGATTGAGGAACTTGGAGATACTGGTAGCAGCTGGACTAGCAGAGAGCAAGAGGAATGGTTCAGTATCGAAGTTCTCTAGTGGTTTTGAACTGCAGCAGTGCAAGGCTCTACTCGTGGTTCCTGTAGTAATCTTCAATAGTTTCTGAGTTGAAGTACACCACAGTGACAGTGATGTCATCCCTGTACATCCTGGCCAAGTCCTCAGGCAGGGTGAGCATGGCAGTCAGCTTCTCTGAGTCCACCTCGCCGTAGTCGTTGCTGCCGATGGCGTGCCGGATCAGATGGGTGGCAATGTTCTGGTCCAGGGAGGCCAGGCCTTTGTTCTTCCTCTGCAGCAACAAGTTGTGCATGTAACCCAAATTAACTGGTTTCTTAAAAGTCAGTGGTGGTTTCTGTGTGTTGAGCTCTGTAAGGTGTCCAGCAACAAGTTGTACAACCTTCTCATTACTCAGCATCTCCCATAGCCCATCTGAAGCAATAACAAGAAATTTATCCTTACTTCTTAACTTGTGGTATGTGACTTCAGGCTCTGCAGTTAAATAAGGGGGGGTATGGTAGTTTGGAGGAACGTACTGATAAATGTTAAGAGCCTCAACATCACAGCTGTTCTCGAGAATGCTGTGTTGCAATTCTTTACTCCATTTTAATTGCACATCTCCAAAAGCTCTGGAGGGCATGAGAATCCCCAGTAATCTGTCATTCACAAATAGGGTTTTCTCCTCAGATCTAGGATGTTCTCTCTTCAATCTTCTAATTTCAAATTCATCATAGGCATTGTGGTCTCGGGTTAGAGGGAGAGTAGACCATGTTCCATCTTCTTCACGGACCCCTAAAACCGCTCTGCAATCACCAGTGTTAGCCACGTGTAGATGAACACCGTCAATGTGAGCTACACAGGCTGTTGCACCAGAAAAAGCCACTTGCAGGGCAATATTTCTCATCACCTCATTTTCCTGAGGAGCCTGAACCTCCAGTGATATGTCTGAGTCTAACCTTTTGAATGCACAAATCATGGCTTCTTCCAAACTAAACCCTGGCTCAGCATCCAGGTCCAGTAAGTGCTGCCAGTAAACCCGGAGGTTTTCAAAGTACTGCGAGGTGATTTCCTGGTACTCCACATCATTGGGATGCCTGTGCCACTGCAGGATGGGCCTCACTGGTTTCATGGCCTCCACGGCCAGCTCGATCTCCTCCAGGCTCTGGCGGGGCATGAGGGACACGGCGATGTAGTGCAGCAGCCTCTCGCTCACGGCCTGGGCGCAGGCGGCGCCCGCGTGGCCGTCGAACACCCCGAACATCATCCCCGCTGTCTGCAGGCACGTGGCCGCGCTCCGCCGGTCCTCTATGGGGCTGTTGGAGGCCAGCTGGTTGCTTTCAAACCTCAGCACCGAGTTTGTGTTCCTGCCATGCAAATCCAGTGTTCTGTGGGATAGTTCACCTGCTCTGAGAATGTCGTTGATTTGTGCCGGAGACAATTGGAAGGAAAAATGTTCTTCTTCAGTGGAAGTGTGTCGGAATGCTTTGGGAAAGGAGAAAGTTCTGTCTAAGCTGCAGCTCCCAGCAGGGTAGGGACATGTTTTGGAGAAAACATGCTTCCATTTGATCTTGTTTCTATTTGGGATACAGATGGAGTAACAACGTCCTTTCCCTTGTAAAATAATGCTGCTTCTGGCTGAGCTTAAAATCCAGGATGATACAGTTCTTGACATCATAAGTCACTCCAAAAATGGAGCACCCTCCTTCAGTAACACAGAATGTCCTTGCAGCCTGGAATGTAAATGAAGGGAAGGGAAAATAATTAGAATGTTCATAAGAACATTTCCATATAGAAGTACAAAAGCATATCTAGAGCTCTCAGAAATGTTCAGAACTTCCTTCCTAAAGAGATTGCTATAGATAAAGGCATCTTAAAAGTGATACAATTTCCATCACTTAATTATAACCAAGGGTATGACTGCTCCTTTTAACTCCTCAGAAAAGAGAATTTTTATTTTCCAGACTGGGTTTTTTTTTCTCATTGTGGCAAGAATAAGACGAAATGGCAACATTACAAGCAATGTTACTGGCAACCGTACAATGAAAAGCCTCGTATAACATGACACAAAACAAACAGATCCAAAGAGCTTGAAAATTGGGACTTAAGTGACAATTATTGCACAACTCTCAAAAAAGCCTGCTATACAACTCTATTAATAGATTCAAAACTTCACACACAAGAAGATAAGTACTTAAATCCTGTGGAAAGACTGAGAGATTGGTCAGTTAATGATTTATGTGAACTACCATGATCCTCACAGCTAGAACAAGCCAGTCTACTTTTCCAATTCTGTTACAGCTTATAAGCTCAGCTGTTCTTTTTTTTACCTTCAAGGTCTTAACCAACCCTCAGGGGCAGGCAGGATCTTTTACACAGCTGAAGGCAAATTCTACTGCTAGTTAATTAATGTTTTTTTCACAGCATTGTGCACTCTGGTGCAGTGAAAGCTATAACAAACATACTGACAACTTTTACAGGTTCACAGTTTGGCTTGTTCATTTGGAGGGCACTTAGAACAAGCTGCAGGGAAGATCTCTGCTGCCAACAGCACTGAAGCCTCGGGCACTTCAACAGCTGAAGCTCCTCAGTTGCCATAGGGGAGGTCCTCACATTGTCTCCTGCTTTTAATAAGGTATTCCAGCTGTGGGATATTGCTAAGTACAACCAGATGTTCACTCACAACAGAATTTTGTGCCATGGATTTCAAAAACTCACAATTATTCCCAAAATACAATTGTAATTGTACTCCCAAAAGATCCCACTCGCAGTCACTGAGAACAAGAGAGTTCTCTGTGAGCTTTCAAACACTTTGAGGTAGCCTGTGACACCACTTGCTCAGGCCAAAGACACCACATGCTGCTGCAACACCAGTTTTTTAGCAGGGCACTTCACAAGAAATAACAAGAAAGCCAGATCAGATGAGTGGAAATGTTTCCAAGAAATCAGCAGGAAGTAAAAGTCACCTTGAGCTATTCTAAACAGAAGGCCTACTGATACCACCCAAAAACTGCTGAAATCCTGTTTGGAACCCAAAGCAATGTGTCACAAAACATTTCTGAAGTGCATTACCCATACTTAAAACACAGAAAAGAGCAGACAAGCATTCCAACAGACCCCACCACTAACATTCTGGAGACCTGGTGAGAACAGGCAAAGACACAGCATAATTTCACTGCTGATGTCAGGAGAGCAGATGGAAAAGGCACTGCCAGTTCACTGTCCAAGGCTTGCCTGCAGTCTCCGGGGACACTGCATCTCCCAACACACACAATGCATTTTGTTGTCCAACAGAAAGAACACAACCAAAATAACAGGAAGACAGCTGACGCTACCAACTCCAGCAACAGCTAAACCCAAAAAACAAATACAGCACAAGAGAAGCCAAGGTTTGCCAACCTTTTTCAGTCCATTCCCCGTCCCATTTGTCCTTCCTGCCCCTCTCAGCCACACGAGATTGAAACAAGGATGACTTTACAGACTTGACCAAAAAGCCGATTGAAACAGTGTTTTAAAGAAACATGCCTCGTTCACACGGGCTGACTGACTATGCGAGGCGGTGTGGTTTTATCCCCAGCAGCAGAGTCACTGACACCGGTTAACCCAGCGCTTGCCTAAGCTCAGGTCGCCCTGACGAGCCCCGGAGCTCCTGTGAGCCAGCCCTGCTCACTGCGCTCCCAGCCTCGGGGTCCTCCCATCCTCCCCAGCCGCAGCGTGCAGACGCTGCTGCCCAGGACGCCCCCAGTAGCGGTGCTAATTAAAGCGGTGCGCTAAAGACCATTATGTAAGAGCCAATTATTACATAAACTCGCTCCCGCTCCAGAGCCGGCACTGCCTCCCCAGGGACGCGGTGTCCCAGCGGGGTCGGGGCTCAGCCCGGCACGGCCCGCAGCTGCCGGCCCGCACAGCGCAGCAGCGCCCGCTTTTCAACATGAAATGACAGATATCCGGTACATTTGAATTCACAGCCCCTCTGAGATCTCCACAACCCCGCATTCCCCTCACTCACCCTCCTGACACTGCCCACACCTACCCCTCACCCCACACACAGCG